>CM024647.1:38573748-39100342 GCA_014182695.1 Eucalyptus albens
GCATATAAGTGTCTTCACTTAAAAGCTATTCGTGTGTTTTTCTTAATAGTAATGGTGTTTTTAAATAGAATTCACATCTTAACATTTAATTTGGGAAATTCGGTGGCCAAACCGATGCAAAACAGTAAAGATATAAATGAACACCAAACAAATTAATCAAAAGATGAAGGTGCGTCAAAGGGATTAAAAAAGAAGAAAAAGAAAGAAAGGTGTTGACTATATTAATTAATATTCGAAGTCCAGCGCCTTTTTCCCAACCTCCATGACGCCAGAGATTGAGTGCTCATCATACTGACAGCCGTCGCTCAGATCCAAGCACACCTAAAAAGCAAACTTCCCTGAGAGATAGAAAGGATTTGATATCTGTGTTGCTTAGAGCTACTACAACGGAGAAAGGGACGAATTCACAGGCATCAACCGTACCTTCGTATGAGGTTTTTGAAGTTTTCAGTAAACACCCATGAATTCACCGATTATCTTACCATGGCATGGTTAAGGCCGGGATCAATGTCAATGAATCTCTCCATATCGGTGAAATTGATGGTGAACTTTACGAGCAATTGAGAACTCCAAGATCTATATTTTCATATTTTCCAAGAATTATACTTCCTGTCACAGGTGCCTTCAAGAGCTCACATATATGGTTGAGTGCACTTCAAAATCGAATGGGAATAAAGAAATTCTACTGATTTTCTTGACCGTGGAACCTGCCGATGTCAAGCTCAAAACAAACTTGTACAGACAGAATCTTTCAAAGCACTAGAAGACGTCGTGTACTGAAGTGGAGTCATGGGAATAGGCTCTCATTGAGGTGGGCAAGAGAAAAGGGATGAACTGGAAGAAAGAGGAAGGGTAAATGTCTTAAACTCGTTTTCCTCCCTATTTAGTATAATTGTGGTATTGTTGGTGAAGTTATAGTTTATTCATCTAGTCGATTCTATACAGTTCAGATAGCGGCCGCTGCTGCTATCAGCCACTATGGCGACGAGAATGGAATTCTCACTGACGGTGGCCAATAGTGGCCGGTATCGCTGCAATAGCTCCGGTCAATGGCACTATTGCGGTGGCCGCGCACGCTACATATTTTGATTCTCTCTCCTCTCACTCTTAGTCTGACATAGTAGCCACGATCAGTAATGGCTTTCCGAGTAGCTCCACCAAGCTTCTGGCGAGCCAATGCAGCAGCTCGTCCTTCAATTGTCGCCACTTCTTTGTCGCCAGCCTGACAACAAGCCGACATAAGCCACCTCCGAGCCATCCGGCCCCACCCTTTCGCTCTATCACTCACTGAGGCAAGTCAGATCCGGGATCTGGACGTCAGGTCTGAGCCCACCGAGCCCACATCTGGCGTCGCTGACCTTGGGCGACCCCAAATCTGGCCTCGCCCAGGGCCGATGACGCCCTCCCCGGCAGTCGCAAAGTCATGACCCACGCGATGGCAGTGGCAGGGGTCGACTGTGATGATGATCTAGAAAGCACCGACACGAGCCTTCATGTCTTGTCGGAGCTCGACATTTTTCACACTTTCCGACACTTGTCGGAAAATTTAACGCCTAATTAACTTTCCTAACACTCTCTAACACTCGAGTTAAAATTTCAACATACAAATTTTCGACATGTGATTCCGACAAGTAAGGTCAATTTTAAAAAATTTTAATAAATGAGGGTTAAAATGTATATATGTGAAAAATAATAATAATAATGAAGACAATAAATGGAGAAAAAAAAAAAAAACCTAATATTTTCTTCTCTTCTTACTCTCATTTTCCCTATTACACAATTCACTTCCCAAGTTTTTTTTTTTTTTTCTATTTTCTTATGATATGTTTGACATGCAAGTCTAAATGTGAATTTTTTTTATCTAAGTTTTATGGATTATTGGAATGGAGTTGAATTTGTCAAATTGAAACAATGATATTAATAAATTGTGAATTAATGTCTTTAGTGTAAATCAATTCTAGAATTTTTATTATTATTTATTTATTGCTGAACTTAAAATGATTTGATTGAAATAATCATAAAAATGATAATTTATTATGTATATAAAAATATACATTTAATATATAACGTGTCTCAACATGTCGGAATTATCTAATTTTTTTAAAATGACGTGTTGGCACTCTAGCGTGCCGTGTTATGTCACGTCCTAGTGTTTGTGCTACTTAGATAGTGATTGATGTTAGGGAGCAGAGAGAGATTGGCAAAAATTTAGTTCGTATCGGTGTCTAGATATTTTTGCGTAATTTCCTCAACAAGTGAGGGCAATTTAGTCACTTTAGGAGTAGTTTTACACTATAGAAGTTACCGCTAACATGGTTATTACCTTACGGCAGTCAAGGAGATTTGATCCGTTCACTAATTTGCATGGTATCGGTTAAGTAAAGGTTGTATATGAAGATTTGACCGAACATCTTGTCGGAGTTGATGATTGTGTGGAAGCTATAATCAAAACGTTGGATGTGGGATCCGATGATGTACCATTTCTCATAATCCACAAAATGGGCTGTGTTGGCAAAACAACCCTTGCTAAGGTCATCTTCTACAAACTATCTTCTTGCTTTGACCAATGTTGTTTCCTTGTAGACGTTCAAGAATCATCAAAAAGCAATGATGGTCCGGTAAATTTGCAAAAACAATCGTTATCCAAGCTCCTTGGTTCTCATTCTATTAACCAAATTTGTCATGTGAATGATGGGATCAAAATGATTAACAGAGGAATACTTAGAAATAAAAAAATACTCATTATTCTTGATGACATGGATAAACAAGAGCAACTGAAAAGTCTTGCAAAAGAATGTGATTGATTTAGTTCGGTAGCAAGATTATCATAGCTATGAAGGACAACAATGTCCTATATGAAGGCCCAAATGTTTTGACTTATGAAGCACATGAAATGGAATTTGATCATGCTCTTAATCATTTCAGCAGGCATGCATTTAGAAGAGACTATCCACCAAATCATCATGTCTCCTTTCTAAAAAAATTGTCCATACTTTGGGCAAGCTTCCTTTAGCTCTTAAGATTACATGTTCATTCCTTATTGGTAAGTCCGACAAATTATGGATCGATACATGGGAAACTAAAAGAAGCTCCTCCTATGGAAGTCCAAAGAAATTTGATGATATCTTATGAAAGGTTAGATCCAACATAAAGGGAAATATTTCTAGATATAAATTTTATTTTCTTTTTTGTTAATGAGGATAGAATATACCCTTTCTATATGTGGGATGCCTATAAGTACCACCCACACATTGCCATTGATGTCCTCGTTCTCATGTCCTTGATAAAAATCAAAGATGGCAATACTTTCTAGATGCATGACCAAGTACGGGACCTCGGAAGGGAAATCGTCCATCAAGAGAATTTCAAATATCCTGATAAGCGTAGCAGAGTGTGGAACTATGAGGAAGCACTTAGCATTTTGAAGAGGAAAAAGGTATAAAAAGGGAACAACAATTTATTTTCCCGCAAATTGTTGTTGAGTATTCTTGCAAAAGGATAAATTAACCACTATTCTTGCTTGAAATTGTTTTCTTCCGACCTTCACACGTGGACTTCTCAGTCAGGGAAGTAGGAAAATGGAAGCACTATCAGGTACAACCTAGATATCATTTCATTTATCAAGATACTCTCACATCTGATGAATTTGCTGATTTACGAATCCTGAGGTTCTTATGAGGGGAAGTTGGGTCCCTTGTTGGAGAGTTCAAGAATCTTCTCTCCAATTTAAAATGGCTTTGTTGGCATTGTAGCTATTCCAAGTTTGAGACAACAAACTTTCATCTGGCTAAGTTAGTGGTTCTTAACCTTTCACACAGCTGTATTTGGGAGAAATGGATTGGCTAGTACCAAATCAAAGTATGATATGAGTCCCACTTCTTGAATAAGCATGTCATTTCTTGTCGTTTTTTTAATTCCCTACAGGCTATTTCTTAATATATATTTTATCAAATTGTTTTGCAGGAGGCCAAAAAAATAAAAGTACTAGATCTTAGAACCTGTGAATACTTAAAGAGAACACCTAATTTATCTAAGTGGGTGTATTGGAGAGATTGGTTCTTGAAGGCTGCATCAACTTAATTGAAATTGACCATTCCATTGTCAAATTAAAGCTTCTAACTATTTTGAACTAGAATGGATATAAATCTCTTTGAGAGTTGCCTGAAGAAATAGGATGTCTATAGGCTTTGACAGATTTTGTTATGTCTCCCCAAAAAGAAGAATATCAATGGTTAATGATAAGCAAACAATCATCCTTAAATTTGCCATACTCAATTGGAGGGCTGGTGAAACTTAAGTGGTTGAATTTATCTAGGTGTATATGCATAGAGGAACTTCCAAATTCGATTGGGAATTACAATCATTAATCGAGTTAGATTTGTCATTGACAAGTACTGGTCACCTACATGATTCAATTGGCAATTTCAAGCAACTGAAAGTACTAAGGATGAGTGGCATAAGAGGGATGAGAAAATTACCAAGTGTGGTTGGGTTAGTGGAGAAGTCGAAGAGTTAGATACTTAAGGATGTTGCAACTTGACTGGCAATCTGACAAAATTGGGAGATTGTCCTATTTAAGGTTCATCAACTTGTCAGGCACACGTATGTCCAAATTACCCACCATGGTGAGTCACTTCTCTAATCTCCAAACACTTAAGCTAAAAAAATGTCCCGAGCTTAAACAGTTGCCAGAGCTGCCCCCAAGTTTGACTCATCAGAGATGGGGCCCAAAAAATTGCTGTTATTCCTCCAAAGAGGAGATGAAATATGAGCTGGAGGAATTTTGCCAGAAGAGACGAATTGGTACCCTATCTCAAGATGAAACCCTTGTCGCCGCTCTTTTCACTAGCATCGGCATCTTATCTCAGTTTATAACACTAAAATTGTGCTGCAAAAATATGCAATTCCTCCCCCAGCTTCCGTCTAGTTTAAGAGAGTTACAACTTCGTGATCTGGTCGCCACTCAATAACCGGATTTTTCCAATTTGAAAAACTTATCAATATTGACATTCTATGAATGTTCGCTAGAATTCTCTAGTATATTTGATGCGGAGTCGGAGGAACTCCGTATGGAGCGCTATGAGTTCAAACAACTGGATGCGCCATTGCAGCTGGAAATGAAAAGATTGAGATTATTATAGATGGATGTATGTGAGTTTTTTTCTAGAAGTACTTAATCCGTCGAGCATGAAGAATCTACACAAGGTAAGTCTGCGACATTGCCTTTCATTAGTCGAGACTTGTGGCCTTGAAAAATTGGGATCCCGTTACTCCCTATCGGTCGTTTTATTGCCCTTCCGTGGAGAGGATATCGGACCTTTCGAAATTGAAAATGCCATGGGAGCTCAAAGTACGATATTGTTGTGAGCTAAAAATTGTGCAGGGTCTCAACCACTTGGAATCTTTAAAGAAGCGGGAAATTTGTGATAATGGAGAGTTTGGGGGGTGACACCTGAAATGCTGCCTCTGCCTCCGCCATCGTATCCAGGAGTCCCGTCGGCAGCTTCAATTCGTCGTTCATGTTCGACGAGCTCAGATCTACTACATTCTTGGACGTGTCGCTGCTGCCTCTATCATCGCCATCGCCTCTAGGAGCCCCATTTGACATTTGGAATATAGCACCTAGTTTCACCCAGAATATGTAATTCTAAATTGCACACCATATGATTGCACAATTATTTATTTCCCTGTTCAGATTTGGATATGTAGTTTTATTACTAGGGAGGGTGAAGTTTTTGGTGTTGAGCTAATTGGAAAATCGTGTGATGGACGTCTTAGTTTTGATCTGATTTGGTGTGCAGACGATTATAAAAACCCCACATTTCAAGGGAAGTTTTTGTTCACAATCGTTGAAGGGCTTATGGAGTTGAATCTTGCAATGCGGAACAACAAATCCTCACTTTACTTCGACGGTAGTGAAAAGTAATTACTTCCTATGTTGAATCCATTTTACTAACAAAACTGTTGTTGAGTTGTTTGGAAATTTGGACCTTGAGTGGCCAGTGTTCTGTTTTTAGTTGTGTTTTCCATGGTCTCAGGCTCCGTAAGGTTTCTTAGAGCTTCGGGTATACAACCTGGCCTCTTCAAACTAAAAAATGAGCAGGTACAATCCGTTGAATCCATTCCTCTTTTGTACATTAAAACTCAAAAATCTAGAATTAGATTGAAGAGAAAGCTTTCAAATTTAAGATTAGGAGAGCAAATCTCCTAAATCTAAAACTAGATCAAGAGAGTAAGGAAAGAATCAAAAGGAAAAAAAAAGGAAAAACAACTATGTAGGGAGAATCACCGGTCTCAGTGGCTCTGCTGGATAAGAACTACGATAATCCTTAAGAAGAGGTGAGGAGTTTGAAACCTAGGGAGACACTAGGTGACTTAAGTGTGACACCGGGGGTGGTGGATCCTCCCGCTTATGCATCACCTAGGGGTTTACACAAGGCTGTTGGCTGCGTGGTTCCTCTAGCACAAAAAAAAAAAAAAAAAAAAAAAAAAAAAAAAAAAAAAAAAAAAAACCAACTATGTAAGGAGGGAGAGATCTAGGTCAAATCCCTCCCTTATGGAGACTTAAGTGTGACATCGGAGGTTGTGGATCCTCTCGCTCACGTGTCACCTGGGGGTTTATACAAGGCTGTCGGCTGCGTGGTTCCTCCAGCACCCAAAAAAAAAAAAAAAAAAAAAAAAAAAAAAAAACAACAACAACAACAACTATGTAGGGAGGGAGAGATCTAGGTCAAATCCCTCCCTTCTAGAAGTGGAAGAGACGAAGAAAGTTTCAAAATAGGAGAGGGGTTGGGAGAGAAAAGGTCTCGGCATGATGAAGGAGACTTGAAGACGAATGTTAATTCCATGGTTTTACATATTATGTGAGGAAAATTACCAAAAAAATCTTAAATTTATTGTATAGATGCCAATTCATACCTTAAACATTTCAATTTAGCTAATTTTATAACAAAGTCTTTGATAATTTATCAATTTAGTGCTCCTGGCTTTTTTTGGTTGGGAATCTTTGGTGTGGACTCTGGACCTCTTATGTGACATGGAAGGCATTTACATGGACTTTTTTTTTTTTTCACAATTTTTCATTAAAAATGATTTTTATTTTTATTTTTTGTAATTTTATTTTTCTTGTTCTTTTCTTCTTTTTTTTTTTTTTTTTTTTTTCAATCATGACCAACGACACTAGGATAGGGCTTGCAAGCCCTTGCCTTGATCGTAGCCATAGGCAAAGCTTTCATGGTTGAGGAGGGCCTTCACACCCTCCTTCACCTATGACTAGCATCAGCCTTGGTGAGGGTTGCAACCCTCACTAGCTGCCACAAGGGGTTGCAAGTCCTTGCCTAATGGTTGAGGATCCTTTTTGTCCACAATGAAAAAGGAAAAAAAAATGATGGTACGCATCATTGTAGCTTTGAGCAAGATGCCTCTAATTTCGAGTTAGGCCATGGCAAAGAAGAGAGAGATGCAAACAAAGGTGAGGCTAAGTGTGGAGGGCGTCATCGGTTTTGATCAAGCAATGACAACGTCTACTGGGAACAAGGATGGTGACATTGATTGGCAGTATGGTTGGGGGGGAGAGAAAGAAAGAGAAACGATATGGCAAAACAAAAGGTATTTCATGTGACAATTATATCATGTGGTGTGATAAACCAATGCAAAGTGAATATCTTAATGTTTTAGTGCCTTAGACCAAAAAAAGAAAAAAAAAAAAAAAAACATTTTAACGCCCATTCGAATGACTTGCATATTGCATGGGCAACATGGATTGATCAATTATACCATGTCAATCATGGTGATCGATGCATAAAATCAAATTCCTTAGTAGAGGGATAGATTAATCTTCTAATTAAAGATTTTTGTCTGAAAATGAACATTGCTACAAATGTCAAGTTGCTACAAATGTCAAGAACTCAAGAGTCGTACATGATATAGATACAAAGTTGATTGGATTTTTTAAAAACCTCAAAAATCATCTTCACTTTGTATTTCGATTTCACTTTATATTCTCTATTTTTAGAGCTACGAATCTTTGATTTAAAATTTGTAATTAAATGACTGTGACATGGAAGCTCCTAGTACGATAACCCATTGATTGATAAATGAAACTTCTAGGAAAATTTCGGGATGACTTGTAAACCGTGTTCAACATTTTGGCATGTCCTTTAAACGTGACTAATGGACATGAATTTATTGAACAATTTTGTAAATCACGTCTGAGGAAGACTCTTTGATAAGGGTCCCTCATCTCACAATGCATGATGGAGGGAGGAAGACTTTGACTTGCTTCCCTCACCAGTCTTTTCTTTTGAGTGGGTTTTGTTGGCTTTTGCCTTATCGATTTCTTTGCAACTAAGCAAGTGAGATGGTGGAAGACTTTTGACTTCTTAAGTCAGAAGAAAAGAAGAGAAAAATGCAACGAAGCGAGCAAAGAGAGTAGAACCCGTGTTACACACTGTGACGTAGATTAGCTAACAAAGATGATTTGGGACTTGTGTGCTTTCTAGACAAATTAACCAATCAGGATTAATTTAAATTTGATAATTCATTGCCTCTTCTCATTACCTTCTTTTAAAATTTTAATTTAAAATTTAAGATAAGCAAATTGTAATTTAAAATTTTAGAATAAAATATATAAAGTTGTTTACGGTTGAATCATAATTCATAAAAATAGTTTGTATTGAGAATTTTGCAAATAAATCAATTTTATAAATATATAATGTATTGGTGTTCACGGTAGTCTACATTCACTCAATTGCTAAATCTAATTGTCTAGGTTGTCACAATTCAATTTCCAAAATCAAGTTGTTTTCGCCTCAATCATCTTATTTTGAGTGGGATGCTAGACTATTTGACTTCATTTTGTGTAATCATCACTAATATGATCCGTCATTTATCGAATCTATTCGGAATATTGTTAGCATCTTTTATAGAGTTGTCTTTATGTTAATGTGTGGTATCACATCCTTACTGTTTTTGTTTGGGATCTAGATCTATATACTATGAATGATCATTTGAAAAGGTCAGGCATAGTCAGGCATTGAAAAAGTTGTCACGTTAGTTTGTAACTAAGTAATAATGTGAATAACTATTTTCAATCTCTTATATTATTTTAACTGTTTTTGTTGGTAACACCGACCACGTAATCCTTAATAGAGTGAGGTTAAGATTATAATACATATATAATAATTTTAATTTAAGTAAATAAATTTAATTTCAAGTAAGGTTAAGTTTTTGATACTTATGCAATATTTTTTATTTAGCAATTAAATTAATTCCAACGACAGATAAGTGTCTTCGCTCGAAAGCTATCCCTGTGTCTTTCTTAATGGTAATGGTGTTTTAAATAGAATTCGCATCTTAGCCATTGCAGTTCAGAGTTATTTAGAGCCAATAGACAAATTGAAGAGTTTGGCATAAATTGAGTTTACATTGTGGTGTCAGGCATCTAGACTTCTTAGGACACCTAAGAAAAATTATGAAAACCTCATACCGTGTGTCACAAAAATAAAGTTCCATATTATCATTATGTTATGACCAGTTTTATCCATTCATCTTCATAAATGCTGGTCTCTCATCTCCTAATGCAAATTAGCCCAGCAAGATTGACGGAAGACTATTGACTTGCTTTCTCTGGTTGTTGAGGGGTCCTCAATGATGGTGACACTTATTTCTCGTCTCCTAATGCAAATTGAGGAGTTTGATATAAATTGAATTTACATTGTGTTGTCAAACATTTAGATTTCTTAGGATACCTAAGAAAAATTATGAAAATCATACCGTGTGTCACAAAAAATAAAATAAAATAAAGTTTCATATTATCGTCATGTCATGACTAGACGTCATCATAAAGGCTGGTCTCTCCTAATGCGACTAAGCCGGCGAGATCGGTGGAAGACGCTTGACTTGCTTTCTCTGGTCGTTGAGGGGCCCTTGATGGTGACACACTCCTTTTTTTTTTAATTTTTTTTTTGGTCGAAGTGACATACTCGTTTCATTAGGCCTTTTCTTCTCGTTTTCCTTTTATGGGCCCCGCTGATGGTGCGACGAGGTTTGACTTGGAAGCAGGTATTCGGATCGGACAGCTGAGGATGATTACATCAGGAGTGGGAGCAATTAGAGTGGGCCATGGGGGAAGATGAAGGCCCGGATCAACGCATGCCTAGATGCTAACAGGTGTAACAATTAATTGGGGAGAGGTACTTCAAATTTTTTCCCTCAAAACGGCATGCATATTACACGGACAATTCAAATTGACTGATTACACCATGCCAATTATGTGATCGCCACAAAGGGTAATTTAACATCTACTTAAGGGTTTTTGTCCCTAGATGAACAACGCCACAAATCTGGAGAATATGTAGATACAAAGTTTGATTGGATTTTAAAATTTTTCTAATATAATTAAAATAAAGAAAAAGTTAAAAAGTAATCTTCATTTTGTATCTCAATTTCACTTTATATCCTCTATTTTCAAGACTGTAAATTTCTGATCTTGAATTTGTTGTCAAACGTGTAAGGGACATGGAAATTCCTAGGATTACAACCCATTGATTGGCTAATGGAAACTTCTATAAATCTTATGGGATGACTCGTCAAATATGTTCTATTTTTTTACCCAACTTTTAAATGAGACTTATGGACAAGAATTTACATTGTGTTGTCAGACATTTAGATTTCTTAGCACACCTAAGAAAAATTATGAAAATCATATCGTGCGTCACAAACAAAAATAAATAAAGTTGCATATTTTTGTCATGTCATGACTAGTTTTATCCATTACATCATCATAAATGCTGGTCTCTTGTCTCCTAATGCAACTAAGCTGGCAAGATCGGTGGAAGACTTGACTTGGGCGCGCATGACAACCATTACGTTACAGAAATAGTTTAACGGGCGAAATATTTTTCTACATTTCATTTCTAGAAGAGTTTTAGAAAATAACTTAGTTTGATAACGACACAAAATTTCTACTCTAAAAATAGAAATTCGTTTGATAACAACACAAAATTTCTTCCTTACGGACGGCGGCGGCGACGGCAACCGACGACCTTTAATATAAAAAATAAAAATAAAATTGATTTAGTAACAAAAAAAAAAAAAATAATGAATAAAATAAAATAAAATAAAATAAATCATAAAAAATAAAATAAAAATATCATTTTATTTTAAAATTAAAATATAAAAATATATTTATTTTATTTATTCTATTTTATTTTATTTTACGAATAAATTTATTTTAAAATGAATAAAAATAAAAATAAAAATTTATTTGGCAAAACACTCGAGGCAAATAAAAATTTATTATTTTTATCATAAATTAATTACTTTAAATAAATTAAATAAATTTATTTTATTTATTCTATTTTATTTTATTTTACAAATAAATTTATTTTAAAATGAATAAAAAAAATAATTTTATTTGGAAAAACACTCAAGGCAAATAAAAAATAATTTTACTTTTAATAAAAATATTTATTTATTTATCATAAATAAATTTAATAAATTTATTTTTAGTAAACTAAAAATAAAATGATAAATAAAAATAATTTATTTATTTTAATAAATTTATTTTTATTTTTAAATGAATATATTTATTTTTATTTTGGGCGAGAGAAGAGGCGTACGAGGGAGAAAAGAGTGAAATTAGGGTTGGGAGAAATCATAAATTGATTTACGGAGAAATCGAAGTAGAAAATTTCTACTTCGATTTCTCCTCCATTTCTATTTCTCGCAATAGAAATCTATTCCGAAATAAAAAATTTGATAAGCGTTATCAAACAGTTTACGTTGAGAAATTGGTGCGGAACAGAAAAATCATTTTTAAAACAGAAATAATTTTTATCATGCACCCCCTTGCTCTCTCTGGTCTTGGGGGTCCTTGGTGGTGACACTATTTTTTTCTTTTTTTTTTTTTTTTGATCGAAGTGACACACTCATTTCATTAGACCTTTTCTTCTCGTTTTCCTTTTCTTGGCCCCGTTGATGGTGCGACGAGGTTTGGCTTAGAAGCAGGTTATTCGGATCGGACAGCTGAGGATGATTCCATCAGGAGAGGGAGCAATTAGAGTGGGCCATGGGGGAAGATTAAGGCCGGGATCGACGCATGCTTAGATGCTAACACGTGTAACAATTAATTGGGAAGAGGTACTTCAAATTTTTTCCATCAAAACGACATGCATATTACACGGACAATTCAAATTGACTGATTACACCATGCCAATTATGTGATCGCCACATAAAATACATTTTAGTAATAAAAGGGTAATTTAACATCTACTTAAGGGTTTTTGTCCCTAGATGAACAACGCCGCAAATCTGGAGAATATGTAGATACAAAGTTTGATTGGATTTTAAAAATTTTCTAATATAATCAAAATAAAGAAAAAGTTAAAAAGTAATCTTCATTTTGTATCCCAATTTCACTTTATATCCTCTATTTTCAAGACTATAAATCTATGATCTTGAACTTGTTATCAAACGTGTAAGGGACATGGAAACTCCTAGGACTACAACCCATTGATTGGCTAATGGAAACTTCTATAAATCTTCTGGGATGACTTGTCAAAATGTGTTCTAATTTTTTACCCATCTTTTAAATGAGACTTATGGACAAGAGTTTCGTAAACAATGTTGTATGCCACATGCCATCTCTTTATTCAAACCTTCATTTTCACTCGTACAAATGCCAAAAATATTGACAATTAATACTTCTTGCCATAAACCAAAATTTTCTTGCTATATAAGAAATGGCACCACTATGATATCATGACATTTTAAAACCAAGCAGAGCCATATACTAAATATTATTTGATAATCCATAGTTAAGATCTTCGATCTGCTATAGCAACTAATTAAGTTAATCTTATATAGTACTATGACAATACTTACTTCTATCTTGTTTGTCTATATATTAAGAACCAAAGTAGGAGCATAGCTATGATTATAAGATTGCACAGTCGACAGTCGACTTGTGCATGAACCGGTTAATACTTAGTAGGCCTTTCACATTACTAGGGGTTTATCCAATCTATATATATAAGGCCTTTCACATTATTTGGGGTTTATATATACACACACATATAATACTAGTTGCGTTTTATTATTGAATGGATGGGTTTGAAATCTAATGGGTTCCTTAATTAATTTTAGAATGGGTGTCGGCATGATTTAGAATAAATAAGGTAAAGCAATATCTTTCTCTCCAAAAAATTTCCATGGTTTAAAATCTCAAAAATTGCACGGTCCATTTCTCAAAGAAAAATGAAGCAAAAGAATTATGATTGTTTTGCTATAAATATTCCAAAAAAAATTGTGGTTGGCTAAAATTTATTAAAATGCTTTTAGGGAATATTTATATTCTCTATTGCGCTTTTATCATCTCAAAAATGGATTTGTTTTCTTCCTATTTTTATTTCTAAAAAAAATTCCCTCTACCATAGATTCCTTAACGATTCTACTCTGTCAAAGATTCTACTCTGTCAAAGACCAAACTTTCTGATGATATACAGTCTCATCCCAAAAACCATATAATACAATGTGAATCTCACGTTCTCCTTGTCTCCTCTTAGTTCAGTCAATTAAGGCTCAAACAAGCAGACTCCTCCCCATTCGCCCGCACGGCTATCTCGAAATGTCAAAAATGCCATCAACAACACCAATTATCAATTTATCACCACCATTTATACAACAGAAACAAAAGTCGCTCATCCAACACAATGGCACTTTCGTAATAAAATTGCTAGATGAGACTTTTAACAATGACATGGCAGATTTTTCACTCTCTCTTTCCTTTTCCTTTGTATCCATTATAAGGTCCTGCACTGCTCTCTCTGTCTCTCTCTGCGCAGAGCTCTCATTCTTCAATTCTCACGCATTCGCGTACTCCCTTAGCCTTTTCCACTCTCTCGCTCCTCTGCTAGAAACATGGCAGTTTATGGCGAACATCGATCTCTTGACGGCTCTCTCCCTCATGAGCTCACCTCCAAGACTCCCTTCCTCAGCCTCAAGCTCTACGTCCTCATCGGAATCCTCAGCTTCTTTGCGCTCTCCATTGGTCTCGTCATATACCTCTGCATCCGTGCCAGTGGGACCTTAGAGAAGCGCGAAATGCTAATAAAAGAGACGAACTCACAGGCATCATCGGGGCCTTCCCTTGAGGTTTTCCTAAGTTTTCGCGGAGCAGACACCTGTTATGGATTCACCGATTTTCTTTACTATGGCATGGTTGAGGCCGGGATCCTTGTCTTTAGGGACAATGAATCCCTCCGTGTCGGTAAAAGAATTGGCCATGAACTTCTACAAGCAATTAAGAACTCCAAGATTTACATTCCCATTTTTTCCAAGAATTATGCTTCGAGTCACTGGTGCCTCCGAGAGCTCGCATATATGGTCAAGTGTACCTCCAAATCGAATGAGAATAAAGAGATTTTACCCATTTTCTTGGATGTGGAGCCTGACGATGTCATGCTCAAAACAAACTTATACCGCAAAGCTCTATCAAAGTATCAAAAAAAGTTTTGCACTGAAGTTGAATCATGGAAAAAGGCTCTTATCGAGGTGGACGAGATAAAGGGATGGAACTTGAAGAAAGATGGAAGGTAAAATGTCTTAAACATTTCAACTATCATCTATAGATTTGCTTTTCCTCCCTGGTCATTTTAATTGTGGTATAATTGGTAAAATTGTTCATCTTGCCGATCCTCGATAGTGTAAATTGTGGTTGTGGCCATTACCGTTATTACCATCGACCATAGTGGCTGATCGACTCTATTGCCATGATAGCTTTGATTGATGGTGTTACTACACTGGTAGTGCACCTACTCATCTTGATTTTGTTTCTCCTATCACTGTTAGCCACAAACATTGAGGGCTTGTTTGGTAACCATTATGTTCTTGGTAATAATTTATGCTAAAAAATTATTTTTTTTATTCCGTTCCCTAAACGAGTATTTGAGTATTTGAAGACATTTGATAAATATCCAAAATTTATATTCCCGGAATAGAAACCATTTTGGTACAACCCTTAAATTCTTTTATGACTTAGAATTTCTTTTAATGTTTTAATAATTTTATTACATTTTTTTCTTTTTTCTTTTTTTTGCTTCTTCTTCCTTTAGTAAGTCATCTGCCTCAGCCATAGCTGACAACCGGCCAGACGAGGGCTAATGGCCTTGTTGAAGTGCCACTGGCCCCCAATGAGGTTGGCCTCGTAATGGCCAGGTGACACTAACCTCATGGTGGCCCAGTTAGGCTGAGCCTCGCCTAGATTTGCAAAGCCAAGTTCACTTAGCCACAGGAAACGTCGGGCCACCACAAGATCAGCCTCATCTTGGGCGAGTGACACCGGCCTCATAGTGGTCCGATGAGGTCGAGCCTTGTTGGTGGCTAGGTGAGCTCGGCTTCACTAGATTTGGGCGAGGCTGACCTCGCCTAGCTACGCAACCAAAAGCCACGGTTGAGCCATTTGGCACCCACCATTTCTCCCCTCCACTCACTATCTTGAGTCGGATATGGGCTTGGGACGCCAATTCTGACGTGATCAAGCCAATATCTGGCATCGCCGACCTTAGGTGACCACAAATCTAGAGTTGCCCAAGGCCGGTGATACCATCCCTGGCAATTACAAGGCCAGGACCCACATGATGTGGAGGATCGAGACAAGGCCGAGACGGGTGGGTCAATGGGGGCATGACGGGCGACGACAATAGAACGCCACAGTGACGGCTTGGGTTGGGGAGGTGAGTGATGTTAATGGTGGCATGCCAGGGGTAGGGGCCAATGGTGTGGTAACTAATATTGGGGGAGCGGAGATAGATTGGGAAAAATCTAGATTGTTTTGGCATCTGAATTATTTTGCGTAATTTCTGCAAATTGTAAGGGGAATTGAGTCACTTAGGGAGTAGTTTGCAATATAAAATTTATCCCTAACATGGTTGTTATGTTGTGGCAGCCAAGTAGATTTGATACAATCTGTAATTCAAATTGTGTTGACTAAGCTGAACATCGGACATAAAAAAAATGTGACCGAACATCTAATTGGGGTTGAAGATCGTGTGGAAGCCATGATCAAAATGTTGCATGTGGAAACTGATAGCGTACAATTCCTTGGAATCCACGGAATGGGCGGGATTGGTAAAACAACACTTGCCAAGATCATCTTCAACCAACTGTCTTCTCACTTCCGTGGCTGCAATTTCCTTTCGGATGTCGGAGAGTCATCACGATGCCATGGTCTGGTACATTTGCAAAAACAATTATTATCCAAGTTCCTCGATTCTCGTTCTATCCTTGACCAAATTAATGACGTGGATGATGGGGTCAACATGATAAAGAGAGTACTTTGCAATAAAAAGTTCTCGTTATATTTGATGACGTAGATGAGAAAGAGCAACTTAGAAGTCTAGCGGAAAAAGGTAATTGGTTTGGTTCCGGTAGTAGGATTATCATAACTACTAGGGACCAAAGTGTCCTAATGATTGATGGAGAAGTGACGGGTGAAGGCCCTATAAAAAGGTCTACAAATGCTTCAACTTACGAAGTATGTGCAATGGAATTTGATCATGCTCTTAAGCTTTTTAGCAAGCATGCCTTTAGAAGAGACTCTCCACCGGATCGTTATATCTCCCTTTCAAAAAAAGTAGTCTCTACTTTGGGAAAGCTTCCTTTAGCTCTTGAGATTACAGGTTCATCTCTTAATGGTAAATCCAAAGCAATATGGGAAGACACATTGAAGAAGCTAAAAGAAGCCCCTTCCATGGGAGTCCAAAGAAAAGTGATGATATCTTATGAAAGGTTAGATCATGCACAAAAGCAAGTATTTCTGGATATAGCTTGTTTTTTTGTCGATCGGGACAAGACATACCCTTTGTACATGTGGGATGACTGTGGATACCACCCACACGATGCCCTTGAAGTCCTCTTTCTCATGTCCTTGATAAAAACCAAGGACAACAATACTTTCTGGATGCATGATCAAGTGCGGGACCTTGGAAGGGAAATCGTCCGTCAAGAGAATTTCAAACATCCCAGCGAACGTAGTAGAGTGTGGAACCGTGAGGAAGCGCTGGACATTCTGAAGTTGAAAGAGGTAAAAAGGGAACAACAATTTACTTTACTGTAAATTGTGGTAGACTATTCTTATAAAAGGAAAAATAATCATTTGGTGCTTGAAATTGTTTGTTTTTTACTTACACGTGGACTTTTGGTCTTACCATTGTCGGGAAAGTAGGAAAATAGAAGCACTGTCAACGGGACCTCAATATCCTTTCTTTCGTCAAGACATTTTGACGCATGATGGATTTGCTGATTTACGATACCTGAGGTTCTTTCAAGGGGAAGAGGTGTCCCTTGTTGGAGACTTCAGTAATCTTCTCTCCAATTTAAGATGGCTTTCTTTACATCACGGCAATTCCAAGTTTGAGACAACGAACTTTCGTCCAGCTAATTTAATTGTTCTTAACCTTTCACTCAGCTATATTTCAGAGGAATGGATTGGTTGGGACCAAATCAGAGTATGATATGAGTCCTGCTCCTAGCAGAAGCATATCGTTTCTTTTGTCTTGTTTCTTTTCCCCCTACAGGTTGTTTCTTAATATATATATATTATCAAATTGTTTTGCAGGAGGCCAAGAAACTAAAAGTAATAGATCTCAGCTGCTGTGCATACTTAAAGAGAACACCTGATTTATCTACATGGGTGTACCTAGAGAGATTGGTTCTTAAAGGTTGTAGCAATTTAATTGAAATTGATCATTCCATTGTTAAATTAAAGGTCCTAACTATTTTGAACTTGGATGGATGTGAATCTCTTCGAGAGTTGCCTGAAGAAATAGGATGTCTACAAGCTTTGACAGATTTTATTATATCTCCCCTAAAAGAAAATTTCAAAAGGTCAGTGATTAGCAAACAGCCATCCTTAAAATTGCCATACTCGATTAGAGGGCTGGCAAAACTTACTCGGTTGAATTTATCTAGGTGTATATACATAGAGGAACTTCCACATTCGGTTGGCAAATTACAATCTTTAGTCAAGTTGGATTTGTCATTGACAAGTATTGGTCACCTACCTGATTCAATCGGCAATCTCAAGCAATTGAAAATACTAAGGATAAGCGGCATAAGAGAAATAACAAGATTACCAAGTGCAATTAGGCTGGTGGAGAAGCTTGAAGAGTTAGATGCTCAAGGATGTTGCAACTTGACTGGTGAAATTCTTGAAGAAATTGGGAGACTATCCCGTTTGAGGATCCTAGATTTATCGAACACGTGTATATCTGGATTACCCACCACAATGAGTCACCTCTCTAATCTCCAAACACTTAAGCTAGAAAAAAGTCCCAAACTTAAACAATTGCCTGAGCTTCCCCCAAATTTGACTTGCCTGAGATGGGGCCCTAAAAATTGTTGGTGTTCCTCTGCGGAGGAGCATAGATATGAGACGGAGGAATATTGGCAAGAGCAAAACCGTGCTCGTGAGGAATATGAGCAGGAAATAGAGCGCCATGCTCTTAAAGAATACGGGATAGCTCTCCCTCTTCCCACTAGAATTGGTGCCCTATCTCAACAAGCAACACCCATCACCACTCTACCCACTAGCATCAGTACCCTATCTCAGCTTAAAACACTAAAATTGTGCTGCAAAAATGTGCAATGCCTCCCCCAGCTCCCATCTAGTTTAAGAGAGTTACAACTTCGAGATCTGGCAACCACACGATCACCGGATTTTTCCAATTTGAAAAACTTATCAATCTTTACATTTTATGGATGTTCGCTAGAATTCTCTAGTCTATTTAATGCGGAGTCGGAGGAACTTCGTATGGAGCTCTGTGAGCTTAGAAAACTGGACACACCGTTGCAATTAGCAATGAAAAGATTGAGATTATTAGAGATGGCTTATTGTGAGTTCCTTCCTGAAGTACTTGATCTATCGCGCATGAAGAATCTATACAAGGTAAGCCTGGGATTTTGCCTTTCATTAGTCGAGATTTGTGGCTTTGAAGAATTGGGATCCCTTTTCTCCTTATCGCCGACTATTGCCCTTCCTTGGAGAGGATGTCGACCTATCAAAATTGAAAAAGCTATGGGAGCTCGAAGTAAAGTATTGTCGTAAGCTAAAAAGCATGCAAGGACTCAACCACTTGGAATCTTTAAAGAAGCAGGAAATTTTTGGTAATGGAGAGTTTTGGGGTGACACCTCAAATGCTACCTCCACTCCACCATAGTATCTAGGAGTCTCGTTGGCGGCTTTAAATCTTCATCTGCATCTGGCGAGCTTAGATCCGTTGCATTATTCGATGTGTTGCCGCTGCCTCCGCCTTTGCCATCGCCTTTAGAGTCCCATCGGTGGTTGGAATATGGCAGCACCAAGTTCCGCACCAGAACACTTACTGGTAATTCTAAATTGCACACCATATGTTTGCACAATTACCTCTCCCTGTTCAAATATGGATATAGAGTTTTGTTACAAGGGTTTGAAAGGGGAAGTTTCTACTTTTGAGGTACTTAGGAAAACTATGCAGATAGACATATTATTTTTTATTTGATTTGGTGTGTAGATGGTGGTAAAAACCTCCCAACATTTCAAGAGAATTTCGTGTACACACTCGTTGGAGGGCTTGGGGAATCTTGCGGTTTCGAACATTAATATCCTCATTTTCAACAACTTCATCTATAGTGGAAAGTAATTACTTCCTACCTTGAATCCATTTTGCTAACAAAACTGTTGTTGAGTTGTCTTGGATTTTGGTCCTTGAGTGGCAAGTGTTCTTATCTTGTCCTTTATAGTCTCAACCTACGTTTGGTGGTGAGGATAAAATTTAAGATAAGATCAAATATATCCCATCTTGCATTTGTTGCCTACTTATGGTAGGACAAAATTGGATATAAAAAAAAAAAAAAATATAGATTGAATAAAATTATTCTAAGGGTGAGGTAGAATAAAGGCAGATAGGATTTCTAATATCCGTAATAGAAATTTTTTTCTCAAATAACATTAAATAAAAAATTAAAATTATATTTCAATATAAATAATATTTGGATTCTAATATAAGAAATTCAAAATAACAAAAAACAAAAATTTAGTTTTTCTGGAAATTATACCAAGATAGCTGGTGACTGGAATTTTGTGTTGATTGCAATGGTAGGTTTCGTTTATTTAATTGAGTGCTAATTTGTGCAAATTGAGTGGAAAGTGTAGTTTTTGGTATTTATCCCAAATTGTGTGGTTTTGGTATTTTAATTAGAAAATACCATGCATCGTTTACAACGCCAAAAATGTGTTTATGGACTATATTAAATAGTGAGATTTTTTAAAAGAAAGATATTGCGTTTTTAGCTTAGGCTGACTTTGTATCAACACACGATTATTTTTATTGGGTATTTTTAACACGGTGAATTATCAGCTTGTGAGAGCATATATTATCACCTTGTGCGAGCGTATTTGTCGTCAGCTAGTGAGAGCCCCTTTACATGTCAACTTGTGAGAGCAGTATACTATATCAACCTATGATCTTGATATATCAGCTTGTGAGAACAGTATACATTATAAACTTGCGTGCGCTATGATCGTTTTATCAACTTGTGGGAGCACAATCTATATATACATATATCAGCTTGTGTGAGCTATGATCATTTTATCAGCTTATGAGAGCACGATCTATATATATACAGCTTGGGTGAGCTACTATCTATCTATATCAGCTTGTGAGAGCTATGACCATATATTACAGCTTGTGAGAGCAAATACTATTTATGTCAGCTGATGTGAGCAGTGGTCATATCGAATTGATAGATAGTACTAATTGTATTGATTTGAGTGGATCAATTGATCGATGGGTTGGTTTTAATTGAATTGAGTTGATTGGTTGAGTATATGAATTGTACTGACTTGTAGGAATGAACTAAGGCAAGGTAAGTCCTTTGTTTTGTGTGTGCATAGACGGCATTTAGGCGTATTTCCTTCCTAGTCAGGATTTAGGAGGTGAACTTGCTGAAACATTATCTCACCCCATTATAGGCTTCACTTTTCAGGTCCCTAGTGTAAAGAACCCAAAGCTTGAGACGGAATGGTCAGGAGCATGGATGGCTCAGAAGTTCTTTTTAGAGATAGACCTCATGTACTTAGACCCTAGAGTTGGCATCTATTTGTAAACCAGATTGTTTATAAAAGCTGTGTTGATTGATTTAAAATTTGTTATCCTGCTTTTCTATCCCGTATTAGTTGTTGTTAGGGGTAATAATTCGCTTCCACATGCATATTAAAATGAATGGATCGACGACGCGTCCTAGGACGTTGCAATTTAATCGACCACCGAGGAATGGGCACGCGCTCGAGGATCAAGGCGTGACACTATCAGGCTTTTGAGCACTACATAGGTTCATTTTTTTTTTCTAAACCTACCCTTGAGAAATAGTGCAGCTTGATAATCTAATTTCTTTCTTGTTCTACAACTTGTAGATTGAGATGCAATCTTGCATGACACAGTCTGTGCTATTCAATGCATAAATTGATTACTTGTATGTTGCTGCATATGATGATTTGATGCCATCCGACCTTATCTTCCTTTCTGGCTAGGTAAGAAATTGATCTGATGAATGACAAATTTCCTCATCAAAGTTAAGAATAAACATGTTTCATTGTTGAATTGTCATCTCGGACTTAACTAGTGTTGGTGATTTTTCCCAAATTTCACATCGTTGCATTCTCATAGGAAGTCTAGGCTCAAGGAACCGACACTATAGTAAAGCTACAGGAAATTATTATTGTTGAGGGCCTGAAACTCGAAGATGTACCTATAAGATTGTATAAAGTCTATTTCTGCCTTTGAGATTGCCCGGTGCAGAAGGATCACCTATAAGATGCATGTTTATCAAATAACTTCTCCAACTGAGTTTTATTCTATTTTTAGGGGAATTGATTTGATGACGACTGTTTTATCTAGAATCATCATTATCGTTGTCATTGGAGATCGACTTATCCCTAATTAATTACCATTGAGATGTCAATTGAAGATTCATTTGTCGTTTTCGTGATTTTGCATATGATAATGCTTGGTGCTAACGATATTTCCTTTTTGTTCCAGGGGAGTAGAAGTTATCACAAGGTCCGAGTGAGAAAGGCATTTGCATGCACATTCTCCTTAGAATTTCAAATTTACTTTGATGGGATACGTCTTGCGGAGAATTGGGAACTTTAGCAATCATTTGAATATGTAATATTACTATAGGCAAAGCAAAGGCTATGGCTATGTTTACATAAATAATATTACGCTTTCAAAATAAGACTCATATAGATTGTTTCTCACGTTTCTTCTTTTCTCTTATTAAAGAGCTGCTGGGGATTGAGTTCATTTCTTCCTCTTAGGAGGTATAGATATTCTTAGCTAGCTTAAAGAAGGATTCTATTCTGTACAGAGTAAACGAAAGGAATCATCGGATAAGAAAAAGTGCATTTTGGAAGTCACTTTCATTTGTTCAAGCTTAAGTTACCGGCCTTGTGATGACTCATCCTTAGCTGCCTTAATCTTCTCTATTGCCCGATACACATGGTAAAACAACATTGAAAACATGTATGCTCTCCCTTCAGAGGAAAAGAAGCAACTTCCTCCGGTAGACAACTGGCCAACACATTACTGAATATAAAAGCCATACCTTCGTCGCTGTCAATGTTGAACCCATTCTCATTCATGAGAAAGGAAATTAAGCCCTTGAAAGGGAAATAACAATCAGTTAGGAAACGATTCAAAAATTCAGAAAGTGAAACGTTGCAAGTAAATCTCAAAATGAAAATGGCCCACCTCCTCGTTTGGAGCAGTCCATTTTATTTCAAGTTGTTCTTCTGTAGAAACTATTGGTTCCTTGAAAAGCAGTCGAGCTTCGCTGTAGGGCCAATTATCTGGTATCTGATGCCTATTCATAAAACAAGCAAACACTTCCCTAAGAAGGATAACCGAACTGAATTAAGACTTCAAGTAATGCAAAGAACCTCTGGGTCTTAAGGATGGAGAAACCATATGAATTTGCACAAGTGACATGAAGGAATAGACAAAGCAGACATCCGAATAGATAAAAGTATTATAGTAAATCAACACACGAAGTAGCATGGCCAATGCATTGATTGCCAGCCCAAATCTATTGGTGGCAAATGATCTTTCAGTTTCAAACTGTTGACAAAATTTTTCCACACCGGCTGAGTTTGAGAGATAATTCTTTGAAGTCAAGGAATTCAGCAGCCAAGACTATTACAGTGAGAAACTTAGCTGCCTAATTTTGCTTACAAGTCAGGGGACCAGATAAGAGCACAAGAAGCACCTCTTCTTATTTATGTTCTCTAGTATGTTTTCTATGGAACCATGTTGACATATAAGCTTAAGAGCACTCAGCCCTCCAATACCTGATAAATTCATTCCAAAGTAAAACCACTGAAATCATCAAGCTAAAAAATACAAGAGGGACAAATGATATGCGATAGCATAAAACAGTTAACAGAGCACTGCAACAATATCACGTCTACCTCGAATGCTTTCACAATAATCACATCCAGAGGGGATGCACAGGTCAATGAATTGATCCATATCCAGATTCATCTCCTCCAAGATCTAAAAGTCATGAAAGTGAGAAAAAAAATATAGGGTTAATACCCTGAAAAATCCCAAACTGGTACACTTGTGACAAATTTACCCCAAACTATTTTTTTGACCATGAAAAACCCCAAATTGGTAAACTTGTGACAAATTTACCCCGACTGACTATAAAAAACCCTAAACTAGTACATTTATGACAAATTTACCCCAAACTAATTTATTCGACTGCAAAAAATCCTAAACTGGTAAATTTGTGACAAATATACCCTTTGCTAAATTGAATTAATACCACAAAAAAATCATAAAAATTGTAAACTATGACAAACGGAGCGTAAAATCCTAAATTGGTATACCGGTTAACTATCACGTGTCATTTAACTTAATAATTTGAGAATAAAATTTAACGAAAACTAACATAGGGTAAATTTGTCACAAGTATACCAGTTTGGGGTTTTTGGTGGTCAAAAAAATAGTTTAGGGTAAATTTATCACAAGTGTACTAGTTTGGAGTTTTTTAGGGTATTGACCAAAAATTTAAGCAAACACAATGAATAAACTTTTTTAAGTACCTTGGAAATTTCAAATTCCATGACTTGAACTTTTCTTGAGCTGGGATCCATCAAATGGCGAAGAAATATAGGAGCTCCAAAAGTAAAGGAATCCACATCTTCAGAAGCAACTGCATAAACCTGAAAAACAAAAATTACAGCTAAAGCACCATTCATTATAAAAGAGTTCTGGTTAACACACAAAAATTGAGCAATGATAGTGAACAAGCATATTTTGTGAGTGAAAAGGAAATCAAATCAAGGAAATAAAATGGTAATTTACAAAGAGTTAAACGATTGGCAATCATGGAAAAACAATGAACTATCCTAAATCAGAAGACGATCAAACAGGAGGATACTTGCCTTTCCAGCTTTGCAAAGTGCAGCACACTGTGCCTCTGCTCCTGAAGGAGCCTAACATACAAAAACAGAATCTGGTATCTAAACTTTTTGTTAGAAATAATAATGAATAAACTTTCTAGACAGACTTGTAACCTCAACTGCTGGGACACCCATAAGTCTTAATAGTTTTTTGCAGCCTTCATTATGCTGTTGTGTCACCTGCAAGGGTATCAAAGCCATGTAGCACAAGCACACACATATCCAGTTAGCTATGCAAATAGGTTTTTCTGGAAAACAGAGACAAAATCAAACTTCACATCAAATAGGACAAAAATATTGCACCGTAAGGAAACCAAAACGGGACCAACCTTCACAGTTCTTTTACTGAATTTCTTGATGTCTTCCTTGTTCTGAGACTGCAGGTAACAAATACAGAGCTCACAAAGCCTTCTTGCACTCTGTCTTTCTGCTTGCTTATGTGTGTGTGTGTGTGTGTGAGAGAGAGAGAGAGAGAGAGAGATGCATATACCGTAAGGCTACTGCCAACTCCTCGAAGGCATCTTCCCTCTTTGAAAAACTGCTCAGAGACTCAATTAAGGTAACTAAACATATTCATAGACAATTGCAAAAAAGGAAAAAAAGAAAAAATGGAAAATGGAAGGCTGCTTAATAATAGAGTACCGTTTTGCAAGCTCTTGCTTCTTCAAATCAGGAGGTTGGCCGTCAAATACATAGCTATCATAACAACAGTGAAGCATAATTTAGAGAAGCGCAAGCATCATTCTTCTAGCATCCCATCCCAATGAAAACACAGGAGGTAAAGAAAAAAAGTTTACACCGGCTTTATCCCCGCTTCCAACAGCCTAATCGTCCGGTAAAACATGCCTTGCAGATGACTACATGGGAAAACAAATCAAAAAGCAGCTCAAACTCGACACTTTCCAAGCACAGAGATCACATCGCATTACAATAACATCTTAAGCATCAAAACGGAAGGCTAGTCGACAGTTCATTCATAAACTGTACGAAACTCGAGCAAATTTGATTTTCATTTCCATGGAGTATTACGACCTAATCCACCAGCCTCATTGGTGAGCATCTGAGTCCCCTTCCTCCCAACCACAACCTAATCCCCCAATCAAAAGAACCAAAAAGTCCCCTTCACTCAAAATCCAAATCCCCACCGACAAACCCAAACGCGCAATCACAGGCATGAATTCATAAAAAGCAACTTAACGAGGAACTGATAGATGCTCATGCTGGCATCGACGGCGATCCTCCGGCCGAAGTAGCTCTCCAGCCTCTGCTCCTTCATCGCCTTCGGGGCATCGTCCGCCAGCAGCTTCGTCAGTCCCTGTCGAAATCGATGGAAAATGATCGGATTGAAGAAGACGGAGGTCGAACTGGACTACCTCGATGCCCATATCGGGGGAGAGAGAGAGAGAGAGAGAGAATTGTTGCAGTGGAAATTGAGGGATGAAATGGAAGCTGCTTGGGATGCATTGAATTCTAGGGTCTCGAGCTCATCCGCTTCCCGCCTAATTTCGGAGACCAGCACGTTTGCAGGGGGTGAAGCGTGGGAGTCACGCGCAGGTGTCGCGACTGGTTTTTTTGGGTATTAGTTATAAGTTCTCGGCACATTTGAAGCAGCCGTTATGGTATGTGCTTACTCGTGTGACATGCATATTCGTACTCCGATTATTTCTTGAGATTTTCAGACTGATAGTAATAATTTCTCATTCCTAGTGATTAGGTGGATGGAAATGTTGAATGCACATAGAGGTCAAAATCGATTAATTGATTGAAATGGATTGGAGTATTTGAAATGCCTTTTATCTACTTTATTAATTTAGCCAAAGTTCTATTCTACCTGTATGTCTATAGAGAAGAGAAAATGGATCACTATAGTAATTTTTCTTGTTTTAGATGAGATATTCAAAGGGTCAACCCATGTCAAATTGCAGATATTTGATTAGAACAACCAATCTTGTATTCTCAATGGTTAAGACGACGGAAGTGGAGCAAATTCATTGGCTTTGCAACCCTTTTTTGAGGTGAAGTATCAAGGGAAAATTAATGAATTACTAAGTAGGGACGATCGCTTACTTCACGAAAGACATGTGTCGTCACTCAATATAAACTCTCTTAAGCTCATACCAATCGCAACTTTTGAGGTTTTATTTATTTAATTTAAATATGAAAATCAATACATTTAGAATTCATTACTAATCTATTATAAGTCGATTAAAAACCCAAGCAAAATGTGGTAAAACACTCAAAATCCAAATCTCCACCGACAAATCGAAACACGTAATCACAGGCATCAATCCATAAAAAACAACTTAACGAAGAATTGATAGATGCTCATGCTGGCATCAACGGTGATCCTCTGGCCGAAGTAGCTCTCAGGCTTCTGCTCCTTCATCATGTTCGGGGCATCGTCCACTAGTAACTTCGTCAGTCCCTATCAAAATTGGTGAACAAGACTCGATGAACAACATATGGAAAATGATCGGATTGAAGGAGACGGAGGTCGAATTGTACGTATCGAGAGTTTTACTCATGCGATGTGCACATCTGTACTCCAATGATTTCTTGAGATTTCCAAAATATCAAAATTAAATCTGCAAATTGATACTAATAACTTCATGTTTCTAGTGATTAGGGTGGATGGAAATGTTGAATTCACGCAAAGGTCGAAATCAATCGATTGATCAATATGGATTGGAGTATTTGAAAGACTTTTATCTACTTTACTAATTCAGCCAAGGTATTATTCTACTTGTCTATCTATAGGGAAGAGAAAATGGACGACTATAGTTTCTTCACATTTTAGATAGAGATATTCGAAGGGTCGACCCATGTCGAATTTGAGACATTTGATTAGAACAATCAATCTTTGTATTCTCAATGACCGAGATGACAGAGGTGGCAACGAATTCATTGGTTTCACATCCCTAGAGGAACTATCAAGGGAAATCTAATGAATTATTAAGTGGAGACAATCGGTTACCTCATGAAAGATATGTGCTATCACTGAGCAAGAACTTTCTCAAGCTCATACCAATAGCAACTTTTAGAGTTTTATTTAAATGATTTCATATTCAAATTAATTCATTTAGGAGCGCCGCTAATCTATTATAAGTTGATAACAAAAAAAAAAAAAAACCCAAGCAAAATATGGTAAAACATTTTATGTAAATGCGTAAAAGGAAATCTGGTTTTGCATAGCAAATTATAGTCCTTTTCAAATGAATGAATTTGGTGGTGAGAATTGACTTTTTCACAATGAACTTCAAGGTTAACTATTTAATTGGCTTTTGAAATTCACAAACGAAGAAAAGAGTGAGAAGTGGCTTTTCAATATTGACTAGATATTTAAAATTAATGCAAAAAGATTAATTTTTAGTACCTAACAGAGCGCCAACTAACTTAATCGAACTAAAAAAAGAATTCACTTTTTACTTTTTACTATTCATCATCTGATCATTTTAGTAAATATAGATTCAAGCAAGTACAAGGAAATTTACTTATTACATTTTATATGAAAACAAGTTAAGTTGTTGTCAAGATTTATCTATTAATGAAACGGCTTTTCCTTGAACTTTTGTGTAAATATGTCCATTTTATACCTAATCAAACAATTGATTCAATTAAATCCCTAAAGTTGTCTAACATATGTCATGATTCCTTGTCATTTAATTGATTATGTTCCTATACTATTTTGAAATGTTCAATATCATCTCCATTGTAGTCATTACATGGATGGAATCCGTGTAATGTCACTTTCTTGTCTTTTGCTCATTAAGAACAATCGGTTGTTCTTTACTCTCTCCAGGCTTATGCTAACTAATCTTGATATGATTTGTGTTACCTAAATTTTCATTTGAAGACTTCTCAATCATTGAACAAGAAAACTAGGCTAGAATTTGATAGAGTTTGATCCTAAACAAAAACATCAGTCTTGCCTAGTCTTGCATTTGCACCTGTGGCTATATTACTTCACATTTAGATATTAGAGACATTTAAATTTTGGAAACAGGACATTCGCATTGAGCAAAGCATGGATCTGGCCATTATGCGTTTCCTTGGGATTGGCCCGATAGATGGCCCAAAATGCGAAATGAGTCGTGAACTCACTTGAGGCTCCAAAACCGAGCCTGCTCAAGCCCGGCCCTAAGCTAATCAAACTCGGCCTTGTGGAGGGAGAGGAAACGCGGCCATTCAAGAACAATAAGGGAATTTGCAATCGATCAACGCCCATTTTGGAAGCCAATTGCAGTCTGAACACATAAGATGGAAGGTCTTGATCAGCTGTACGTCGAAATTGGAAGAAAAGGCAAAGGAGAATTAAAGAAGGAAAGGAGCGTGCAGTTTCATCTTGACTAAGGGAACGACCTCGGCATTCGGGGACCGGAATTTACGGCCAAAAGAAAACAACAAAATCTGGACATAAAGAAGCAGAGGATTCTCAGTCACGTGGGGTGGCGATTTTTCAGCATATAATAATTACAAAAGAGAGCTCGAAAAAGAAAAGATGAAAGTTTTTTTTTTCCCGCCAAGAAAGACGAGTACAGAGAGAGTTATGGTCGGCAAAAGAGAGAAGACTAAAAGGACAAAAAAAACAGAGAAGCGGCGGACAAAAGAGAAGAAAGGAAAAGAAGTACAGATGGGGCAGATTCTCGTGCAGGAGGTGAAAAGAAAAAAACGAAGAGAGAGAAAGCTAGCAGGCCACCTTGCACATGGAAAAAGCCAAAAACAAAATCAAGTTCAAGTAGGTTTCTTTCTATCTTTCTCGAGTAGGTTTTGTAGGCTTCTTATCCCCTTCTTTGGCCGGAGGAAAAGCATAGGAAAATGCAAGGAAGCAAGTTAAGATAGCAGAAGACTTTGACTTGGGACTTATGTGCTTTCCAGATGATTAACCGTCGGCTTAATTTAAATTTGATAATTCATTGCCTACTCTCATTACCTTCTTTTAAAATTTTAATTTAAAATTTAAGATAAATGCGTTGCAATTTTAAAACTCGAAATAAAATATATCAAGCTACTCATGGTTAAATTCTAATTAATAAAATAGTTCGTATGGAGAATTTTGCAAATCAATCAATTTTGTTAATAAAAAGATACTGCTCGCGGCGCTCTTCATTCACTCCATTATTGAATAACGTAATATTTGAACGCCATGCTCTTTCCACTCTTATTTTGACTAAAACACTCCTCAACACAGTGTTTTGTGCGTTTATTATTTTGAGGATCCCACGTTTCTAGTATCCTTCCCTTACTATATGCCAAGGTGTTCTTTTAGTGTGCCCCTACTTTTGTTTTGGTTTCTTCTTTTCCTTATTATATGGTCAACACTATGTTTTGACAATATAATAAATATGTATTATAAGTGCAATTGTTTTGCGTTTGCGTAAATCGTCAACTTAATCATGTCGTCTGCCTGAGCGCGAGGGAGGGGAGGGACTAATAAAAAGCATAAGGAACAGGTCTATCCCAACATTTTTCTCCCCCAAAAAATCATCTGACGACTTATTTTCAAAAATGATAAAGAAAACAAATCAATGACTAGCTACCTCGATTGAATTACGGATCTCAACCTTAGCACCGGAGAATCTCATAAATAACAACAGGGCAATCAGTTTAGTGAAATTAAAAATTGCTTGACTAATTGACTCAAATTGCTTAATCAAAAGTCGCAATGCCCCATTATCTTCCTTTTTTTTTTTTTTTTTTTTTTTTTTGCTTTTCATATTGTGGCTAGTGACACTGGGCAAGGCCCTTGCCCATATCATAGCTGTGGGTGAGGAGCGCCTCACCCAGGTCAAGCGAGGGCCTTTGTGCCCTCACTTGCTACTAGCGAGGGCCTAGGCAAGGGCTGCGATCATTGCCAATTGCTAGCAAGAGCTTGTTGGCGACCTCTCAAAGCCACACTGAAAATGAAAATAAAAGCAAAAAAATATGCAAACAAGCATTATTGCACCTTTGAGCGAGACGCCTCGAATTTCAAGTTAGGCCATGGCAAAGAAGAGAGATAAAGAGAGGGAGAGCGAGATGCGGACAAAGGTGGGGCTAAGTCGTGGAGGATTGGGGAGTGGTAGTGTTAGTCGAGGACAAGGATGGTAACATTGATTGGCAATATGGTTGGGGAAGAGAGAAATGGTGTAATACAACAAATGATATTTTGTGTGACAATTATATCACATGGTGTAATAAATCAATTCAAAGTGAGTACGTTTAACATTTTAGCACATTAGAATGATTTGCACATTGCATGGACAACATGAATCGACCGATTACACCATGTCAATCATGTGATTGGTGAATAATATAAATTTTCTTAGTGGAGGGATAGTTTAATCTTCTAATTAAGGATATTCATTTAAAGATGAACATTATTGCAATTGTCAATAACTAAAAAATAGCATATAATATATCTTTACCAAAAAAAATATCGCATATAATATAAGTACAAAGTTTGATTGGATCTTTTAAATTTTTCTTATGTGGTTAAAATTAATAAAAGCTCAAAAATCACATTCACTTTGTATCCTGATTTCACTTTATATTCTCTATTTTTTAAGCTATGCATCTTTGATTTAAAATTTGTTAGTAAATGAATGGGACATGGAGACTCCTGGTACGATAACCATTGATTGATCAATGAAACTTCTAGGAAATTTCCGGGATAATATGCAAACCGCGTTCTACTTTCTGGCATGTCCTTTATATGAGTAATGACAAGAATTTATTGAACAATTTCGTAAACCGCGTCTGAGGAAAGACTCTTCAATAAGGGTCCCTCGTCTGGTAATGCCAGAAGAAGGAAGACTTTGACTTGCTAGTCTTTTCTTTCGAGTAGGTTTCATCAGCTTTTGTATTGTCATTTGTCACTTTCTCTGCAGCTAAGGAAGTGAGATGAGATGGTGGACGACTTTTGACTTACTTTTGTCAGAAGAAAAGAACACGAAAATGCAACAGAGCGAGCAAAGACATCGGAAGATTTTGGCTTGCTTTCCCGTGTTGCACGTCGTGAAGTAGATTATCCAGCAACGATGATTTGGGACTTGTGTGTTTCCTAATAAATTAACCAATCAGGGTTAATTTAAATTTGATAATTCATTGCCACCTCTCAATGTCTTCTTTTAAAGTTTAATTTTAAAATTTAAGATAAGACGGTTGCAACATTAAAATTTGAAATAATATATCAAGCTGCTTGGTTTGATCATAATCTATTAAATAATTCATATTGAGATCTTTTGCAAATCAATCTATTTTACAAATAAAAAACATGTTCGTGGCACTCCACATTCACTCCATTGCTAAATTTGATTATCTAGGCTATTTCATAGCCTAATTTCCAAAATCAGGCTGATTTCACTGCAACATCTGATTTGTAGTGGGATGCTAGATATATTTGAGTTTGATTTTGTGTAATCTTCATTGATAAGATCCATGATTTATCAAATCTCAGAAATATTCGAAATATTGTCAAAGACTTTTATGTAGCCATCTTTATGTTTAATATGTGGTGTCATATATCTTTCCATATCGGTGTGCGATATAAATCTATAAACTATAAATGACCATTTGAAAAGGTAGTGCATAGTCAAGCATTCAAAATTTATTATGTTATTTTGTAACTAAGTAATAATTTGAATTATGACAAAAAGAAAAAAGTAATAGTGTGAGTAACTCTTTTTAATCTCTTATATTATCGTAATTGCTTTTATTGGTAATACCATCCACGTAATACTTCATAAAAGGAGGTTAAGATCATGATACATAAATAATAACTTCAACTTAAGTAAATAAATTAATTCCGAGTAAGGTTAAGATTCCGATATAATAATTATGATTTAGTAATTAAATCAATTCCAATCACAAATAAGTCTCTTATCTTAAAAGCTGTTTTCTTCATAGTAATGGTGTTTTCATGGAATTCTCGTCTTAATATTTAATTTGGGAAATTCAGCGGCCAAACCAGTGCAAAATAGACGAGGTATACATGAACAGAAACAGATTAATCAAAAGATGAAGTAAGCCAAACCAATTTGATAATTTGTCGCCTCCTCTCATCACCTTGTTCTCAAATTTTAATTTAAAATTTAAAATAAGCAAGTTGCAATTTTAAAATTTAGAATAAAATATATCAAGCTACTCACGCTTGAATTTTTATTAATAATATAGTTCGGATCAAGAATTTTGTAAATCAATCCATTTTATAAATAAAAAATGTAGTGGTGTTCATAGATCTTCCTGCTTTAGCATCCTTCCCTGCCTATTTGGGAAAGTGTTCTTTCAGTGTGCCCCTCTTTTTGTTTGGTTTGTTCTTTTCCTTATTATATGGTCAACAGTGTTTTGACCATGTAATAGATATGTGCAATTGTTTTGCGTTTGCATAACTCGTCAACTTTATCATGTCATCTGCCTGAAGGCGAGGGTGGGGAGGGACTAACAAAAAGTATAAAGAACATGTCTATACCAATTTTTCTCATAATAAATCATTTGACGACATATTTTAAAGAACTTGTTAATAAAGAAGATAAATTAATGGCTTGCTGCCTCAATTGAATCATGGACCTCAACCTTAAAACTGGAGAATCTCATATCACCATGAAGATAACAACATGGTAATTAGTTTAATAGAATTTAGAATTGAAATTTGCTCAACTAATTGATTTGATTTACTTAATCAAAGGCCATGACGCCTCATTATCTTTTTATATATAGGTAACGTGTCACGTCTCAATAAGGTAAATGGAATTGATTTTTCTTTACTAAATATCTATTCAAATAATGTCTAGCGTGTTATATCCCAATAATGTAATGAGTATTCTTACGCATGGTAATGTTCCAAAGAGAGAGGCTCATTTGTGAAGTTTTGATAAACAAGATGCATCATCAAGTCAATTTCAAAAGGAGTATCGATGTAATGTCACTAACTACTTTATTAAGAAATGTGTTACTGTATTGTCATGTGAAGTAATCTTAGGGTTCTCACTCCATCTTAACTTAATACTTAGTCATGGGGATAACTATACAAATGGTCTTTGAACTAAACTTTGGTCCAATGTGTAATATCGTCCACGGACTTTTAATTTGTTCAATATAGTCTATAAAAATTTGGTAAATGTTCAATATAATCTAAACTATGTGAAAATATCTAAGGTTATCTTTTCATTAATTCAAATTCAAAGACAACATTGAACATTTTTATATAATCCATAGACTAAATTGAACTTGTACCAAAAGTTCATGGATCACATTAAACAAATTAAAAGTTCAAGAACGATATTGCACATTGGGCTAAACTTCAAAGATAGTCAATCATGTAATCAATGCATAACATAAATTTCCTTAATAGAGGGATAGATTAATCTTCTAATGATTAGCATATTCTAAATTATAATGGATCTTCTAAATGATATGTAATATTATTTATTAATCTTCTAGGATCGAGTGGTGAGTGGATAGTGTACTTTAGAACTAGAGCTGTCATATAATGAGCTGAGGCTCACCCAATATACCTTATAGAATGGTCGAGTTTAGAGTTTAAGGGCATTTCAATTTGCGCTTCCAAAGATCTCTTTTTTGGACTTGATTAGTGTACCCAACAAGAGTAGGGGAATATATTTTGTCTTGAGAGTTTTGATTATGTATAGTTGTGTACATCACTTGAGATTAAATTATTTATTAATTTGAGGTAAAATTGTATGTGAAATTCAGATCGTCAGACTAACTTCCAAGTTGCCTCTGTTACCTCTGAACACATTATCTTAACTTCACAAACAATGCAAAGTTGCTACATTTTAGGATATATAAATTTTAGTTCATATATCAATCAAAAAATCGTAAGGTATACAAATTAAAGATCTTTTACGACCAATATTTGCCATTCATTTAAGAAGTTTGCATTTTCAAGAGAACAAAAAAATATGTCAACATAGAAGAACATTAAAATAAACACTAGCAATTTGATATTTGGTATTTCATATTTTCTCCCACACGTAGGGCATGTACACAATTTTCCGTGGCCACTAGATTAACCCATGAATTTAAGAGCAAAGTTGTCAATTATAGAAGGGAAGAACATGAATGACCGCTACAACTAGATGTTAGTAGTTCTTAATTGAATGAACAGTACTGTCACAGTCAGTAGGGATTAATCAAGTCTTTAAAGAGTCTCGAACATTCGATTGATATTGAAAAGGTCGATGACTAATGTTACTTTCCTAGAAATATTACACATTATGTGGACAAAATTATTTTTAAAAATATTAAATTTATTATATAGATACCAATTCATAGCCTAAACTTTTCAATATGACAAATTTAATTATATATTCTTTGATGATTTATCAATTTAGTCATTTCAATTAATTTTGATCAAAAATCGCTGAAATAAATTTTAATTGTCGAAATGAATTTTAATTGCCTTACGTTATGACATAGACTGAAGTTAACGGTTTTAGCAATTTTTCAAATTGCCCGGGCAAGGGCTAAGTGGACCTTGGCATGGGTTAAGGCTGTGATCATCGCCAGCTGTCAAACAAGAGCTTGTCGGCAATCCTCTCCGGCCACAATGAAAAAGAAAATAGAAGTGAAAAAAAGATACAGACAAGCATCATTGCACCTTTGAGCAAGACGCCTCGAATTTCGAGTTTGGCCATGGCGAGAGGAGAGAGAGAGAGAGAGAGAGATGTGCAGGCGAAGGTGGGGCTAAGTTGTGGAGGGCGTTGTTGGTTTTGATCGGTGAGTGGCGGTATTGGTAGGGTACAAGGATGGTGACCTTGACCGGCGGTATGGTGAGGGGAGAGAGAGAAATGGTGTGGTAGAACAAAAAGTATTTTATATGGTGTAATAAACCAGTGCAAAGTGAGTATATTTTAACATATCAGCACCCAATAGAATGACTTGCACATTGCATGAGTAACATGGATTGACAAATTACACCACGTCAATTATATGATCAGTGCATAATATAAATTTCCTTAGTAGAGGGATAGTTTAATCTTCTAATTAAGGATATTCATTTAAAGATGAACATTGTCACAAATATCAATAACTTAGAATCGCAAATAATATAAGTACAAAGTTTGATTGGATTTTTAAAATTCTCTAAAATAAAGAAAAGCTCAAAAATCACCTTCATTGATTTCATTTTATATTCTCTATTTTTTAAGTTATGAATATTTGATTTAAAATTACTACCGCCCATAGTGGCGTAGCTGGCTTGGCTTTCTCCCTCTTACGAAAGGGAGGAGTTCACATTCCAGAGACATCGTTACGGATTCTTACCTAAACTACTGTGGTGGTGGGTCTTACAATTGCGCTTACGGATTCCCTAAATCACAAAAAAAAAAAAAAAAAAAAAAGATTTAAAATTTGTTATTAAATGAATGGGACATGGAGACTCCTAGTACGATAACCCATTGATTTTTATTTTTTTTATTCATTGATTGATCAATGAAACTTCTAGGAAATTTCCGGGATAACATGCAAACCGCGTTGTACTTTTTGGCATGTCCTTTATATGTGAGTAATGGACAAGAATTTATTGAACAATTTCGTAAACCGCATCTAAGGAGAAGTCTTCAATAAGGGTCCCTCGTCTGGCAATGCCAGATGGAGGAAGACTTTTGACTTGCTTTCCCTTTTTAGTCTTTTCTTTGAGTAGGTTTCGCCAGCTTTTGTCGTATCACTTTTTCTGCAGCTAAGGAATTGAGATGGTAGAAGGCTTTTGACTTGCTTTTGTCAGAAGAAAAGAAGACGAAAATGCAACGAAGCGAGCAACGATATCGGAAGATTTTGGCTTGCTTTCCCGTGTTGCACGTCGCGAAGTAGATTATCCAACAACGATGATTGGGGACTTGTGTGCTTTCCTAATAAACTAACCAAATAGGGTTAATTTATATTTGATAATTCATTGCCACCTCTCAGTGCCTTCTTTTAAAGTTTAAATTTAAAATTTAAGATAAGCAAGTTGCAACATTAAAATTTCAAATAAAATATATTAAGGTGCTCATAGTTGGATCATAATCTATTAAATAGCTTGTATTGAGATCTTTTGCAAATCAATCCATTTTATAAATAAAAAACATGTTCGTGGCACTCCACATTAATTCCATTGCTAAATCTAATTGTCTAGTCTATTTCATAGCTTAATTTCCAAAATCAAACTAATTTCACTGCAACATCTTATTTTTAGTGAGGTGCCAGATATATTTGAGTTTATTCATTGATAAGATCCATGATTTATCAAATCCCAGATATATTCAAAATATTGTCAAAGCCTTTTATGTTGACATCTTTATGTTTAATATGTGGCAATCGTATATCTTTCCATATTGGTTTGAGATCTAATTATGTACACTATAAATGATCATTTGAAAAAGTAGGGCATAGTCAAGCATTCAAAATTTGTCATGTTTTTTTGTAACTAAGTAATAATGTGAATTATGACAAAAAAAGTAATAGTGTGAATAACTCTTTTCAATCTCTTATATTATCGTAATTGCTTTTATTGGCGACACCAATCACTTAATACTTCATAAAAGGATGTTAAGATCACGATACATATATGATAACTTAATTTAAGTATATAAATTAATTCCAAGTAAGGTTAAGATTCCAACATAATAATCATGATTTAGTAATCACATTAATTCCAATCACAATTAAGTCTCTTCACACACGCTGAAGTTGATGATTTTTGCAATTTTTCAGATTGCCCGGGCAAGGGCTAAGTGGACCTTGGCATGGGCTGAGGGCTGTGATCATCGCCAGCTGTTGACAAGAGCTTGTCGGCAATCCTCTTCAGCCACAATGAAAAGGAAAATAAAAGTGAAAAAAAGATAAAGACAAGCATCATTGCACCTTTGAGCAGGACGCCTCGAATTTCGAGTTAGGCCATGGCGAGAGGGAGAGAAAGAGAGAGATGTGCAGGCAAAGGTGGGGCTAAGTTGTGGAGGGCGTTGCTGGTTTTGATCAGGGAGTGGCGGTATTCGTAGGGGACAAGGATGGTGACCTTGACTGGCAGTATGGTGAGGGGAGAGAGAGAGAAATGGTGTGGCAGAACAAAAAGTATTTCATATGGTGTAATAAATCAGTGCAAAGTATGTTTAACATATCAGCACCCAATATAATGACTTGCGCATTGCATGAGCAACATGGATTGATCGATTACATTACGTCAATCATATAACCAGTACATAATATAAATTTCCTTAGTAGAGGGATAGTTTAATCTTTTAATAAAGAATTTCTATTCGAAAATGAACGTTGTCGCAAATGTCAATAACTCAAAGTCATATATGGTATAGATACAAAGTTTGATTGAATGTTTTAAATTTTCTTTAATGTGATTAAAATAAAGAAAAAGCTCAAAAATCACCTTCACTTTGCATCCTAATTTCACTTTATATGCTGTATTTTTAAAGCTATGAATTTCTGATTTTAAATGTCTTTAGATGAATGGGACATGAAAAGTCATAGTACGATAACCCATTGATTGATCAATGGGTCTTCTAGAAAACTTCCGGGATGGCTTGTAAAACGCGTTTTACTTTTTGGCATGTCCTTTAAATGTGACTAGTGGACAATAATTTATTGAACAGTTTCGTAAACCGCGTCTGAGGAAGGCTCTTCAGTAGGGGTCCCTCGTCTGGCAATGCAAGCTGGAGGAAGACTTGACTCGCTTCCCTTTGCTAGTCTTTTCTTTTGAGTAGGTTTTGTCGGCTCTCGCCTTATCACTTTCTCTACAACTAAGCAAGAGAAATAGTGGAAGACTATTGACTTCTTTTGTCGGAAGAAAAGAAGAAGAAAATGGAACGAAGCGAGCAAAGATATTAGAAGACTTTGGCTTGCTTTCCCGTGTTACATGCTGTGAAGTAGATTATCCAACACCAACGATTTGGGACTTGTGTGATGTCTAGACAAATTATCCAATCAAGATTGATTTAAATTTGATAATTCATCGTCCTTCTCATTACTTTCTTTGAAAGTATAGATTTAAAATTTAGGATATGCAAGTTGCAACTTTAAAATTTGAAATAAAATATATCAAACTATTCATGGTTGGATCATAATCTATAAAATAGTTCGCATTGAGAATTTTGCAAATCAATCCAGTTTATAAATAAATAAAAACATATTGTTCATGGCACTCTATATTCACTCCATTGCTAAATCTGATTATCTAGGCCATTTCACAGCTTAATTTCCAAAATAAAGCTGTGTTGCAATCATCTTACTTTTAGTGTGATGATATATTTATTTGAGTTTGATTTTATGTAATCTTCATAGATATGATCTGCGATTTATGGAATCTCACAAATATTCAAAATATTGTTAGAGTCTTTTATGTAGCTATCTTTATGTTTAATCTATGGTATCATATATCTTTCCATATTGGTTCGGGATCTAAATCTATATACTATAAATGATCTTTTGAAAAGGTAGGGCATAGTCAAGCATTCAAAATTTGTCATATTATAATAATTTTGGACTCTTATATATATAATGATTTTAATTTAAGTAAATGAATTAATTCCAAGTAAGGTTAAGATTATGATACATATATAATAAATTTGATTTACTAATTACATTAATTCCAACAACAAATAAGTCACTTTAGTGAAGACCTATTTATGTGTTTTAAATAGAATTTGCATCTTAATTATTACAGCTTTACTGTTAGATCAATAAGAATTATTTAAAGCCAAAGATACAAATTGAAGAGTTCGATATATATTGAGTATATGTTGCGTTGTCGGGCATATAGATTTCTTAACACATAAGAACAACATAAAAATCGCATACCATGCGTCACAAAAAAAAAAATACAAAGTTCCATATTGTCATTATATTATGACTGGTTTTATCCATTCATCACTATTAAATTAAGTCTATTTAATATTATCACGATAAATGGTGGTCTCGTCTCCTAATGCAACGAAGCGAGCAAGCAAGATGGTGGAAGACCCTTGACTTGCTTTCCCTCATCGTTGAGGGGTCCTCAATGATGGTGACACTCATTTCTTACGCCTTTTCCTCTCGTTTTCCTTTTTTTGGCCACACTGATTTTGTGACGAGGTTTGACTTGGAAGTAGGTATTCGGATCGAACGGCTGAGGATGATTCCATCGGGAGTGGGAACAATAAGAGTGGGCCATCGGGGAATTAAGGCCCGGATCGACGCATGATTAGATGCTAACACGTGTAATAATTAATCAGACATACGTACGTCAGATTTTTTCCGTTAAAACGACATGCACATTGCATGAAATGACGGATCACACCGCACCAATCATGCGATCACCTCATACAACACATTTCGATTATAGAAGGATAATTTAGCATTTAGCTAAGGATTTTTGTCTATAGATGAACAATGCCGCAAATTTCAAGAACTCAAAGTAGTATTTGATGTAGATACAAAGTCTGATTGGATTTTTCAACTTTTTTCTAATATAAGTACAATAAAAAAAACTCAAAAATTATATTAATTTTGTATCCTGATTTCACTTTATATACTCTATTTTAAAGCTACGAATCTCTAATTTATTATGGGATATGAAAACTCCTAAGATGACAACCCATTGATTGACCAGTAGAACCTTCTACAAGACTTCTAGGATGACTCGTAAAATCAATTCTATTTTTTGACACATCTTTTAAATGAAACTTATGGACAAAAATTTCTTGAATAATGTCATACATCGCTTGCCATTTCTTTATTCAAACCTTCATTTTCACTCGTACAAAAACCATAAAAATTGACAATCAATTCTTCTTGCTATGCAAATTTTTCTTGCTATATAACAAATGGCACCACTATGATATGATGGCATTTTAGAACCAAAGCAAAGTCATATACTAAATATTTCCTAATAATCTATAGTTAAGATCTCTAATCTGCCTTATTAGCTAATTAAGTTAATCTTGTGTGGTATTATGACAATACTTACTTCTATCTTGTTTGTATATGTATTAAGAAAACCAAAATAGGAGCATAGCTAGGATTCTGAGATTGCACCGTCGGCTCTGAACCAAGTAATGCTTAGTAGGCTTCCACATCATTAGGTTCTAGGGTTTATCCAATAACATAATGCTAGTTGCATTTTTATGGTTGAATGGATGAAGTTGAAATATAATGGGTTCCTTAATTAATACTAGAACGGGTATTGGGTTGATTCGGAATATGTGAGGTAAAGTAATTTTTTTTTGGTGGTTTAAAATCTCATAATTGCTCGATCCATCTCTTTAGTGAAAAATGAAGCAACATATATTTCATAAAGATATTTGATTGTTTTTTTTTTTGGGTAAAGATAAAGATATTTGATTGTTTTGCTTTACTTATTCTAAAAAAAAAATTGTGGTTCACTGAAATCTATTAAATGCGTTTAGAAAAAATTATATTCTCTATTGCGTTGTTATCATTTCAAAGATGGATTTTTCTCTGCCTATTTTTATTTCTAAAAAATTTCCTTCTACCATTGATTCCGTAGCTTTCGACACAGCCCACTTATTAACCGACCGACCAATTCAATTTATCGAACCCACTCTCTCAAAGACGAAACTTTCTGATGATATACAATTTCATCCCAAAAACCATATAATAAAAAAATGAATCTCAAACAAGCTGACTCATCCCCATTAACCCACACATCCTTCTCCAAATGTCAAAAATGCCCTCAAAAACGCCAATTATAGAAGATGTAAAACAGATATTGGACAGTCTAGAAATAGAAAAAGCATTTCACAACCCATTTACCGAATAATAAATTGGAAATCGTCTTTTTTTTTCTTTAATTTCTTTTATAAAAAAAAAGATGAAATGAGCTTTTATTTCAACTTTAGCATAATTTAATTTATATATTCGGAATAAATCCAGAATTTACCAACGCCATTCATACAACAGAAACAAAAATCGCTTATCCAAGACAATGGCACTTTCGTAATAAAATTGCTAGACGAGAGTTTAACAATGGCATCGAAGATCCTTCACCCTCTCGCTCTCTTTCCTCTTCTTTTGTATCCATTATAAGGTCCTGTATTGCGCAGAGCTCTCCCTCTCTCTGCGCAGAGCTCTCATTCTTCAATTCTCACGCATTCACGTACTCCCTCAGCCTTTTCAACTCTCTCGCTCTTCGCTCTGCTGGAAACATGGCGGTTTCCGACGAACACCAACCTCTTGACGGCTCTTTCCCTCACGAGCTCGCCTCTAAGACTCCCTTCCCCGGCCTCAAGCTCTACTTCCTCATAGGAATCCTCAGCCTCTCCGCGCTCTCCATCGCTCTCTTCATATACCTCTGCATCCGTCTCAGCCGGAAGCGCAAAACAAATTCGTGGGCATCATCTGGACCTTCATATGAGGTTTTTCTAAGCTTTCGGGGAGCCGACACCCGTCATGGATTCACTGATTGCCTTTACCATGCCATGGTTGGGGTCGGGATCCTTGTCTTTAGGAACGATGAATCCCTTCGCGTCGGTCAAAAAATTGGTGGTGAACTTTTACAAGCAATTGAGAACTCCAAAATCTACATTCCCATATTCTCCAAAAATTATGCTTCGAGTCACTGGTGCCTCCGAGAGCTCGCATACATGGTCCAGTGCACCTCGAAATTGAATGAGAACAAAGAGATTCTGCCCATTTTCTTGGATGTGGAACCTGAAGATGTCAAGCTCAAAACAGACTTATATAGCCAAGCTCTTGCAAAGCATCAGGAAAAGTTTAGTGCAGAAGTGGAGTCATGGAAAAAGGCTCTCAATGAGGTGGGCGAGATAAAGGGATGGAACTTGAAGAAAGATCAAGGGTAAATGTCTTCAACTTGTCAACTGCCATCTGTAAATTTCGTTTTCCTCCCTGTTCAGTTTAATTGTTGTATTGTCAGTGAAAATATAGTTTACGCATGTAGTCGATTTTATATAGTTTAAATGCAGTCGCGGCCATGGCCGCCGCTGCTATCGGCCACCACAGCGGTGAGAAAGGAATGCTCTCTGGTGGCCTCTATCGGTGTTATCGCTGCAATAGCTCCAGTCAATGGCACTATTGCGGTGGTAGCGCACCCTTCTTATCCTGATTCTCTCTCTCCTCATGCTCCCTGTCTATGACACAGTAGCTACGAACAGTAATAGATCTCCAAAGAGCTCCACCAAGCCGTCGGCCAGCCACCACAGCAGCTCGTCCGTGAGTCACCGCCACTTCTTCGTCGCCAGCCCGACACCAAGTGGCCAGAGGCTGACTTTGGCCCAAGGCCAATGACGCCATCCCCGGCAGTCGCAAGGCCACGACCCATGTGACGTGGAGAATTGAGGCAAGGCCCAGATGGCCAGTCAACGGGTCCAACAGGCGACGACACTGAAATGTGACGGTGATGGTGCAGAGAGGCGAGCGACGTCAATGGTGCAGTGGCAGGGGCCGACGGTGATGGTGACTGAAATTGGGGAGCGGAGATCACCAAAAATCATAATCGTATCGGTGTCTCGATTTTTTTGCCAGGTTTCCACATAACGTGAGAGCAATTTAATCACTTTGAGAGTAAGTTTTAATATAAAGTTATTCCTAACATGGTTGTTACCTTATGGCAGCCAAGGAGATCTTATATATTCGGTAATTCGAACGGTTTCAGTGAAGCTGAAGATTGCGTATGAAAATGTGACTGAACATCTAGTTGGAGTTGATGATCGCGTAGAAGCTATAATCAAAATGTTGGAAGTGGAATCTGATGGTGTACATTTTCTTGGAATCCATGGAATGGGCGGTGTTGGCAAAACAACTCTTGCTAAGGTCGTCTTCAACATACTATCTTCTAGCTTTGACGGATGTTGTTTCCTTGCAGACGTGGGGGAATCATCAAGAGGCAATAATGGTCTGGTAAATTTGCAAAAACAACTGTTATCCAAGCTCCTTGGTTCTCATTCTATCGACCAAATTTATCACGTGAATGATGGGATCGACATGATGAACAAAGGAGTACTTGAAAATAAAAAAGTTCTCATCATTTTAGATGACGTGGATGAGAAAGAACAACTTAAAAGTCTAGCAGAAAAAGGTAATTGGTTCGGTCCTGGTAGTAGGATTATCATAACTACTAGGGACCAAAGTATCGTAATGATTAAGGAAGAAGCAATAGGTGAAGGCCTTGTAGAAAAGTCTGCAAACGTTTCGACTTACGATGTACAAGAAATGAAATTTGATCATGCTCTTAAGCTTTTTAGTAGGCATGCCTTTAGAAGAAACTCTCCACCAGATCATTGTCTGTTCCTTTCTAAGAAAATTGTCCATACTTTGGGAAAGCTTCCTTTAGCTCTTGAGATTACAGGTTCATCCCTTAACGGAAAACCCAAAGGATTATGGGTTGACACATGGAAGAAGCTACAAAAAGCTCCTCCTAAGGAAGTCCAGAGAACATTGATGATAACTTATGACAGGTTAGACCGCACACAAAGGGAAGTATTTTTGGATATAGCCTGTTTTTTTGTTAATGAGGAGAAATCATACCCTTTCTACATGTGGGATGCCTGTGGATGCCACCCACATGATGCCATTGAAGTCCTCTTTCTCATGTCCTTGATAAAAGTCAAAGGCAATATTTTTTGGATGCATGACCAAGTGCGGGACCTTGGAAGGGAAATTGTTCGTCAAGAGAACTTCACTCATCCCTATAAGCGTAGTAGAGTGTGGAACTATGATGAAGCCCGGAGCATTCTAAAGGAGAAAAAGGTACAAAAAGGGAATAGCAATTTATTTTTCGATGAATTGTTGTAGACTATTCTTGCAAAAGGATAAATTAATCACTATTAGTGCTTGTAATTGTTTGCTTTTGACCTTCACATATGGACTTCTGGGTGTTTCCATTGTCAGGCAAGTAAAAAAATAGAAGCAATGTCACTAGAAGGATTTCGTGGATTTCATGAAGGCATTTTGACAAGTGATAGCATTTTGACAAGTGAGAAAGTTGCTCCGTTACGAAACCTAAGGTTCTTTCAAGGGAATGGGAAGTGCCTTGTTGGAGACTTCAACAACCTTCTCCCTAGTTTAATATGGCTTTCTTGGAAATTTTACTCTACCCAGTTTGAGGCAACAAACTTTCATCCAGCTAACTTAGTCATTCTTGACCTTTCATGGAGCACTATTTCGGAGGAATGGATTGGCTGGGAACAACTTAGAGTATGATACGAGTCCCACTCCTTGCATAAGCATATAATTTATTCTATCCTTTTGTTCCCTTATAGTCGTTTCTTAACATATATTTTATCAAATTGTTTTGTAGGAGGCCAAAAAACTGAAAGTACTAAATCTCAGATCCTGCAAATACTTAAAGAGAACACCTAATTTATCTACATGGGTGTACTTGGAGAGATTGGTTCTTGAAGGCTGTGAAAACTTAATTGAAATTGACCATTCTATTGGTAAATTAAAGCTCCTTACTGTTTTGAACTTGGATGGATGTATATCTCTTCGAGAGTTGCCCAAAGAAATAGGATGTCTACAAGCTTTGACACATTTTATTATGTCTCACAATGAAAGAGAATTTGAATCACCAATGATCAGCAAAAAGCCATACTTAAAATTGCCATACTCAATTGGAGGGCTGGTGAAACTTATGTGGTTGAATTTATCTGGGTGTAGATACATAAAGGAACTTCCAAACTCGATTGGGGAATTACAATCATTAGTCGAGTTGGATCTATCATTGACAAGTATTGGTCACGTACCTGATTCAATCAGCAATCTAAAGCAATTGAAAGTACTAAGGATGATCGGCATAGGAGGGATAACAAAATTACCAAGTGCGATTTGGCTAGTGGAGAAGCTTGAAGAGTTAAATGCTCAAGGATGTTACAACTTGACCGGCGAAATCCCTAAAGAAATTGGGAGACTGTCCCGTTTGAGGATCCTAGGCTTGTCGAACACAAGTATATGTGGATTACCCACCACGGTGAATCACCTCTCTAATCTCCAAACACTTGAGCTAGAAACATATTCCGAACTTAAACAATTGCCGGAGCTTCCCCTAAGTTTGACTTGTCTGACATGGAGCCAGTGGAGGTCCTCAGTAGAAATACATGGGCTGAAGGATGATTGGCGGGAGCAAAACCGTGCTCATCAGGAAACACCTTTCATTACTCTTCCCACTAGCATTGGTAGCCTATCTCAGCTTAAAACACTGAAATTGTGCTGCGAAAATGTGCAATTCCTCCCCCAGCTCCCATCTTGTTTAAGAGAGTTACAACTTCGAGATTTGGTGACCACGCGATCAATGGATTTTTCCAATTTGAAAGACTTGTCAATCTTGACATTCGTTAGATGTTCGCTAGAATTCTCTAGGTTATTTGATGCGGAGTCAGAGGAACTCCATATGGTGTTCTGTGAGCTTAGACAACTGGACGCACCGTTGCAGCTGGAAATGAAAAGATTGAGATCATTAGAGATGGCTTATTGTAAGTTCCTTCCAGAAGTACTTGATCTGTCGCGCATGAAGAATCTAGAAAAGGTAAGTCTGGAATTTTGCCATCCATCAGTCGAGATTTGTGGCCTTGAAGAATTGGGATCCCTTCGCTCTCTATCAGTCGACTTTTGCGCTTCCTTGGAGAGGATGTCAGACCTATCGAAATTGAAATCAAAGCTCCAAGTATATAATTGTGGTAAGCTAAATAAGTAGGAAATCTATCGGAATTATCGAAATGAATAGTTTGGGGGTGACATCTGCAACATCGGCAGCTTCGATTTGTCGTCTGTCCCTGACGAGCGTAAAATTGATGCATTCTTTGGCTAGTCTCTCCCCTCCTACTATAGGAGCTGTTTAGAGCCGTGATGCTAGAGAGTTTGGGGATGACACCTCAAACGCTGCCTCCACCTCTGCCGTGGTATAATGAGTCCCATCGACAGCTCAGACCCGCTGCATTCTTCGGCATGTTGCCGCTTCCTCCGCCTCTGCCTCCGCCTTTGCCTCTACCATCGCCTCTATAGGAACCCCATCAGCAGCTGGAATATGGCAGCACCAAGTTTCGCATCAAAATTTGCAGTGGTAATTCTAAATTGCGCACCAAGTGTTTGCGCAATTACCTCTTTCCCTGTTCAGATTTGGATATGGAGTTTTGTTGCAGGGGTTTGCTGGGTGAAGTTTTCTGGTGTTGAGCTAATTAGGAAAACTGTGCAAATAGACATCTTAGTTTTAATTTGATTTGATTTCGTGTGTAGACAGTGATAAAAACCCCACATTTCAAGAGAAGTTTCTGTTCACACTCATTGAAGGGCTTAGGGAGTTGAATCTTGCGGTTTGGAACAACGATATTCTCACTTTCGATGACTTCAGTGGCAGTGGAAAGTAATTACTTCCTACATTGAATCCATTTTGCTGACAAAAACTGTTGTTGAGTTGTTTTGGATTTTGGACCTTGATTGGCTTTTGTTCTCATCATATTTGTGTTTTCCATGGTCTCAAGGGTTTGGCTCCGTAAGGTTCTTTCTCAGAGCTTTAGTAATATGGCCTAGATTCTTCAGACTAAAAAACGGACATGTACAATCAGCTGAATCTATTCCTCTTTTCTTATGCATGTAAATTATGTATTAGGTTCAAAAGCAAAATACAAAAATAATATGTCGGAAGATGGAGTACATAAGATGACCTTTCTGTAAAGATAGTGATGTGATTTCTCTAATTCACTCATTTGCAATAATAACTTAGGTTCTACTTTACCTTTGAAATTACATGCCAACTGTCGAATTGTTAGTGTTATCGTCATTATCATCATTATTGGTAAGTAGGTTTGATTGCTTGAACAATTTGCTGGAAACTTGGGTGCATCATAGGACTGGCTGCGTTTTCCATATCCATTTTAGTCAGTCATTTGTGTGTTAGGGCTTGGCATGTCATATTTGCCAACTTATATTGTTTTACTGTCTATGGATATCATATATCTTGTTTACTAGTGAAACATGAGCTATTTGCTACTATTGAGTTTATTTATTCCTTCCGGGAAGTAATAATCTAGCACAATTTAGTTCTGCCAGTAGTGAACATTGCTGGCAATATGCAACTTCTTCTAGTTAGATTATGATATGGTTAATTTTGCAGTGGAATAAGTAGAACACTCATCTTCATAGTGAGAACAAGGCCTTGGCCTTTTCCTTCTTTTTTTTTTTATTTTTTCTTTTTTCAAGAATATTGTTAGGCACTTACTAACATTTGATATGGCAGCTTTTGAGATTAAAACATAGTGATATGTCAAACAAATTCTGTAAGAATGATATAGACTACTTCCTGCAGCTGAAGTAATGGAGTTTTTATATACTCCCAAGGGTGTGATTTCCAGATTGTTGGAGCACTCATATGATTATCTTAATATACTGTGGTATTAGTGAGTGCTATGATCAAAAGGACAAATTTGATTGTGCTCTGTTTCGTTCTCAGACAGCTTATGTACAAAAAAGAGTTTGACATGAGCTATGTGGAATTCATGAGAGATCGAGCAAAATGGTTGTTAGAGAACAAAGACATTAAACTTGTTGATAGGATTCGTCCCTCTTTGCTATTCTGATTAAATCTTCGTGAGAATTTTTTTTTTTTTTTCGGTTTTTTTTTTTTTTTTTTTTGTATGGTGGTTTGCTTCACTATTGTCTTATCTTCACCTTTTACCCAGACTCACTAATTTGTAGTGTACTTCATGATATTTCTCAATTGTTACCCAGAAACCATGCTAGGACATTTTTATATTAGGTAGCTACCTTTTCTATTACCACCCATTTTTACTTGCAGCTTCACTACAACCAAATGTTATTTTCTTAGGCATGGCAAGAAATGCATACTTCCGTCTTATTTGATTTTCTCCCGGACAACACGAGAGTCGCAGTATGGTGTTGTAATAACTATCAACATGAACACGTGATATTCGATTGATTTCTAAAGACACACGTGTGTGAGAAAATGCTCATGCATATGTTGCTATCAGGCTTTTGAGCAATACACAGGTTCAATTTTTTCCAAACCTCCCTCTTGAGAAAAGGTGAAACTTGATTTAGTTTCTTTCCTGTTCTGCAACTTGTAGATTATCACATGTCTAAGATTGGATCCAATCTTGCATGACGCAGTTTGTGCTATTCAATGCATGAACTGGTTACCTGTCTGTTGCTGTATATGAGATTTGATTCCATCCCATCTTATCTTTCTTGAAAGCTGGATAAGAAATTGATTTGATGTATGACAAATTTCCCATCAAAGTTGAGAATGACCATGTTCCATTGCTGAATTGCCATCTTAGACCTAAACTAGTGTTGGTGTTTTTGCCTTGATTTCACATCATTGCATTATAATATGAAGTCTAGGCTCAAGAAACTGATGCTACAGTAACTGTAGGAAATTATTCTTGATAAGGGCTTGAAACTTGAAGATGTACCGGCAGGAGTGTATACAATCCATGTTTGCCTTTGAAATTGCTTGGTGCAGAAGGATCACCAATGAGAGAGATGCATCCTTATAAAAAAAACTTCTCCAAGTGAGATTTGTTCTTTCGGAAGGGACTTAATTTGACAACGATTTTTTAATTTACGATTACCATTGTCATTGTCACATGAGATTGACTTGTCTCTGGTTAGTTACCATAGAGGTGTCAATTGAAGATCCGTATGTTATTTTCGTCACTTTGCATTTGGTGATGCCGGGTACTAACAATATTTCTCTTTTGTTCCAGGGGAGTAGAAATTATCAAAAATGCTGAATGAGAAAGGCATTGCTTGCATGTTCTCCTCAAGATGCAGACTTACTTTGATGGGAGACGTTTTGCGGAGAAAACTTCAGCGATCATTTGAAGATGTGATATTACTATAGGCAAAGCAGAGGCTAGGGTTATGTTCACATATATGATGTTATGCTTTCAAAATAAGACTTGTCTGGATTGTTTCTCATGTTTCTTCTTTTCTATGCAAATTCTCTCTTCCATGGTGTTGTAAACATCTTTGCGGGTATCTTTAGCTTCTGCTTAAAAATATAAGATATGATATGCTGATTTAAGAGATCAAACCAGGCAGAAACCGAGGTGGTCAATGCAAATGAACTGTAAAATAGATTTTCATTTACATATGACCTAAAGATTTTCATGGGACTGAAGCTCAGAAACGGTTGCAGAGCGGTGCGAGTTTCTCGGAGGCGTGGGCAATGGAGAAGGGAGTTAATTAAGCACCATCGAAATGTTGAAGAACGGACGAAAGACTCTGAGGAGCACCGCAAGGACGTGGAGGCGGAGCCAAATTATGTCTTCTGGTGCGGATTAGGCTTACAAAGAATTGCAGCCCCACTAATAAAGAATGAATTAGGGATGGAAGCTTGCAATGTCGGTCTCATACGAAGATGACTTGTATTCATTCCTTCTTTGCATGAACTGTCCCCGAGTGCACGAAAATATGGCAAGAAACCGGTAGCGAAGAGCTTCTAATGTCATTGCGAAATCTGGTGTTGTCTTGTGTTGTTATCCCTTGAAGAGTTTCTTCAGACATGACACTAAAAAATGTGCACGGCATCATGCAGACAACTCAGCCACACTTCAGCATCATTCAAACAATTCAACTCCTCAAACACCAATTTAACAACATCAAAGTAAACCTGAGGTTGCTGCCTTTGGCACGGTTTACTTTGATGCTGCTCGGTTGGTGTTTAAGGGGTTGAATTGTTCGAATGACACTGAGGTGGTCTTGGTGTGGCTGAATTGTTTGCATGATGTTGTGCAGGTTGTCGTAGTCTCTGAAGAAACTCTTTGCCGGAGTACATGAGAACATTCGGGTTTCATGACGACATTAAAAGCTCTTTCTCTGCAGCTTTCTCTTCAATCCAATCGATGCAAAGCTCATCGGACTTCTGTCTCAAGAGGAAGGCAACAGGAAGAGCACCCAAACCCGAAGTCATACCATTATAACATATGGAACCACAATTAGGAGAGAGAATGGCAAAATTAGGATGTGAAATTAGAGGTTGGAAAGATGCTACAAGCTTAAAATGGATATGCATATGGAGGAGTTTAGGAGCTTATGGGAATTGAAAGAATGACATGTGAACCTACATACCAACTCATTCGTATAGGTTCATATAAACTATTGAGTAGGATTAGAAATAGATTTGAAAAGTGTGTTACATCCTCATTGTGTTCTAAACTATTATTTCTTCTTACAACCGCCAGCCCTGGAATTCCTGTTAGTTGCTTCCTTGGCAATATTCCCAGGTGTTTCCTGTTGATGGATGACAATAATATGAAATTTGTATGAGTGATATATAAGTATCGTAAAATGTATAATACATGGAAGAAATGGAATCCTTAGGACAGCAAATACGCACACTGTAAAAGGAACACTAATATGCACTCTGCCCGACAAGCAGTACCCCTCTCGTTCTAGCATAGAGGGCAAACTTCATCCTTCCAATAAAAATTTATACAACTCTCTTCCAAAATTGCAGTACCATAAGACATGACCCCTTTTTCTTGGAAAGGAAAGCATCAACTTGCTTCCAACTACGGGCAAAAACAGCAACTACAGGTCAGGACTTGCTCAGTGAATAGGGTTCTTACATTCGCCATTATTTAGATCCACGTCGGGATGCAGACAATTCTCAACGGCTGTTTGAAGTTTCCTCAAACCCAGCACCATGGTTGGCATTTTAAAGCTGCCAAGGACCCTGGGCTGGGGATTTACAGATACCTGTGAAGAGAATATCTTGGGCTTGAATGCCAGACTGGGGCATTGAAGTGTGCATTTGCCTCCCTGTCATCCAGTGCAATTACGGGAGTTAATCAGGCCAAAACTCCTAACATATCAGTACAAGCACACTGGTGTTTTTGTTTATCTAATTGATTTCATGAATAGAGTGATGCAACACCATTAGCACGTCAGTAAAGTTATATTAGAGTAATCGGGCATAAGCAGCAGGGGCATGGCAACATACTACCTTTGACTTACAAAGATCTGAAAATTTGTGCACTGTTAGGGCAATCAATGGCTAACGATGTGAGTTAAAGGGATTACTATTCACCAGAAGTTTAAAATGATCACAAAGATCTGAAAATTTGTGCACCGCTAGGGCAATCAATGACTAATGATGTGAGTTAAAGGGATTACTATTCATCCATCAAAAGTAGCATCTGAAAACGTCTCTTCACTAGAGCAATGTGTGACATTACACCTTCGCATTTTTGGTTTTGGATCTTCCAAATCATTCCCACAGGAGATCCGGACCCATTTTTTTCTGATAAATCACTTAACAGGAAATGTCCCGAATAAATCCAACGAGTGACTAATAATCCTGTTATACAGAAAAAAGTAGCTATCATGCCTTTTTCTGACGAATCATATAGTCCTACAATTTCATCGACCGATAATTCCAGGTGCTCGGTCCTTAAAGATATCAACATGACATACCTTCCTCTTAGCAGGTACAGATCGATTCTTAGCTGGCTTAGAGAAGGAAAATAAATAAAAGGATTCATCGGAGAAAAGAAAGTGCATTTTGGAACTCACTTTCATTTGTTCAATCTTTAGTTACCAGCCTTGTGATGACTCATCCTTAGCTGCCTTAATCTTCTCTGTAGCCTGATACACATGGTAAAACAACATTGAAAACATCTATGCTCTCTCCTTCAGAGGAAAAGAAGCAACTTCCTTGAGTATGCAACTGACCAACACATTACTGAAGATAGAAGCCATACGTTTGTCACTCTGTCAATGTTGAACCCATTCTCATTCACGAGAAAGGAAATTAAGCCCTTGAAAGGGAAATAACAATCAGTTAGGAAACGAGTCAAGAATTCAAAAAGTGAAAAATTGCAAGTAAATCACAGCATGAAATTGGCCCACCTCCTCGTTTGGAGCCGTCCATTTTATCTCAGGTCGTTCTTCTGTAGAAACTATTGGCCGCTTGAAAAGCAGGCGAACTTCACTATAGGGCCAATTCTCCGGTATCTGTACCCATTCAAAAAACAAGTAAACATTTCCTGGAGAGGGATAACTGAACTGAATAAAGACTTTCAAGTAATGCAAAGAACCCCTACGTCTGAAGGATAGAGAAACCATACAATTTTGTTTGAGTGAGAGTGAAAGAACAGAAAAAGCAGACAATAGAATAGATAAAGGTATTATAGTAAATCGACACATGAAGTAGCATGGCAGATGCACTGATTGCCAGCCCATATCTGTTGGTGGCAAATAATCTTTCAGTTTCAAATTGTTGATCAAATATTTCCATGCCAGCTGAGTTTGAGAGATGATTCTTTTAAGTCAAGGAATCCAGCAGCCAAGACTATTACACTGAGAAACTTTGCTGCCCTTTTACACTTACAAGTCGGGTGACAAAATCAGAGAATAAGAAGCACCTTTTCTATGGAACCATGTTGACTGATAAGCTTAAGAGCAGTCAGCCCTCCAATACCTAATAAATTCATTCCAAAGTAAAGCCACAGAAATCATCAAGCCAAAACATACGAGACGGCAGAATGATATACGATAGTATTAAACAGTTAACAGAGCACTGCAAGAATATCATGTCTACCTTGAATGCTTTCACAATAATCACATCCAGAAAGAATGCACAGGTCAACGAATTGATCCATGTCCAGATTCATCTCCTCCAAGATCTAAAAGTCATGAAAGTGAGGAAAAAAAAAATTAAGCAATCCCAGTGAATAAACTTTTCTAAGCACCTTGGAAATTTCAAATTCCATAACTGGAACTTTTCTTGAGATGGGATCCATCAAATGGCGAAGGAATATAGGAGCTCCAAACGTAAGGGAATCCATATCTTCAGAAGCAACTGCATAAACCTGAACAACATGTATTACAGCTAAAGCACCATTCATGATAGATGAATTCTGGTTACCACAAAACAATTAAGCAATGATAGGTATTCAAAGTCAGTGAAAATTCCCTGGACAAAAATGGGTTAGTAAAGAATATTCCAAATGTAAATGACTACGCATAAGAAGACATTAGACAAGTGAACAAGCATATGTGTGAGTGAAAAAGGAAATTAAATCAGGTTTGCATAGTGTTAAACGATTGGTTATCATGGGAAAACAATGAACAATTCTAAATCAGAAGACAATCAAATGGGAAGATACTTGCCTTTCCAGCTTTGCAAAGAGCAGCACATTTGTGACTCTGCTTCTGAAGTAGCCTAAAGTACAAAAACTGAAATTGGTATCTGAACTTTTTGTTAGAAATAAAAAGAACAAACTTTTCAGACAGAACAGTAACCTCAACTACTGGGACACCAATAAGCCTTAATAGTCTTTTGCAGTCTTCATTGTGCTGTTGCGTCACCTGCAAGAGTATCAAAGCCATGTATGACGAGTGCACACACATCCAGTTAGCTAAGTAGATACGTTTTTTTCTGGAAAACAGAGACAAAATCAAACTTCACATCAAATAAGACAAAAATATCGCACCGTAAGGAAAACTAAACGAGACCAACCTTCACAGTTCTTTTACTGAATTTCTCTGTCTTCCTTGTTCTGAGACTGCAGACACAATAAATACAGAGCTCACTGAGCAATTTTGTACGCTGTGTTTCTGGGTGCTTATGTGTGCAAGAGAGAGAGAGAGAGAGAGAGAGAGAGAGAGAGAGAGAGATGCATATACCGCAATGGCTACTGCCAACTCCTCAGAGGCATCTGCCCTCTTCGAAAAACTGCTCAGAAACTCATTTAAGGTAACTAAACATATTCATAGATAATTCCAAAAATAGAAAAGAAAAAGGCTACATAATAATAAAGTACCCTTTGGCAAGCTCTTGCTTCTTCAAATCAGGAGGTTGACCATCAGATATGTAGCTATCATAACAACAGCAAAACATAATTCAGAGAAGCACGAGCTTCATTCTTCTAGCATTCTATCCCAATGAAAACACAGGAGGTAAAGAAAAAAGTTTACACTGGCTCTATGCCCACCTCCAACAGCCGAATCTTCTGGTAAAATGTGCCTTGCAGATGACTACAAGGGAAAACAAATCGAAAGGCAGCTCAAAGTCAATCTCATATACATAAAATTGAGTCCAAGAGATAACATCTGAAGCATCAAAACAGAAGGCTAGTCAACAATTCAGCCATAAACTATACGAAACTCGAGCAAAGTGGATTTTATTTCCATGGAGTATTACAATGCCAGTGTACCTGGTGACTTCACCAGCCTCATTGGTGAGCATCGACGGCAATCCTCCGGCCAAAGTAGCTCTCGAGCTTCTGCTCCTTCATCGTGGTTGGGGCATTGTCTGCCAGTAGCTTCGTCAGTCCCTATGGAAAATGATGGGATTGAAGGAGACGGAGGTCGAACTGAAACTACCTTGATGCCCATATCGAAGAGAGAGAGAGAGAGAGAGAGAGAGAGAGAGAGAATTGTTGCAGTGGAAATTGAGGGATGAAATCGAAACTAATTTTGAATTCTAGGGTTTCGACCTCGGGTGCGTTTGGGAAGATTTTTGGGGAAGGTTTTTGGGGAAATGCAAAGGCCTTTGGGCTAAAAGGTTTTGATGAAATGCAAAAATTGTTTGATAAACTATAATTGAAAAGCACCTTGAGAAGCAACTTTGGGGAAATGCTGTTTGGTAAACACATATTTGGGAAGTCCTTTAGTGCGACCAATTTAAGTTTTTAATTTTTATTTTTTTAAATTGAAAACAAAAATAATGACTTTTTTTTTTTTTGCACTGAAATGTATATATAAAATAGATATATTAGCAAATTCAATAACTTTTTTTTTTTTTTTTTATATATATATATATATTTGCACTGAAATGTATATATAAAAGAGATATTAACAAATTCAATGACTTTTTTTTTTTTTTTTTTTTTTGAGATGTATATATAAAAGAGATATATTAACAAATTTATATGTTAAAAAATACATCAAAGTGGACTTTTTCTCAATTAAAAAGAAAGAGTAATTTCGTTATAATAAACATGATTACATATGTATCAAAGAAAGAAATAGGTTTTCATCGAAAATTACAAACATCCTTAAGCATTTACTAAACTCATTGCTATTTGATCACGTAAACGCGCCATGTCAGAAAATAAATTATCATTTGAAGTACCGGCCCCCTCATTTGTATTATCAAGGTTAACTGAACATCCATAATGGGATCCAAATCTGCTCTTGCAAAATGTCTATCATTGGTGGCGTTTCGTCGTATATAATTATGCAAAATCATTTCTGCTATAACAACTTTTACTTGTTTTTCAAATGCAAAACTTGGCATATGCTTTAGAATTTTCCACTTTTTCTTCAACACACCAAAAGCTCGCTCAATTTCTGATCGCAGCGAGAAATGAGCACGATTGAATACCTCTCGATAGCCTGTAGGGGCAGGACCTTGTTGAAATTCTGGTAAATGATATCTAATTTCTTTGTATGGTCCCAAATAACCCGTCGGATTTGGATATCCAGCATCTACTAAATAATATTTACCTGCATAAATGTAATATAAATTTGATCAATATAGACCATATTTATACATATTAATGTACAAAAACCATTAATTAACAAACCTGGAGGGAACAATGGCTTTCTAAAATAACTAAACATGAGAGACCTCACCATCAAGTGACTAAAGCACGTGATTGCTTCATTAGATGAATACTTACTTAGAACTCATGAATGGCGCAAACTGAAGTAGGTTACTATGATGTTTCAGTTGGTGACAGTCTGCTCTGGCAGGCAGTAGCGAACAAACTTACACAAAGCAAATGGTGGGACAAGAATATATAGCAAAATCTATGTTAACATATAAGTGTTTCACACCTTTACACCTACTTCGGCTTCACCCAACTTCTTTAATGGAAGAAAAAGAGTGGAATAAAGAAATAATGATCTTAACATAAATCAGAGTCCCATTCAAAGTGCAAAACAACGGTACATGATAACTGAATTTAAGAGGTTTTTTCTTGTGGGCCAAACTGAAGAGGAATTAAAGGAAATCAAAACATGGCCAATTAATTTAGAGATAACTGATGCAACATCAATGCAGGATTATCCCATTGAGAAATCAACTTGCGTTCTGGCCAATTTAAGAATCAATACCACTCTATACATATGTACACATGCATAGCCACACATATGCCTAGAAGCATGCGGTCAAATACAGAATGGCTGAAAACATATAGATCCTTTATCAATACAGGAGGTTTATACATATAGCTCTATCAATTCATGCAACTTTTATCGCAACGTATCTTTCTTCTGGATGTAATGACGACGACAGCTACTTGAAGAAGAAAAGAGCAGAGTAATTTGCCCCTATACTACAAATACCGTAAGTGGTATCACAGTTTCTATCACATAAAAAAAAGTCAGACTTACTTCCTTTGAGTAGAGTTTGGTTTAAGATCCTTGTCAATGATACCGCGGGTTAAACTCCTTGCTAGCTTTAGTTGCTTGTGCTCAGATGGATTGATCCTTCCCACTTCAGGGTCCCATACTATAACAAGTTCATCTGTTAAAACTATTGGTGGAGGTAAGAAATTCGCCCCAGATTCCTACAAATCGACCATAATTCACTTTTTTCACAAAAGGAGAATGAAATGTTTCGTGGAAGGATTCCCAAAAAAAAAAAATGTTTCGTGGAAGGTCAACTTGCTAACCAATGCACAAGAAACATAGTGTCTTGCCAAAGAAAATAGCCACATGAGCCACCAAGCCCGGAAATTGATAAGGACAAACTAGCAACTATCAAGCACCACTTTTATAGAATTTTGAAAGGGCATCAACTCTGCAACATTCAACAGGATAGATAAAACAACCTATTTATACAAACAACATAAAATTAATAATAAGCTCCTAAAGGGAAACTGAACTAATCGATTCAAATCGACGCACGCGAGCTGTGGTAAGTGATTCACAAGAAGCCACCCCCAGCTCCGAGCCAAACCATTCCATCATACTTTTCCTATACGGATCCTGCGAATACTCCGACTCGAATACGCTCTAATCAGCAAGCTCAGTCCAGAATTTCCCCCAACTTTTTCAAGAATTTGAAAGCGCGCGAACCTAATCGAAAAGGAAAATGGGGAAACTTGAAACGCTGGGGGTGAGAGAGTCCAACCTGTGAGTGATCAGAGAGATAGGGAACTCTTGCCGTAATATGTGACTCCAACCCGATCAGCGACGCACCAGAGAGAGAGGGGGTTCGGCCAGCCGATCATCTCATCACCCTTGGAGCCCAGGCGAGGGTTCCGAGGTCGTTAGACCCCAGACGCGGTGATGCCGGGGTCCCGCGACCTCGACGAGCCTCACAACAATAGATCTAGGCGATGATGCAACCGTCGACTAGGCGATCGGCGACGACCATCGATCCAGTGACCGGAGGTGACCAGGTGAGCAACGTCACTGGCTGATCAACGTTCGTGCGGCGAATAAGAGAGGCGAGAGAGCTGTGTTTTGTTAGATGAGCGGTTGAGTGAAGAGAGACGAAAGGGAAGAGAAGACGCGAGAGACGCGATGGAAGAGAAGACGCGAGGCAAGGGAAGAGAGAGGCAACAGATCAGGGTTTTTACATTAAAAAGGGGTAGATGCGGAATTATGGTTAATGAGTGAGGGTAAGACTGGAAATTCAAAAAATCTATTAACTGAGGTACTATTGCATGCCGAGAATGCCAGAAAGCCAAAGCAAGGGAGAGGGAGCCTTGAGCTAAGGGCTTTTACAAATGCAAGCATTTCTCAATTGGGCTTCCAAAAATAGTTGTCAAACACAAACACATTTGCCCAAGGGGCTTTTAAGGTCCAAAGGACTTTGCAAAGTTGTTCCCAAACGGAGCAGAGTCTCTTCCGCTTCTCGCCTAATTTTGGAGACTATCGCATTTGGGGGTGGAGCGTGAGTCATGCACAGGTGTCGCGACTGGTTTTTTTTCAGTATTTGTTATAAGCTCTCGGCCCATTTGAATTAGCAACTGTTATGATACGTACGTATCGGAAGTTTTACTCGTGTGATATGCACATCCATACTCTCATGATTTCTTCAGATTTCCAAAATATCGAAATTAAATCTACAAATTAATACTAATAACTTCTCATTTCTAGTGATTGGGGTGGATGGAAATGTTGAATTCACATAGATCGATCAATTGATCAATATGGATTAGAGTATTTGAAAGGCTTTTATCTACTTTATTAATTTAGCCAAGGTATTATTCTATTTGTATGTCTATAGGGAAGAGAAAAGTGACTATTATGGTTTCTTTATGTTTTAGATAGAGATAATCGAAGGGTCAAACCAATCTTGTATTCTCAATGACCAAGATGAAGGAGGTGGCAACGAATTCATTGGTTTCACATCCCTTTTTTAGAGGAACTATCAAGGGAAATCTAATGAATTATTAAGCAAGGACAATCGGTTATCTCATGAAATATATGTGCCATCACTCAATGTGAACTTTCTTAAGCTTATACCAATAGTGACTTTTGGAGTTTTATTTAAATAATTTTATATGCAAATTAATTCATTTATGAGCACTGCTAATCTATTATAAGTCGATAAAAAACTCTAGTAAAATATGGTAAAACATTTTATGTAAATGTGTAAAAGGAAATCTGGTTTTGCATGGCAAATTATAGTCCTTTTCAAATGAATGAATTTGGTGGTGAGAATTGACTTTTTCACAATGAACTTCAAGGTTAACTATTTAATTTGCTTTTGAAATTCACAAGCGAAAGAAAAGAGTGAGAAGTGGCTTTTTAATATTGACTAAATAGTTAAAATTAATGCAAAAAGATTAATTTTATAGTACCTAATAGCGCCAACTAACTTAATCGAACTAAAAAAAAGAATTCATTTTTTACATTTTACTATTCATCATCCGATCGTTTTAGTAAATATAGATTCGAGGCAAGTACAAGGAAATTTACTTTTTACATTTTATATGAAAACAAGTTAAGTTGTTGTCAAGATTTTTTTTTTTTAGTAAAGGTAAGATATATATTGACTTTTAACCAAGAAAGCTATATAGCAAAAGAGCCTTAGCACCAACAAAACTTGCACTCATGAAGACAAACAAGTCAAAACGAGTGGAAGGGCGTCAGGAAGAAAAGGAAAAGAGGGGGGGGGGGAGCCAAATAGCGGCAACCCTCAAAACGAAATCGGGAAAGACCGATACCCAAAGGTTACACGTCCTCCACTAGAACAAATATACAAACAAGCAAGGTCGCCACAACAACCTTGTCCAAAAGAGAAAGAAAAACAAGGGAGGCCTCAGCTCAAGAAAAAATAGATGGGTTAAGGCTCTAGCTTTGTTGCATCCTCCTATTGGTTGGGGTATCCGGCACCTGATGGAAGGTCAGTGCCTTATCTTTGACCATCTTGCCAAGGTGATTCTTCAAGGCCGGCAAAACCAGCTTGTGATCACAGAAGAGGATGTTATTCTTCTCCTTCTAGATAATGTTACATAAAGCTCCAAAGGCAAATCGAGCAAGAGAGTGGTGGAAGGACTTTCCCGATAAATACTTAATGGCCCAATGGAGATTATCCAACCACGAACCATTACGCCAAGCAAGGTTACATCTCATAGCCCATGAGTTGGCAAGGGCCCTAGTAATTCCACACTCAAAGAATATGTGATCGATAGAATCAGGATGGCAAGTACAAAAGGCACAATTAACATCCGGGATCCTGCCATAAGTAAGAATAAGGGTGTGCATGGTCCAGGTGGGCGGTTCCTGACCTAGAACCGAGAACCGCCCGCTAAGGACCGGTTCCGAAAAATTGAAATCGGGATCCACCCGTTTGTTGCATGGATTCACCCGGGAATCGGACCGCCGGTTCGGTCTGGTTCCCGGGTGGATCCATGGAACCGATCTTGACGCGAAATAATTTTGGTTTTCAACATAGAACGGTCGGGTCTATGAGTTGGAAAGGAGGGGAGGAGGTCTATGGTTGGGTTTTCAACATAGGACGGTCGCAAAACAATTTTCCGCGGGCGTGGCGGGTGGCGGCCGATGTGAGAGGGCGAACAGCAGCGGCGGAGAAGCAGCGGCGGCGGCGTCGACGCTCAGGGAGGAATTGAAAGGGCGATAGAATTAGGAGGAACCGAGGAAAAGACAAAGAGAGAGAACCGAAGACGAAGGGAGTGAGGAGATGAGATCTAATCTAGGGTTTCTTTTAGTAATTTTTTTTTTTTAATATTAAAAATGTTCCGGTCTGGTTTGGGTGGGTAGATTCGCCCATGGGAACCGAAACCGGACCGGTTCTCTCAAGAACCGCCGGTTCCGGCGGTTTCGATCCGGTTCCGGGCGGTTCCCGGGTATTTTGCACACCCCTAAGTAAGAAGCAATACTTGAGTGGGCAGCCTATTCTGAGTGATTAGCCACAAATGAAACTGGAAACAGGGAGCTAAGGAGTGATTCCATATAAAGGAAGCCCAAGGCACAGAAGGGCCCCTTGGCCGAATGACATTCCAAGCGGAGGTAGCCAAGAAGACACCGGAGTAGTCACCTAACCAGTAGATACGGTCGGCGTGATGGTTGAGAGTCGGTAGTGGGTCGGGCCAAGAAGCAAAGGTGGCCCAAACAATAGGTGCCGCATCAGTGGAAGAGAAGAAATTAGCAACCGTGGCTTGTCAGGGCAAACGGGAGCGATAGGTGTATAGATCAAAGAAGATCAAATTCAGGGGGTCTCGTGGGTGCCAATTATCAAACCAAAAAGAGATAACACGGCCATTTTCCACACGCCAAGCGAATAGGTGGCGAAAATCCTAACGGAGGTCTAGGAGTTTCTTCTACGCCCAAGAGCAGCAAGTCGGTTACGGGCCACCCAAAAATTCTTTTTCTTCAAAAAATTAGAGTGAATCCATTTGCACCACAAGGCTTCCTTGTCCGTGAATAAATTCCATAGATGCTTTAACATGGCTGTCTTGTTGTGGTCTCGCAGTCCTCGAATACCTAGGCCTCCTTCATCCTTAGGAAGTCATAAATCTGTCCAGGCAACTTTCCCCCCTCCAACTCCAAGTTTAGATCCTTTCCATAGGAATTGTCTAAGCACCTGCTCAATAGTATCGAGCACCGACCTAGGCAGGATAAAAACATTTGCCCAATAAGTTTGAATCGAATGAAGCACTGACCTGATCAGTTGGAGGCATCCTGCAAAAGATAGGAAGTATTGGGTCCAAGACTGCACCCTTGCCGTGATTGCATTTACTAGAGTAGTGCAATCAGCCTTTCGAAGCCTGGAAGTAATGATAGGAACTCCCAAATACCAAACCGGCAAGGATCCTTCTTGAAAACCAAGGACCTCCTTGATGTGGTTACATGCTTCCGGCAGAGTTCCAAAAAAGAAGATCATGCTCTTTTCCAAATTCGGGATAAGACCAGTCCAGAGAGAGAAAATAGAAATGCCATCCTTAAGTGTGCCTATGGAGGCCACGTTTGCCTCGGCAAAGATAAGCACATCATCAGCAAAAAAGAGGTGAGACAGCCTAGTTGGTTTGCATATCCAAAAATACTTAAAGCCAGGCCGAGTGGTTTGTAAATTAAGAATACCCATGAATACCTCCATCACCAGGGTGAAAAGATAAGGGGACATAGGATTCCCTTGCTAGATACCTCGTCCACTAGGAAAGAAATCGTGAAGCTCCCCATTCGACGAGACAGAGAACTTGGGTGACTAAATACAAGTCATAATAAGACTAATAAAGCACAAGGGAAAACCAAAAGCTTTGAGTGCCAACTCCAAGAAGTTCCAGTCAAGAGTACCATAGGCCTTCCGAAAATCTACTTTAATGACGCACTTAGGTAGATAGGGATTGAGATGAAAACCTGAAAAAAGTTCCCACGCTAGTAAGATATAGTCACTAATGCAACGTCCCTTAACAAAAGCATTTTGTGGTGGGCTAACAATAGCTGGCAAAATCGAAGCCAGTCGGTTGGCCAAGATCTTAGTAATGCATTTATAAATAGTATTGCAACATGCAATGGGTCTATAATCATTAACGGATGTAGCATTAGGCCTTTTTGGTACAAGGACTAAAATAGTATTATTGATCTCCCGTAAGATTTAAATCGACCTAAAGAAGTCCTTGACCGCCAAAATAACCAATCGGCCAACTATATCCCAACCGTGCTTAAAGAATTCAACCTCGAAGCCATTAGGACCAGGGGCTTTACCAGTCGGAAGGAAGAACATGTCATGAATTTTGACTTCAGTAACTGTAGGGATGGAATCAGAGCTAGCAGGTGCCAGTAGTTGTTCGAAGTGGGAAACGAAATGTTGTTGCACAAGAGTTGGGGAAGAGACTAGATTTCCAGCATCATCCATCACCGACAGGATTTTGTTCTAGAGGTGGCGTTTATTGACTGAGTGATGAAAAAATTTGATGTTCAAGTCTCCTTCCTTCAGCCACCGAACTTTGGAATTTTGTTTATAAAACAATTCCTCCTGGAGATGGAGATCAAAGAAAGCCTAGAGTTGGTCCCTTTCTCTCTCGGCCAATGCCTGATTGAACAAATCTTGTAGAAGAGCTTCTGGAAGGGAATGAAGAGCTTTTCTAGCTTCTTCGGTTCTTGAGGAAATTCCAAAGAAAGAGTCCTTATTGAGTTGCTTGAGCCTAGCTTTGAGCAATTTCAGCTTGCTGCAAAGGATGAACATAGGCGTTCCAATCACTGGAATGTCCCAAGTCTCTCAAACAATCATGGTGAAGGACGGGTAATTCATCCAGAAGTTGAAGAACTTGAAAGGCTTTCTTGAAAATGGAGCTGATAAAATTCTAATGACCATAGGAGAATGATCAGAAATCCCAGATGGAAGAAAGGTAGCCTCATAATAAGAGAAAACACTACTCCAATGTATATTGACGAGAACTCTATCAATTTTCCTCTACTTTCGGTTTTCTCTTGAGGATGTGGCCCGAGTGTATCTGCAGCCAACATATCTCAGGTTGTCGAGCTCCGCCTGTTGAAGACACTGTCCAAATTCATCAAAGGATGGTAGCCAAGAGGAAGAGCCGCCAACACGATCCGAGGGATGTCTAATGGCGTTAAAATCACTTGCAACTAGCCAAGGGAGATCAGTAAGCATAGAGCTCGTTTGGATGATATCCGCCCAAAGGGAACGCCTAAGAACAAAAGTATGTTCCGCATAGATGACTGAAAGATGGAAATATTGATTTGAGACTAGGCATTTGAGGTGCCCATGAATAACCTGGCCGGATGCTGAGAAAGCCGTAAACTCCACCAGCCCAGGGTTCCAACCAATCCAAATTCTACCTCTATGATAGTGGCTGTAGTTAGTAAACCAGGACCACCCAGGAGCTAGACCATTAGAGAATATAGGAAATAGGCCAGACGAAACTTTTGTCTCCAAAATGCCAATACAGCCAAGGTTGTTGGCTCTAATAATAATCCTAATCTCGACTTGTTTAATGAGGTCAACAAGGCCCATAATATTCCAGATAGCTATATACATATGTACAAAGAAGGTAGGTTATCACCTTTTACCCCTCTTTTTCTTCTTGGAGGTAGCTTTGGACTTAGGACTTTCTGAGTAACTGCTTTCAGAGCCAGCAGTGTGCACAGCCTTGATCTGCAAGGGGGCTGACGGCTGACTCTGCTGAAGAGGGGGTTCCACTTTATCCGGGAAAGAAGATGGAAACTTAGGGCGATCCTTCTCAACTTCAGACCCAACGTCACTCTACTCTCTTTCAGATTCCTCGTCAGAGATTGAGGACGTAACCGATCATGCTCGAGGTGCAACCAGGTTGCGTGCAGGGAGAGAGCGCTCAGAAGGGGGGCAGGCGAGGACCCCTTTAGGGTCCCTCGCTTATTTGGAGTAGGGTCCTGTATAAGCAGAGGCGTCTGTGCCTTTGTGCCCATCAACGACGGCGGGAGAGGATTAGTGTCGGAAGAGGTTGCTGAGAACCTGCTTTGTTTTCCCTGAACTTCCTTCCACCCATCTCCACGACTTGTACCTGGAACAAAAGAATTACTGCCAGCGCCATAGCAGGAATAGGAGAGTTATTGGCCAACACTTTTCCAGAGACATGAGGTGGATTGGGAATAATGGAAGGAGCAGAAGCAGGAGCGGGAACAACATTGTTGGAAGTACATCTATGCCCAAACGTTCCGCAGACAGGACACACATTTGGCCTCCATTCATATTTCAGAGACAAACCGTGTTTCTCCATTCAGCTGCACTCCTATAGAATTGCAGGTGGCTTGCTTGGCACTAATCTCCACACAAACACGGGCATAAGAGATCATCTTCATGAGCTCCGTCTACTGGTCTACATAAAGCGGCTTACCCAAGGCACTAGCCACCGCACTGATTCCCATGGCCGACTAAAGGGCGTATGGAATATTCCTCTGTCGTACCCAAACAGGAACGGTCTCATGGAGGCCTCTCTTGAGCTCCATTAGGGGTGCCATTGCTAGAGGATGAGCGGAACTGTAGCCACTGTAATAGGCCCTCCATCAAGGATCTTCCTACGGACCTCATGGTCTGGGATATGGAAGAAATAAAAGCCATCATCATTGGCCATAACTTCCAGTAGTTGAGGGCCCTAGATGTGCTTTAAAGCAGCCTCGGTTAATTTTAATGGCAACTTCCTACCAACGTAATATCCCATCAAGCACTCCCGCCATTTGGGATTGCTGCCTTCAAGGATTTCCTCAGATATTTACACAACTGGTTCGCTATCGATGATAGCAGGGGGCAAATACGTGAGGGCATATCCCTTGGTGGCTGACTTAGCCACATTTGCCCACAAGCGAAAGGGTGGTCGATTTGCATCAAGGGAAGACTGGTTTAGGGGCTTCGTTGGGCTTGCCACCGTACCAATTTATTTCCGCCGAAGTCCACTTTGCTGTTGTGCAGTGCGAATAGGTTCGGACGGAAGCTCAGCTGATTGGACAACACTAGCTTTTCCTTTGTAGGAGGCACGGGTAACCAGGGGATTGGAGGTACTAGCACTGGACAATGCTGATTTACCTCTTACGTTCGGAGGGCGCGACTTCCTTCCACGCTACGGCCCTGACGCTCAGCAGCTGGAGCGGGCAAGTTAACTTGTTCAGAAGGGATGACCTGGACAGTACTCGGCTCAATGGGGGGCATTGCACCTACACTGTGTTGAGGCACCGCCAAGGACTCATATGCATTGGTATCCATGGTTCAGATGGACAAACCAGCTGAACCCGCAGAAATCGGGAACCCAGAAACCCTAACCCAAATTAAGCATAATTACCCGAAGAAGGTGAGCTGAGGGAAACACTTTGGTGAAGTTGGAGTGGGTGTCGGGAAGAGTGACTCCTCCAAAACTCAGCACCAAATGACCGGCGAAGCTCCCGGAATCAGCAAAAAACCGATCGCATGAACAGGGGAGAAGTCGCCCAGCTAGAGAGAACCCTATGAACGGTAAAAGTCAAATCACCAGGGCAGTTTGTTGTCAAGATTTATCTATTAATGAAACGGATTTTCCTTGAACTTTTGTGTAAATATGTCCATGTCATACCTAATCAAACAATTGATTCAATTAAATCCCTAAAGTTGTCTAACGCATGTCATGATTCCTTATCATTTAATTGATTATGTTCCTATACTATTTTGAAATGTTCAATATCATCTCCATTGCAGTTATTACAAGGATGGAATCCATGTAATGTCACTTTCTTGTCTTTTGCTCATTAAGAATAATCAGCTGTTCTTTACTTTCTCCAAGCTTACGCTAACTAATCTTGATATGATTCGTGTCACCTAAATTTTCATTCGAAGACTTCTCAATCATTGAACAAGAAAACTAGGCTAGAATTCGATAGAGTTTGGTCCTAAACAAAAACATCGATCTTCCCTAGTGTTGCATTTGCAGCTGTGGCTATACTACTTCACATTTAGATATTAGGGACATTTAAATTTTGGGCACAGGACATTCGCATCGAGCAAAGCATGGATCTGGTTATTATGCGTTTCCTTGGGATTGGCCCAAAATGCGAAATGAGTCCTGAACTCACTTGAGGCTCCAAAACCGAGCCTGCTCGAGCCAGGCCCTAACCTAATCAAACTTGGCCTAGTGGAGGGGGAGGAAACGCGGCCATTCAAGAACAATAAGGGAAATTGCAATCGATCAACACCCATTTTAGAAGCCAATTGCAGTCTGAACACATAAGATGGAAGGTCCTGCTCAGCTGTACGTCGAAATTGGAAGAAAAGGCAAAGGAGAATTAAAGAAGGAAAGGAGCGTGCAGTTTCATCTTGACTAAGAGAACAATCTCGGCATTCAGGGACCGGAATTTACGGCCAAAAGAAAACAAGAAAATCTGGGCATAAAAAGGCAGATTTTCTCAGTCAAGTGGCGTGGCGATTTTTCAGCATATAATCATCACAAAAGAGAGCTCGAAAAAGAAAAGGTGTTAGCTTTTTTTTTTTTTTTTTTTCACGCCAAGAAAGACGAATACAGAGAGAGTTATGGTCAGCAAAAGAGAGAAGACTAAAAGGAAAAAAAGAACAGAGAAGTGGTGGACAAAAGAAAAGAAAGGAAACGAAGAACAGATGGGGCAGATTCTCGTGGAGGAGGTGAAAAGAAAACAGGAAGAGAGAGAGAGCTGGCAGGGCACCTTGCACATGGAAAAAGCCAAAAACAAAATCAAGTTCAAGTAGGTTTCTTTCCATTTTTGTTAGGAGTAGGTTTTGTAGGCTTCTTATCCCCTTCTTTGGCCGGAGGAAAAGCAGAGGAAAATGCAATGAAGCAAGCTAAGACAGTAGAAGACTTTGACTTGGGACTTATGTGCTTTCCAGATGATTAACCGTCGGCTTAATTTAAATTTGATAATTCATTGCCTACTCTCATTGCCTTCTTTTAAAATTTTAATTTAAAAATTTAAGATAAATGCATTGTAATTTTAAAACTTGAAATAAAATATATGGAGCTGCTCATGGTTAGATCCTAATTAATAAAATAGTTCATATGGAGAATTTTTCAAATCTATCAATTTTGTTAATAAAAAAAATACCGCTGCGGCGCTCTTCATTTACTCCATTATTGAATGAAGTAATATTTGAACGCCATGCTCTTTCCACTCTTATTTTGACTAAAACACTCCTCAACACAGTGTTTTCTGCGATTATTATTTTGTGGATCCCACGTTTCTAGCATCCTTCCCTTACTATATGCCATGGTGTTCTTTTAGTGTGCCCCTCCTTTTGTTTGGTTTCTTCTTTTCCTTATTATATGGTCAACACTATGTTTTGACCATATAATAAATATGTATCATAAGTGCAATTGTTTTGCGTTTGCGTAAATCGTCAACTTGATCATGTCGTCTGCCTGAGCACGAGGGAGGGGAGGGACTAATAAAAAGCATAAGGAACATGTCTATCCCAACATTTTTCTCCCAGGAAATCATTTGACGACATATTTTCAAGAATTTGTTGATAAAGAAGACAAATCAATGGTTAGCTGCCTCGATTGAATCCCGGATCTCAACCTTAACACTTTGGAGAATCTCATAAATAACAACAGGACAATCAATTTAACGGAATTAAAAGTTGCTTGACTAATTGATTCATATTGCTTAATTGAAAGCTGTGATGCCCCATTATCTTCCCCTTTTTTTTTTTGCTTTTCATATTGTGGCTAGTGACATTAAGCAAGGCCCTTACCCATATCTATGCGAGAGCCTCACTCAGGTCAAGCAAGGGCCTTTGTGCCCTCACTTGCGACTGGCAAGGGCCTAGGTGAGGACCGCGATCATTGCCAGCTGCCAGCAAGAGCTTGCTGGCAACCTCTTAGGCCACAATGAAAATGAAAATGAAAGCGAAAAAAGATGCAGACAAGCATTATTGCACCTTTGAGCGAGACGCCTCGAATTTCAAGTTAGGCCATGGCAAAGAAGAGAGATGAAGAGAGGGAGAGTGAGATGCGGACAAAGGTGGGGCTAAGTTGTGGAGGATTGGGGAGTGGTAGTGTCGGTTGAGGACAAGGATGGTAACGTTGATTGGCAATATGGTGGGGGAAGAGAGAAATGGTGCAGTAGAACAAAAGATATTTTGTGTGACAATCATATCACATGGTGTGATAAATCAATTCAAAGTGAGTGCGATTTAACATTTCAGCACATTAGAATGATTTGCACATTGCATGGACAACATGAATTGACCAATTACACCACGTCAATCATGTGATCGGTGAATGATATAAATTTCCTTAGTGGAGGGATAGTTTAATATTCTAATTAAGGATGTTCGTTTAAAGATGAACATTATCGCAATTGTCAATAACTCAAAATCACATATTAATATAAGTACAAAGTTTGATTGGATTTTAAAAATTTTCTCTAATGTGGTTAAAATAAATAAAAGCTCAAAAATCACCTTCACTTTGTATCCTGAATTCACTTTATATTCTCTATTTTTTAAGCTATGAATCTTTGATTTAAAATTTGTTATTAAATGAATGGGATGTGGAGACTCCTGGTACGATAACCCATTGATTGATCAATGAAACTTTTGGGAAATTTTCGGGATAACATGCAAACCGCGTTCTACTTTTTGGCATGTCCTTTATATGTGAGTAATGGACAAGAATTTATTGAACAATTTCGTAAACCGCATCTGAGGAAGACTCTTTAAGGGTCTCTCATCTAGCAATGTCGGATGGAGGAAGATTTTGACTTGCTTCCCCTCGCTAGTCTTTTCTTGTGAGTAGGTTTCGTCGGCTTTTGTCTTATCACTTTCTCTGCAGCTAAGGAAGTGAGATGGTGGAAGACTTTTGACTTCTTTTGTTAGAAGAAAAGAAGACAAAAATGCAACAAAGCGAGCAAAGATATCGGAAGATTTTGGCTTGCTTTCCCATGTTGCACGTTGTGAAGTAGATTATCCAACAACGATGATTTGGAACTTGTGTGCTTTCCTAATAAATTAACCAATTAGGGTTAATTTAAATTTGATAATTCATTGCCATCTCTCAATGCCTTCTTTTAAAGTTTAAATTTAAAATTTAAGATAAGTGAGTTGCAACATTAAAATTTGAAATAAAATATATCAAGTTGCTCATGGTTAGATCATAATCTATTAAATAGTTCGTATTGCGATCTTTTGCAAATCAGTCCATTTTATAAATAAAAATATGTTCGTGGCACTCCACATTCACTCCATTGCTAAATCTGATTATTTAGGCCGTGCATGATAAAATTTTTGCTTCTCTATTTCTCATTTCTAGGAACAGGTTTGGAATAAAAATCCGTTTGGTAAAGCAATTTGATTTTTCTATTTCTGGAATAGATTTCTATTCTAGAAATAGATTTGAAGAAGAAATCAGAAGCTAAAATTTTTAACTTCTCAATTTCTGTTCCAGAAATTTTGTCATGCACACCCCTAGGCTATTTCATAGCCTAATTTCCAAAATCAGGTTGATTTCATTGCAACATCTTATTTTTAGTGGGATGCTAGATATATTTGAGTTTGATTTTGTGTAATCTTCATTGATAAGATCCACGATTTATCAAATCTCATAAATATTCAAAATATTGTCAAAGCCTTTTATGTAGCCATCTTTATGTTTAATATGTGGTCTCATATATCTTTCCATATTGGTTTGGGATCTAAATCTATATAATATAAATGATCAGTTCAAAAGGTAGGGCATAGTCAAGCATTCAAAATTTATCATGTTATTTTGTAACTAGAATATAATGTGAATTATGACAAAAAAAAAGTAATAGTGTGAGTAACTCTTTTTAATCTCTTATATTATCGTAATTGCTTTTATTTGTAATACCAGCCACGTAATACTTCATAAAAGGAGGTTAAGACCATGATACATATATAATAACTTTAATTTAAGTAAATAAATTAATTCCAAGTAAGGTTAAGATTCTGATATAATAATTGATTTAGTAATTACATTAATTCCAATCACAAATAAGTCTCTTCTCTTAAAAGCTGTTTTCTCAATAGTAATGGTGTTTTCATGGAATTCGCATCTTAATATTTAATTTGGGAAATTCAGCGGCCAAACCAGTGCAAAACAGACGAGATATACAGGAATATGAAACAGATTAATCAAAAGACGAAGGAGTAAGCCAAACCAATTTGATAATTTATTGCCTCCTCTCATCACCTTGATCTGAAATTTTAATTTAAAATTTAAAATAAGCAAGTTGCAATTTTAAAATTTAGAATAAAATATATCTAGTTACTCATGGTTGGATCTTTATTAATAATATAGTTCGGGTCGAGAATTTTGCAAATCAATCCATTTTATAAACAAAAAATGTATTGGTGTTCATGGATCCTCCTGTTTTAGCATCCTTCCCTGGCTATTCGGGAAAGTGTTCTTTCAGTGTGCCCCTCTTTTTGTTTGGTTTGTTCTTTTCCTTATTATATGGTCAACAGTGTTTTGACCATGTAATAGACGTGCAATTGTTTTGCGTTTGCATAAGTCGTCAACCTGATCATGTCATCTGCCCGAGGGCGAGGGAGGGACGGACTAATAAAAAGTGTAAAGAACATGTCTATCCCAATTTTTCTCATAGTAAATCAGTTGACGACATATTTTAAAGAACTTGTTAATAAAGAAGACAAATTGATAGCTTGCTCCCTCGATTGAATTGTGGATCTCAACCTTAAGACCGGAGAATCTCATATCACAATGAAAATTACAACAGGGTAATTGGTTTAATAGAATTTAGAATTGAAATTTGCTCAACTAATTGATTTGATTTACTTAATCGAAAGCCATGACACCCCCATTATCTTTTTATGTAAAGGTAACATGTCACATCTCGAGAAGGTAAATGGAATCAATTTGTCTTTACTAAATATCTTTTCAAATAATGTCTAATGTGTTAAATCCCAATAATGTAATGAGTTTTCTTAGGCATGGTAATGCTCCTAAGAGAAAGGCCTATTTATGAAGTCTTTGATAAACAAGATGCATCGTCAATTCAATTTCAAATGGAGTACCGATGTAATGTCAATAATGACTTTATTTAGAAATGTATGACCGTATTGTCATGTGAAGTAATCTTTTAGGTTTCTTGCTTTGTCTTAACTTAATACTTAATCATGGGGATAACTATAGAAATGGTTCATGAACTGAACTTTGGTCCAATGTGCAATGTGATCCACAAACTTTTAATTTGTTCAATATGATCTCTAAAATTTTGGTAAATGTTCAACCTAAACTATATGAGAATATCTAATGTTATCTTTTTATTAATTCAAATTCAAAGACAACATCAAACATTTTAAAATAATTCATAGACTAAATTGCACATGTACCAAAAGTTCAGCGACCACATTGAACAAATAAAAAATTCAGGGACGACATTGCACATTGGGTTAAAGTTCAAATATAGTCATCCATGCATGCTAAAATGATCTTAGTCGTCCCACATCACTTAGGAGAAACCCTTTGGCTTGCTTGATAACCATCGTGGCTCCCCTCACCTCTCAAGACGTCTTTTGTGGATTTGTCCCCCCAGATTGGCACCAAAGCCAGGTTAAGGTGGATCCGAGTGTATGCTAAGAGGATCTTAGCTGTCCCACATCGCTTGAGAAAAGCCCTCTAGCCTACTTGATAATTGTTGTGGCTCCCCTCACCTCTCAAGAGAAGCCCTTCGGACATCACAGGGACATCGCTTGAGAGAAGCTTGCTGCGTTGCAGATGAGTCCCCCCAGATTTAACATAAATTTCCTTAGTAGAGGGATAGTTTAATCTTCTAACAATTGGCATATCCTAAATTATAGTGGATCCTCTAAATGATATGTAATATTACTTATTAATCTTCTAGGATTGAGTGGTGAGTAGATTGAGTACTTTAGAAATAAAGCTTTTATATATTGAGTTGAGGCTCACCCAAAATGCCTTATAGATTGGTCGAGTTCAGAGTTTAAGGGCATTTCATATATTGAGTTGAGGCTCACCCAAAATACCTTATAAATTGGTCGAGTTCAGAGTTTAAGGGCATTTCAATTTGCACTTTCACAGATCTCTTTTTAGGACTTGGTTAATGTACACGACAAGAGTAGGGGAATATATTTTGTCTTGAGAGTTTTGATTATGTATAGTTGTGTATATCACTCGAGATTAAATTATTTATTAATTTGAGGTTAAAATTGTACGTGAAATTCAAGTTGCCTCCGTTACCTCTAAACACATTATCTTAACTTCACAAACAAAGGAAAGTCGCTACATTTTAGGAATATTTAAATTTTAGTTCATATATATCAATTAAAAAATTGTAAGGTATACAAATAAAAGATTTATTACAACCAATATCTGCCATTTATTTCAGAAATTTGCATTTTCAAGAGAACAAAAAAAATGTCAACGTAGAAGAATATTAAAATAAACACTAGCAACTTGATATTTGGTATTTCATCTTTTTTTCCCACACGTAGGGCATGTACACAATTTTCCGTGGCCACTAGATTAGCCCATGAATTTAAGAGCAAAGTTGTCAATTATAGAAGGGAAGAACATGAATAACCACTACGACTAGATGTCAATAGTTCTTAATTGAATGAATGGTACGGTCACAGTCAGTTGATATTGAAAAAGTTGATGACTAATGTTACTTTCCTCGAAATATTACATATTATGTGGACCAAATTGCCAAAAAAGATTTTAAATTTATTGTATTGACACCTATTCATAGCCTAAACTTTTCAATTTGGATAATTTAGCTCTACACCCATTGACAATTTACCAATTTAGTTATTTTGATTAATTTTAGCTAAAAATCGTTGAAGTGGACCTTGATCGTCATACATGGTACAACATACGTTGAAGTTGATGATTTTTACAAATTTTCAAATTGCCTTGGCAAGGGCTGAAGTGGACCATGGCATGGGCTAAAGGCTGTGACCATTAGGGGTGAGCGGTTCCTGGTTCCTTACAGGTTCCGTTTGGAACCTGAAATCTACCCTCGAGTACAGGTTCCTCATTTTTTGGAACTTGGAACCTATCCGTCAGAACCAAGAACCTGTAACCTACTCTGTTATAGGTTCCGGGATCCGTTCCAGGTTCCAACAGGTTCCAATAGGTTCTTTGTTTTTTTTTTTTAGTTAAAAAATGGAAATGAATGTAGCAATAATAAACAAACTTGTCATTCATTAAAGAGAATATAACACAAATATCAAACAACATTTTAGAAGCAATAATAAACAAACTGTTTTTAGTTTTTACACTCATGAAAATCTGGTTCTTAGAACTTCTTATAGCATCAGCATCATCAACTGGTGGAAGCTCTCTCAGTAAAATTGAGTCTACTGTTGCCAGATCCTAAAATTAAGAGAGAAAGGCACTGCATTTATGATCACAATCCATATACCATTATATACTTCTTTTAGCAAAAGAATAAATGATTGGATAAATCTAAGAAAGGGATAGACCCTAAATGGCATTCCAAGAACAAGCTTTGTAGCAAGAGAACGGTAGAAATTTTCTGGGGCCTGCACTAACAAATTCTTGATGAAGACCACTTCACCAAAACTTACAACATACTTGCATCCTCCCCCCGCCCAGAGAGAGAGAGAGAGAGAGAGAGAGAGAGAGAGAGAGAGAGAGAGAGAGAGAGAGAGAGAGAGAGAGAGAGAGAGAGAGAGAGAGAGAGAGAGAGAGAGTACACCCAAGTGAAAAGGTTCTCAAATATTTTCTGTTTTGTGAAAGTTGAAACGATACCTTCAACTGATTCAAGGAGACAGACATGAGAACGAAACCATCACGGTGGAGGACACCTTTGTAATCCACCTCCTCGCCCTACTCCCATGTTAAGTATGGTTGTTAGAAAATGGAACTATCTAAAATTTTATGGCTAATGTCATTTTCAAGTTGATGACCAACCTTTTTTTGCATTGGCAATTGACCCGATCGTCGCTAGAAGTCAAAATAATGTCTATGCTTTTCCTCAAATGGTGCTTAATGATGGTAATTAGAAATAAAGACGGGCGAATAAGAATCCCTAAATGGTCGACTAATGAAGAATGATACAATAAACTAAATTAAAAACCTACCACCCCCCTTACGAAGCTCCGCTACTCTCTTACCGAGATTTGCCAGCCTTCTACGGGGATCTAACTCTTCTTCGGGTGGTTCGGTAAGAGAGCGATTGTATCACCTAAACCATCCTGCATTAAAATGTTCCATGAACTTCAAGGTCTAATTAGGGTATAAGGAGCATTTCAAATATCACCAGCAATGGCCCGTTATGCACAGTCCACCAAAAACAAAATGACTCCAATCATTCAAAAATATAAATGAAAACAGAATTTTGCAAAGCATTTTAAACCACCCAATCACCGAATTGCAGTGTGATACATCTAGATCAACAGGGGTTCTAATCATGTTCAGGACAGTTGCACCGAGCCAGTAGGTGTAAAGGAGACCTGAAGAAGGGTTCCAATGCCAATCGCAGACTTCATGCGTCCATCTTCACCTTCTCCAGCTTCAGTCACTCCCAAGTGTAATGGGTAATCCCATCCCCGAACATTCATTTCAGCTACGAGAAGACAAAGTATGCCCGAACCATGACAATAGGATTGCTTGCTTTCATTAAGAAGACAAAATTGTGGAAATCTAACTTCTAGCATATTCTTGCAAACTCAAATGTAGATTCGACCTGTTTGAATGAATACCTTTCAGTTTCAGAGTTCAGATCATAAAAAAAAAAAACTGAAAGGCCAAAAACGAAAAAAAAAAAAAAAGAAAAAAAGAAAAGGTAAAAGAACTTTTAATAGATTTAGAGAGAATAATTGTTCACCATTCTCATAGGAGAATCCCCGTGGTAGCTCATGATACGATCTGAAAGGCTACCATGATTTGTGCCAATACGCATCGCCCTTCCATACTTTTTGCACTTCTCAACCAATGGAGTGAATACCAAGTAGAGCAGAACAACCGTATCAAAAATAAGAAACTAGGTACTTGCGAATTTAGATTACTTCTACTGAGACAACTCCACAATTTAGTCCAAAGCCCTCTTTTCACCAAATTCAAGCCCACACACATAAAAAGAGCTAGTCATTGTCGAATGACCCTTCTTTCATTTTGCTGACAGAAAAAAGAAAGACTGCCGCCACATTGACACTTCTTTCTTGTGGTGCAGGCTGGAAATCTAAAATCATACAATTCATGCCTATAGATAGAATATATGCAAGTCATGCACCCACTTCTACAGCTACAAGGAAGGGGTTCAAGTCAAACGTGCCGCACGAGGTTGAGTGATTGATGGATTAGTTAAGCCATTCTCAACTCATAGGATTCTATTAGATGTCCTACCCATGAACTTAGAAAATTTCAATGTCAAAGTTGGTCTCAGTGACCAAGGAGAAAGAAACAGTCTTAGTTTGTCGCCCGATTCAGGTAAAACTTGCCTAACACCAATAATGAACAGGCTTCAATCAAATATATGCAAACAATGCAAACTGAGCAGCAACACTAGACTCACAATAACTGCCAAGAGAACCCTTTTTCCCCCACAGATCTGGCAGCTTAGATTTCAATTCTTTTATGCTCTGTATGGGGAATAGGAATTACATTTGAGTGGCGAGGCGAGCAAGGGGTGACGGCGTCTAGCAGCGGTGTCAAGGGAGGTTTGGCGACGGCGAGCATGCGGCGACGGTGGCGCGATGGCAACGAAGGCACGAGTCTCACGGCACCAATGGCGGCATGAACAGCACAGCGAAGATGATGGTGGTCATGGCTCAACCCACGGCCAAGGGGGGAAGAGCTTGGTTCGGGCGGAGGTGGTGACGGTTCGGAGCAACGATGGCCTGGACGATCAAGCGAGCGGCGGCAAGAGATGGTGACGGTGGTTAGGGGATGGCGGCGGTGCCTCACAGCGGCGCGGACAGTGAGACAGCTCGTCGGGCTCAATGGCGAGACGGCTCGTCGGACGAGCAGTGGGTGGTGGTGGGGTTCGGTGGCCAAGAGGTGGTGGTGAGTAGGGCGTGGGGCAGCGGTGTGGTGGTGGGTGAAGCGCGGCCGGCGAGAGGAAGGAAGAAGAAGAAGAAGAAGAATAAGAAGAAGAAGAAGAAGAAGAAGAACAGAAGAAGGGGGTTTCAACCGAGAGGGGGAAAGAGAAGAGAGAGAGAGAGAGAGGAAAAGAAAAAGTTGGGGGCGGGAAGTGACGTGAGGACTGAGGAGGAAAAGGGGAGAAAAAAGAGAGAGAGAGAAAAAGAAAGAGAAAGGGGGAATATTGAACAGAAGGGGAAATCACGAGGAGGGGTTAGGGTTTATTTATTTATTTTTTATTTATTTTTTAACTTGGCCGCTTCTAGTTCCTATGGGAGTCGGAACTGGAACTGGGAACCGGAATCGGTCCTCTTAGAATCGGAAACTGGAACCAGTCCTCTTAGAACCGGGAACCCAACCGGAACCTCCGATTCGGTTCTCCGATTCCCGGTTCTACCCGGGAACCACGCTCACCCCTAGTGACCATTGCCAATTGCTAGCAAGAGCTTGCCAGTGACCCTCTCCAGCCACAATGAAAAAGAAAATGAAAGTGAAAAAAGATACCGACAAGCATTATGCACCTTTAAGCAAGACGCCTCGAATTTCAAGTTAGGCCATGGCAAAGAAGAGAGGGAGAGAGAGAGAGGGAGAGAGAGATGTGGGCAAAGGTGGGGCTAAGTTGTGGAGGGCATTGTTGGTTTTGATAGGGGAGTGGCAGTATTCGTAGGGGACAAGGATGGTAACATTGATTGGGAATAAGGTGGGGGGAGAGAGAAATGGAGAGAAATGGTGTGGTAGACCAATCAAAGTGAGTATTCATGTGGTATAATAAACCAATGCAAAGTGAGTATTTTTAACATTTCAGCACCCATTAGAATGACTTGCACATTACATGGGTAACATGAATTGACCGACTACGTCGCATCAATCATATGATTAATGCATAATATAAATTCCCTTGGTAGAGAGATAGTTTAATCTTCTAATTAAGAATTTTTGTTTGAAGATGACCATTATTGCAAATGTCAATAACTCAAAGTCATATATGATACATATACAATTTGATTGGATGTCTTAAATTTTCTCTAATTTGTTTAAAATAAAGAAAAGCTCACAAATCACCTTCACTTTGCGTCCTAATTTCACTTTATATGCTCTATTTTTAAAGCCATGAATTTCTGGTTTAAAATTTGTCTTTAAATGGATGGGAAGTGGAAACTCATGGTACGATAACCCATTGATTGATCATGAAACTTCTAGGAAACTTCCAAGATGGCTTGTAAATCGCGTTCCACTTTTTGGCTTGTCCTTTAAATGTGACTAGTGGACAAGAATTTATTGAAAAGTTTTGTAAACTGCATTTGAGGAAGACTCTTCAATAGGGGTCCCTCGTCTAGCAATGCAAGATGGAGGAAGACTTTGACTTGCTTCCCTTGGCCACTCTTTTCTTATGAGTAGGTTTTATCGGCTTTTGTCTTACCACCTTCCTCTGCAGCTAAGCAAGTGAGGTTGTGGAAGACTTTTGACTTCTTTGGTCGGAAGTAAACTAGAGGAAAATGCAACGAAGCGAGCAAAGATATTCGAAGACTTTGGCTTGAAACACGATGTGAAGTAGATTAGCTAACAACGATGATGATTTGGGACTTGTGTGCTTTCCGGACCAATTAACGAATCAGGGTTAATTTAAATTTGATAATTCATCACTGCCTCTTAATACCTCCTTTTAAATTATAAATTTAAAATTTAAGATAAGCGAGTCACAACGTTAAAAATTGAAATAAAATATACCAAGCTATTCATGGTTGGATCATAATTTATAAAATAGTTCGTATTGAGAATTTTGTAAATCAATCCATATTATAAATTAAAAATATATTGTTCGTGGCACTTTATATTTACTCCATTGCCAAATTGATTATCTAGGCTATTTCACAGCTTAATTTCCAAAATAAAGTTGATTTATATTTGAGTTTGATTTTGTGTAATCTTCATTTATCAAATCTCACAAATGTTCAAAATATTGTTAGTCTTTTTTGTAGCAGTATTTATGTTTAATCTGTGGTATCGTATATCTTTCCGTATTGGTTTAGGATCTAACTCCATATATTATAAATGATCATTTGAAAAGGTAGAGCATAGTCAAACATTCAAAATTTGTCATATTATTTCGTAACTAAATAATAATGTGAATAACTCTTTTCAATCTCTTATATTATTGGAATTGCTTTTATTGGTAGCACCGGCCACGTAATACTTCATAAAAGGAGGTTATCATGATACATATATAATAAGTTTAATCTAAGTAAATGAATTAATTCCAATTAAGGTTTATATTCCAATATAAAAATTTTGATTTAGTAATTATATTAATTCCAATAATAGATAAATCTCTTCACTTAAAAGCTATTAATGTGTTTTTCTTAATAGTAATGTTGTTTTTGCAGAATTCGCATCTTAATATTTAATTTGGGAAATTTGAGGAGCGTATGGCAATGTTTCTATTTCTGAAAATAATTTCTGAGTATTTTAAGGCGTTTGATATCTGCACAAAATTTCTATTAATCGAATAGAAATGCGTTTGGTACGATCCCAAATATTTTGGTGACTTAAAATATCTTTTGATTTATTAATATTTTATTACATTTTTTTTTTTCTTTTTCTTCTCCTTTCTCTAGCCGGTCACTCGCCTTGGCCACGGCCAGTCAGTGAGTGGCTAGACGAGGGCCGGTGAGGTCCCCCCAAGCCTCGCCGTGGCTTTGTGAGGCTTGACCTTGCCCAACCACCTCAAGGTTCGTGTTGCCTGGGTGGGTGAGGCTGACCTCGTCGAGGGCTAGCAAGGCTCCGGTGAGATCACCGGAGCCTTGTTTGGCGAGTCGTTGGCCATTGCCGAGGCCAAAGCAATCGGGTGAGGGAAAAAAAGAGAGGAAGATAAAAAAAAAAAAAAAAGAAAGAAAGAGAAAAGGCTGTTTTTCTTAAGTTGTTTTCGGGAATAAAGAAACAAATTTTTTTTTTTCGTTTCATGTTTCCATTCCAAATTTGTTCCCAGACAAAAAAATTACCAAACGCATTTTTGTTCTATTTATGTTTACCAAATGCACCCTTGGTGGCCGGTGATGCAAAACAAACAAGATATACATGAACAAGAAACAAATTAATCAAAATATGAAGAAATAAACCAAACCAATTTGATAATCCATCGCCTCCTCTCATCACCTTCTTCCAAAATTTTAATTTAAAATTTAAGGTAAGCGAGTGGCAATTTTAAAATATAGAATAAAATATATCTAGTTGTGTAGTATTTTAGCTGGTACGTCTATGATGGGGTGCGATTGGACCGCACCATTTGGACTTGATACGGTACGATGGAAGGACACCATTTGTAGGGGTGTCATGGAGACATATAAAAGCCTCTCGAACACAACCGTTGGAATGGTTGGCAAAAATACGTACCGAATTTCTCTCCATTTCCATCAAGGAAGAAGAAGGCATTCTATGTTCACTTTTGTAAGAATAATCGGCATTTACGCCGTGGAAATTGGGTGTTTTTCTTGTGATTGCATCCAAACTAACGTGAGATAATGTTGTTCATGATTTATTCGCAATTCAACATTCGTTCCAGGGCTATTTGCTGTTTGTGTATCAGAATCAGATAAGTCGTCTTCCACCGACTCGAATTCTAACATTGGTATCAGAGCAAGGTTATGATTTCTGCCTTGTTTTTCATCGAGTTTTCTCATTTACCATTTGATATTGAGATTAAGAGATAGTATTCTACACTTTTTGGATCTCTGATAGTCGGAATTGCCATATGAAAAACTTGAAATTGAACCGGAGCAAAGAACGAGTTTGGGGTCGCATGCATCCGTGAGGTTTTGGCCGTTTTCGAAATAATTTTTAGTCAAAATTAATTTTTGAATATACATGGTGAAAGAGCTTGTCGAGACGAGTCCGGCAATGGGTCGAGCGCCACCGAGAGACGCCGGACGCGCCCAGACGCGCAGCCAGAAGCCGCTACGCGTGGGCGCTACGCGCCTAAAGCGTTGGCACAAACAGGGCATTCGCCACACGCGCCGGTTGGTGAACCAGCCTGTGCGTGACGCGCGTTGACCGGCGAACCGGCACGCGCCGGTCAGCGAACCAGCGCGTGGTGACGTCACCGTGACGTCATCCAACAGTCGATCATCGGATGACGTCACCATCGGCGATAGTTGGCCGGCCAGCGACCAGCCGGCGACCCGACCTGACCTGTTGACCCGACCGTTGACCGGTCAAGGGTTGGACCGGCTAGGAGCCGTTTGGCTCACTTGCGCGTGCGCCACATGCGTCGCGCACTCAGGCGGCGCATGGGGGCGCGTGCGGGCTCCGATTGGAGCGTGGTCAGCGGCGTTTGGCTCGTATGAATGTTGTCTACACAGTGGTATAATTATTTTATAGTTTTGAATTTTATAAATGTATGAAAATGCGTAGAAAACCCTATGTACACATATTTTTTGGGGTTTAATGCAATTTATTCATTTGCAGCTTGTATTCTCTTATGATTTAGGAAATACAGTAGCTAGCTTGAGTGCAAATGATGTTATATATGCTGTGTAGAGCTTGATTCAATGATATGATGTATATAATTTAATATACTTGGAATTTTCTAATTGCTAGAAAATTAGAACAATGGTAGGAAATCCATTACATGTTGAATTGCAATTTTAATTATAGTTGAAGCATGATTGTTGTTTATACGTTGGTTATTATCATGCAATTTTTTTTTTTGTGTTAAGGAAAAATGTAGAAATTACATAAGATCAGGTAATTATTTTTCCTAGTGGGAGTTCGTAGGTTGGTAGAATTGAAAGGAGTTTTCACCTAGAATTTAAAATTTGCACAAATTAAACTAATTAATGATAATAAAACAATTGTACATAGAAGTTAATTGGAAACATTGTGACATTTTGCTTTTGTGTCTTTTGTTGAATTATCATTAATTTAGTTTGTCTTTACTGTAAATTAAATATGTGTGTTACTCTATATAATGTGCCAGTATTGATTCTGCGTTTATTATGTCAATGTGTTATAGCAATTGATTATGACTTCGGCATCCAAGACCATCGTGGCTGACCTCAATAAAAGTGAGAAGCTGAATGGTGACAATTATGATATTTGGCACCGAAAGGTTTAGTACATCCTTAAGGAGCAAGAGGTTTTGGAAACCCTCAACCATATCATGGATGAACCTGAGCATGGAACTTCAGCTCAACACAGGAGAGATCTGGAAGCTTATTAAGCTTCAAAAAAGAAAAATAGCATTGCTCGCATCACGTTACTGAGCTGTATGCAAGATGATCTCATGTGTGAGTTTGAGAGTTATGACAAAATTCAAGTTATGTGGGTTTGGGGGTACATCTGCCACTAAGCTGATGAGACTCACCATTAAGTTTGACACATTCCGAAAGCGCCCGAATGTAACGATGAGGCAGCATTTTCGGGAGATGTCAAACATGATCTGTGAGATGAAGTCGGCATGTCACTCCTTTACTAATGAACAGCAAGTTCAGGCTGTTATAAGGTCTCTTCCTGATAATTGGGAGCATATGAAGATCAATATGACGCATAATGAGAACATCGTCACTTTTGATGATATTGCGCGTCATTTGGAATCAAAGGATGAGCGCCTAGAGGCTGCAAGATCCTCTACCCATGCTTATATTGCTGAATCGAGTTCGCGCAAGGCTTCGGGCTTCAAGCGCAAGAGGAATCTTCAGTTCAACAACAAATGGAAGATGACTAATTAAGGACCCAAGAGGGTTAAGACCTTTCGACGCAAGAAGCATGGTGGGAAGAAGGACAAAGCCAAGATGGAGTGCCACAATTGTGGCAAGATGAGTCACTTTGTTCGTGAATGCACTAAGTAAAAAAACGTACCCTATTACTCCATTACTTTGAGTAATGCTTTTATTTCTAGTACTGTAATGCTTGCTGAATCTCATCCAATGTGGACTGTAGACTCAGGAGTAATAGACCATGTAGCTAGAGACCGAGAAGCATTTGTGGAGTATCGTCGGATACCGCCTGGAAGAAGATGGATATATGTTAGGAATAACTCAAGAGTTGAAGTGAAGGGTATCCGCATATGTAAATTAATCTTACGTGGTGGTCGAAACCTATTCCTGCATGATGTCCTTTATGCTCCAGATATTCGACGAAACTTGATCTTTGTAGTTGTTCTTTTTAGCTTAGATTATGTATTGAATTTCCATGGTGATTGTGTTGACATTTTGTATGGAACAGTTTGTTATGGTTCATGTCATGTATCGAATGGTTTTATGGTGTTAGACATTGACTATGATCGGTACAATGTTAATGTTGATTGTTGTTTTTCTTTAATTGCATCTTCTAATAACGTTGAGATTGATGCAAGCACTTGGCATGCTAGATTAGGTCATATTGGATTGCAAAGAATGCAAAGATTAGCTAGAGAAAGCCTTTTAGGGTCACTTACTAATGTTAGTCTATCTGTAAGTGAACACTGTCTAACGGGAAAAGAAACTAGAAAACCATTTGGTAAAAGGATTAGAGCTGAATTTCCATTACATCTCATACATTCTGACATTTGTGGTCCTTTGAATGTAAGGGCAAGGCATGGAGCCTCATATTTAATCACTTTCATAGATGACTTCACACGTTTCGGTTATGTCTTTCTGGTCTCCCATAAGTCAGAAGCATTAGACTGCTTTAGACGATATATAGCGATGGTAGAGAGTCAGTTAAACAAAACAATAAAGGCATTGAGAACCGATTGTGGACGTGAGTATCTATCGGAGCAATTCAAGGCTCTTTGTGATGAAAATGGAATTGTACGACAATTTATTATTCCTAGTACTCCACAACAAAATGGGGTAGCTGAGAGAAGGAATAGATCTCTATTGGAAATGGTTAGGTCTATGATGATGCAAGCAAATTTACCTATCTCCTATTTGGGAAATGCGTTATTGACTGCTGTCTATATATTTAACCGTGTGCCCTTAAAATCGGTCACTTCCACTCGTTATGAATTATGGACTGGTAGAAAACCAGACTTGAGTAGTCTACATCCATGGGAATGTGCAACTTATGTTCATGATTCTTCCCATAAACATGGCAAATTAGGTTCTAGAGGGAAGAAATGTATCTTTATAAGATATTCCGAACACTCCAAAGGGTACATGTTCATAGGTGAACAAGCTGATGGAAGTGTGACCGAAATGGAGTCACGAGATGTCACGTTCTTAGAGAACGATTTTCCTAATAGAGGTGAGATTGATAAGGACTTCCAATTATATGAGATGGAAGATCCTGATAACACACCCACTGATGTTGTAGAGGGAAATGAAGATTTACCTCAACACGCAAGATCTAGTGGGAGTGTTGCATCGCTTAATGAATTGAATTCAAGAGAAATTCAATTGCGTAAAAGTAATCGTAAAAGTATTCCTCATCATCGTTTTGAGATTGAAGGGGAAGCATTTATGATTGCTCAAAATGATGATGCCGAGCCTAAGACTGTTCAAGAGGCTCTCTCATCCTCTGACAAAGAAGAATGGAGAAAAGCTTTGGAAGATGAGATGGAGTCAATGAGGGCAAACCATGTTTGGGACTTGGTTAATCTACCACCCAATCGTAAGGCCATTGGAAACAAATGAGTCTTCAAGATTAAGCAAAAGGCGGATGGATCCATTGAAAAGTATAAGGCTCGCCTTGTGGTAAAATGTTATACTTAACAAGAGAGTATAGACTATGAGGAAACTTTTTCACCAGTTGTACGGTTTGCCTCAATACGCCTTATTCTAGCCATCGTTGCACATTTGGACCTTAAATTACATCAAATGGATGTAAAGACGGCATTTCTCAATGGAGAATTAGATGAGGAAATCTATATGAAACAACCAATATGTTTCATAGCTAAAGGTCAAGAGCATAAAGTTTGCAAGCTTCATCGCTCAATAGATGACCTTAAGCAATCATCTAGACAGTGGTATCTTCGTTTTTATCGAGCAATAATAACTTTTGATTTCACGATGATCGAAGAAGATCACTGTGTATATGTCAAGCGGTCCAAAGATAAATTTGTGATTTTATCACTTTATGTGGACGATATTCTGTTGGCTGGAAATGACAAGGTTTTGGTTATCACCATAAAAGAATGGTTGTCCTCTAATTTTGAGATGAAGGACATGGGAGAACCTGCTTATATATTAGGAGTTAAGATCGAAAGAGATTGATCAAGGAAACTCCTTACTTTATCACAAGAGTCTTATATTATGAAGATTCTTGAGTGTTTCAATATGCAGCATTGTAATCCCGTTGATACCCCTGTCATGCAAGGTGAAGGCCTAAGTACTGACATGTGTCCTAAGACTCCAGAAGAAATCAAAGTGATGGAAACTGTTCCTTACGCTAGTGCGGTCAGAAGTTTAATATATGCTATGATGTGTACTCGACTCGACATATGCTATGCCATGGGATTAGTGAGTCGATATCAATCAAATCCTGGTCAAGCACACTGGAAAGCAGTGAAGAGGATCGTGAGATACTTGAAGGGCACCATGGACTATCGACTTTGTTACCAAGGGAATGATTTATGTCTATTGGGTTATTCAGATGCCAATTGGGGTGGAGACCTGGATGAGCGTAAATCGACTTCTGGATATGTGTTCTTGCTCAATGGAGGTACGATTTCTTGGAATAGCAAGAAACAGACATGCACGGCTTTGTCTACGATGGAGGCAGAATTTATTGCATGTTCTACTGCAGTGCAAGCAGTAGTATAGCTAAAATGTTTCTTGGAAAATTTAGCCACTGTCACTGAACTTCCAAGATCAGTGACAGTTTATTGCGATAGTCAAGCAGCCATTGCCTATGTAAAAGATCCCAAGTATCATGAAAAGAAAAAGCACATTGACATAAAGAATAACTTCATCAGAGATATTATAGCGCAGAAAGAAGTAATCCTGCAATACATTTCAACTAATAGAATGGTTGCTGATCCATTTACGAAAGTTATTCCTAGAGACATATTCTTGACCTATAGGATGTCACTAGGATTGCGTAGAATGTGATATCTATTATTGTAGATGATCATTGGTTTATGTATTTGTGGACAGATGTATTGTACTTGTTTGTTTATTAGTGATTTGATGTTTTATCAATAAGTACAAATCCACTATGAGACTAGCACAAACACACACATATTATTGAAAAGTATGTCAGCAGGCAATGATTGGCTCACTCACATGAGCAATCGCCTCAAGTGCTATAGTTAGCACGTTGAGATAAGATGTTATGTACAAATAAATGCTGAAGAGCAAGTTTGGTACATAAAATATGTCGCCTTGATTGGAGTCAAGATGAGGTCTGTGATTTGTTTATAATAAGACCGAACATGATAATCCCACAATCATGTATGCCTGAAAGATGTCGGATGCGAGTACTTAATTGGGCGCTATAAAAAGCGAGTTGATATAGCACTCGGGCTAAACATGAGTACGTGAGAAGCATGTGACTATGTTTAGGCTAAGATCTGTATGGTGAATATATTTGATAAATGACATACGCTCTTATAGAAAGAGTAATCTACTATAACATGTAATTCATACTACATGTGCATTGTACGACCAATAAGGGAATATGAGTAAAATTATTCCCATTTACTCATTGTGTGAGCCCTTGAGGTAATTTGTATTTTACCTCAATTTTGTACCATATGTTACCTCTGACTATGTTCTCGAAGTGAAAGATCAATGTTGCTACTTTAGCATGTTACGGGCGGTCATGAATAGATATAGCCTATGGGACGTGTCTAGAAAAGCAGTTATTCTGAAATTGAGAGAGACATGAGTGTGAAGGAAGACTATTGTTGTTTTACATCTATCACATGTATTTACCGGTCGACCAATTATATTGCCCTTTGTGGTTACGGATATAATTGTAAATACATGGTGTTTTTGAGAATAGTCAAGTATAGCCTTTAAGGGATATGTATACTTGGGATTGATGTAACAAAATATGTCTGGGGCACTGTGAGACATCGATTGTTTATTTCTTTTCGGGGTTATAGCAATTATGTTATCCCTAACAGGTGCATAATTTGAGCTCTCAAGTGCAGGTGTACTCACTAGTCGCATGGCTTATTTGCCAGTATGAATTATTTTGTAAAGTTGATGAATGCTGAATGCCTTATATACTTGATAGAGAGCTATTAAGCCCATTATGTCCGAGTGGGAGATGTAGTATTTTAGCTAGTACGTCCATGATGAGGTGCGATTGGACCGCACCATTTGGACTTGATACGGTACGATGAAAGGACACCATTTGTAGGGGTGTCATGGAAACGTATAAAAGCCTCCCGAACACAACCGTTGGAATGGTTGGCAAAAATACGCAGAAGGCATTCCATGTTCACTTTTGCAAGAACAATCGGCATTTACGCTGTGGAAATTGGGTGTTTTCCTTGTGATTGCATCCAGACTAACGTGAGGAAGTGTTATTCGTGATTTATTCGCAATTCAACGTTCGTTCCGGGGCTATTTGTTGTTTGCGCATCGGAATCAGGTAAGTCTTCTTCCGCCGACTCGAATTCTAACAAGTTGCTCATGGTTGGATTATAATTAATAAAATAGTTCGTATTGAGAATCTTGCAAATCAATCCATTTTATAAATAAAAACCGTATTGGTGTTCATGGCACCCAACATTCACTCGGTTGCTAAATCTGATTAATTTCCAAAATCAAGTTGTTTTCATTGCAATATCTTATTTTGAGTGGGATGCTAGATTATTTGATTTGATTGTGTGTAATCAGCACTGATATCATCCGCAATTTATCAAATCTCACAAATACTCGGAATATTGTTAGCGTCTTTTATAGAGTCGTCTTTATGTTTAATGGGTGGTATCATATATATTTCTATATTTGTTTGCTACTCTTTATGAAACCTTGATCCTATTGAGAGGCCCGTTCCAGCACTAATTGGTAGGAGCTAATGCTTGAGGAACTGCAAACTTTAGAAATGATTCGTACGTAAGATTTGGTTAATCGTCCACCTGGAAAAATTACCAAAGGTTGGCAAGTGGGTTTATTAAGTTAAGGCTCATTTTTGAAAATTCCTTAGAGCAGTATTAGGCTCACTTAGTAGCCAAAGGTTTAAAGTTGGGTTATGACATTGACTATTAGGGCAATTTTGAACCAGCCGCTCGACTTACATTTGTTACCACTCTATCGGTTGCTTGTATTGATGTTTTTCGTGAATTGACAAACTAAATTGAAATTAATTTTAACGTCATTCAACAACATAATGTTCGCGCCACCCTACAGTTACTCCATTTCTTAATTATATTTGGGCTGTTTCACAGCTTAATTTTGAAACTCAAGTTGGTTTCAATACAATCGTCATATTTTGAGTGGGATACTAGATATAATTGATTTGATTTTATGTAATCTTCGTTGATGCGTTCCCCTATTTGTGACATCATATATCTTTTAACATTTGTTTGGGATTTAGATCCATATAAAAGATCGTCATATTTGTTTGGGATCTACATTTGTATACTACAAAGTATTATTTGAAAAGGTAGGGGATAGTCAAGCATTCAAAATTTGTCACATTATTTTATAACTAAGTAATAACGTGGATGACTATTTTCAGTCTCTTATTATATTTAAATGCGTTTATTGGTAACACCGGCACTTCATAAAGTGAGGTTAAGATCATGACACATATATGATAATTTTAATTTTAACAATTAAATTGATTCCAAATAAGGTTAAGATATTGTTACATTAGTAATTACACTAATTCCAATGACAGTTAAGTCCCTTCACTTAAAAGCTAGTGATGTACTTTTCTTAATAGTATGGCGTTTTTAAATAAAATTAGCATTTTATTATTGATTTGGAAAATTCGTTGGCCAAACCGATCCAAAGGAGACAAGATAAAAGCCCCGTTTGGTTCAGCTCTTCCAAGGAGCTTTGAGCCTTTAAAGCCCCTTGGAGAAAATATTAAGCGTTTGACAAGCATTTTTGGAAGTCCAATGGCCAAATGTCAGCATTGGGAATGCTGAAAGCCTAAAGCAAGTCTGGACTTGCTTTGGGCTTTCAACATTTTAGAAATGCGAGTCCACTTCCATTGTTCATCTGTTGACTTCTTCTTCTTCTTCTTCTTCTTCTTCTTCTTCTTCTTCTTTTATCGAGCATTCATCTTCCCTATACCCAATCGCCGACGGCCAGATTTGGCCACCAGCGAGGCTACCCGAGGTCTAGGGAACCTAGATCTGGCTGCCGCCTAGGCCTTGTCAGCAGCCAGATCTAGGCTTGCACAACCTAGGCAGGCATCGCCTGAGGTCGCGCGACCTAGACGACGCCTGAGGTCAGGGGAATCGAGGTGACATCAGCCTAGGTCACGCGACCCAGATCTGGCCATCGGCGAGGCCTAGGCGGCCCCGCCTAAGGTTGCGCAACCTCATGCAGCCTTGTCGGCAGTGAGATCTTGGTTCATGCAACCTTGGCCAACCTCGCTGGCGGCTAAATTTGGTCGTCGGTGGTTGGCCCACCATTGATTGACGACGGAGTTTCATTGGATTTGATTTTTATTTCTTTAAAAAATAATAAAAGCCCTTTGCAAATGTCGGGTTTACCAAACGGTACTTACGCCAAAGTCACTTTCCAATGCCCTTTAAATTATAATTTGCCAAACATTCAAGCATTTTCAAAAACCTATTTACTTCAAAGGTATTTGCATTTGGCCAACAGCATTTCCCAAAGCCGAACCAATGGGCCCTTTATACTAAAAAGAAATGTACTTTAGATAATGAGCAACACAGCTCTAATACTAATTATTGAGGCTACCAATACAACCTAGAGGGGGATGAATAAGTTGTTTTCAAATTTTGATGATCTTTTGTGGAAATTAACTAATTGCTAAGTAAAGATCACCTCAACCTACTGTTTACATAAATACTCACTAGTTGTAACCCAATGTATATAAAAGGATAAAAAAAAAAAAAAAAAAAAGTGGGACACGAGATAATTATAGTGGTTCGGCTTTATCCACAAGCCTACATCTACTCTTCAGATTAACAACCTCAAGATGAGCTAGATTCCACTAACGATTTGCTTGGAAAGTTACGAATGACTTGCACTGATCCTTTACACGATAGATCCCATTATCTAGACTCAGTTGCTGCTCTTACACTTGTACACTTAATCCTTAGCACAATTGTCAAATAGTATGAATATTAGAATAATATGACAGAGAGCTTATAGCTAAGAACAACAATACATAAGCTATTTGATCTTTTATATGTCGCACTCTCTTTTGGTTCATCGTGGTCTTCTCTTTTATACTCTTTCTAAATCTATTTGTTGATGATGATTTAGAGAAGCAGATAACCATTGGAGAGTTTTCGTTGAGCTACTGTCGAGGGAAGGTACTTTCCATACAGATTCTTTCCTTGAACTTCTTTAGGCTAACCAAAAATGACAAATGCTACTGTCTTCTCACTGCAGTTTATGACTGACTTGTCAAACAATCTAGCGACTCTATTATATGCTTTATTTTGATTTTGCTACTGTGTGAATTCAGAACTTTCAATGGCTATTTATCTGACCCATTGAACATTATTTAATGTACTTGGTTGTTACATCACCATCAACCTAATCTTTAAAGTTTCAACCTAAACATCATCAATAGCTTATCTTTTAGGTTGATCGATGCTATTTGTCATAATAGGACATTTGTGAACTTCTTTCCATTGGATCACACCATGGGTATTGCATGATCCTTTAGTCTAAACATTTGCATACAATATAGTAAATAATATATTAAGGATAGTTTGGGCATCATTAAAATCACTTGAAGATGTTTTCTCCAGCATGGTTATGTTCCTATCACTTAATTTTCATTTGAAAAAAAAAAAAGCTTCCTTAAGTTCACAGCCTTCTCAATAGTGCTAAACAAAGCAAATTAGAAGATCATGTTAAAGCTTAATAGGTCTACCCTTTTACATTTGATTGGTGGAACCATTGAGCAAAGTGCACAGGGCTTGTGGTCCAAACATTGTCTCCACACTCTTCTACTTACAATCATTACACAGTTGAGACAATGTTAACATTTACTAACCTGGTAACATAAACTTTTACCACCTCTAGTGGGCATGATAATAAAGCAATCTCGCTTCGCTACAGAAGCTTTGCAAGCCCGATGTTGCATTGGTCGAAATGCCTTGTTTATGAATATGACAACATTTGCCAATTGCATGTCATTCAAGGCTTGGAATTCCGCAAAACACAGTACCTTGTTTGGATGTCAAATCCGAAAGTAATGTCTCTTATTTGAGACTAAGGATATTGAACCTTGAGTGACAGCACTCTTACAGTCCTTCAATAGAGATAAGCCTCTTTAGCACCGTAATAGCTTTTGACGACATCATCCAAAACTGAAATTAACTTCTTTATTGACCAAAGAGTTCTAATAATTTGGATCTTGAAGAAAAGTACACAAAAGTTTAAGTGCCAAAATTCGAGACCTCATAAGAAATTTAAAATGGATGTACATTGTGAGTGCCAATGATCAAGGAGAGAATAAATTATATCCGGCCAAATTGCATATGTCCATGGTGGCATTTTACCATGGATTCTAAAGACTTCATTTTACTGATGTGGCCAAACTTTTTTTTTGCCATAAAAAAAAAAGCCAAAACGTGGACGACAAAAAAAATGTCCATCCACAAATTGAGTCGCTGACCTTAAATGTGGCAAATGTTTTTTAGGTCATGTGACGACCTAAACACCATTCCTTCCCATCCGCATTCATAGTAGATCTCAGGCCCTTCTCTCCATCGCCGTTCACGCCCAGAGCTGGTCATCGATCGCTATCGTCAGTCGCCGTTGTTGGTCGCCGTCGCCGCTCACCGCTCACCATCGTTGGTCGTCGTCACCGCTCACCATCGTCGCTCGTCCAGGTTCGGCCCCTTCTCCCCCTCCCCTGTGATGAAATTATGGCTCGATTATTTAATTAGGGCTCGCTCGATTATTTTATTAGGGCTCGATTATTTTATTAGGGCTCCGATGGAATTTGTGTTGATACACTTCAACTGAAACTTGCTGACATTACACAAAGAGACCAGATTTCTCATTATTTTGGTGAATTTTTCTTTCAAGCCAATGTCAGAGTATGCTTTGATTGTTGAGTCACTAGCTATGCATCTCCTTAAGAGCATCTTAATAAAGTAGGTGACTAATGCATCTCCGAAAAGAAAATTAAGTTCCTGAACCACCCTGCTTGTGAGGTTGTATAGGGTATGTCCTTGAACCACCCTGCTTGTGAGGATGTATAGGGTATGTCCTTGAACCACTAGAATTTTATTGCTTGTGAGGTTTGTATAGGGTATGTTTATCAATCCAAAATCCTAAATGAGAACATAACAATTGTAGCTAGAATTTTATTGGTAAAGTTACAAACTAAGAAAAAGTTTCAAGCAGGAAGAATAAGAACTTGAAAGAAGCATGTTGTGGTGAAGCTATTTCCTGGAATTGGCTTTGCAGCTTGCGTCAGTCTTCTTTGAGAAAGGTATTGCCTGCTTGTCCAAATTTGTTATGGGTTATGATAGTCTAAGACTTTGGAGTGATCTGTTTGTGCTTCATTTTCTCTTTGTTTTTCTTTAGCTTTAGCAACATAAAATGCTTCCAAGTTTAGTTGTTCTAATTTTAGTTTAAACTTCTAAAGGAATTTGTAGGAGTTAGCGGCTGTGATTTGATTAAGTTGATGTACATTCTCTCACATCGCAAGTTTAGTACAGTAGACAAAATTGCTTGGGCTGTGATTGTTGTGGGGACCTGTGCTTGTTGTGGGGACCTCTGTTTTTGGTTAATATTTTAAGGGAAGGGAAGGCAAATAATTAAAGTGCCGACCTCTTTTTTGGCTGTCATGTAGGGGCATATTGTCAGTGTGGGGACCTCTATTTACTAAAGTCCATGAGAGTGGGGGGACTCCCATGTGCAATTGTCTAGTGGTCCCAAAAACTAATGATTCTTTTTCTTGTTCTTGGTGCAGTAATGGCTCATGACAAGGATTATGTCGCTGTCATAGTTTGCTACGATGGGGAATTTGTGATTGGGGAGGATGAGTGGGAGTATGAGGGTGGAAATGAGGGCACCATCTTTGTGGATATAAAGAAGGCATCTTATATAGGATTTCTTAGGGATATAAAGACTTATTTGCCTTGTAAAGTTCAAAAGCTGCTGTATTGTATTCCTGGGAAAGACTTAAGAGATGGTTTGAGATGCTTAAAAGATGATAATAGTCTTAGGGATGTTCTATATCATTATCTTCTTGGTGAAGAGGTAAAAATATTTGTTGAGTACAATAGTGAAAGTGAGGATGAAGATGATGATGGAGAGAGAACCGAAGTAGGACAAGAAGGAGATGGTATTTAAGGTAGTATTGATGTTAGGGTCGAAGGAGAGCATGATAGATATGATGGACATGAGAGAAGCGCAGATGTAGTTCACCAAAGTGATGATGACATAGGTGATGTCACAATCTCTGGATTAGATTGGGAAGTAGCTTAATCAACTAATGATGATGATGATGGAGGGTTGCCTGCTGAAAATTTTATAAGTGATGACGACGACGATGAGCTTGTACAATCAAGAATACAATGAAGGGATTTTTTGATAGCTAAGTTTGCAGCTTTGCAAGTAGCCGATGAAGTTCCAAACAAACTCGAAGGCCCTGCAGATGCTGATGTTGCTGGCGAGGAGATTGACTATGAAGAAAGCGTCGAGAATGCTACTTCCCAAGATGAGCTTGAAGAAGATGAAGGACCTGTGCATAGAAGGAAAAGGAAAAGTAAGTTTCCTTCTTATGATCCATCCGTTGCCTCTCCTACTTTGTCGGTAGGCATGAAATTTCATGATGCGAAACAATTTAGAGAAGCTATACTGAAGAACTCCATTGCTGCACAAAGGAACATTGACTTCATTAGAAACACTAAGACCTTTGTAAGAGCTAGGTGTTCGCAGCAAAATTGTCCATGGAAGATCTATGGCGCATTTGTTAGGAGAAGTGGATCTTTCCAGATTAGAGCCTACCAAGAGGAACATACTTATTCCATTAATTTTGAGAATAAAAGGGTAACAAGTGCATGGTTGTCGAAGCACTTCTTTGAATTGATTAAGCTGATGCCTCAGATGAATACTACTTAGTTCAGGATGCTGGTGAAGGAGCAGGTAGGCATCAATATATCTAGGAATCAATGTAAAAGATCGAAGCAAAAGGTGATGAAGATACTCATTGATCAGTATAGTGGTGAATATGGATAGTTGTGAGACTATGCTTGGGAGTGTAGGTTGCAAAATCCTGGAAGTAGAGTATATGTAGAGGTCGTGGAGAGACCACTTCCTGATATTGGGACGAAGTTCGATAAATTCTATGTTTGTCTCAATGAATGCAAACGAGAATTTTTATCTGGTTGTAGACGAATTATAAGATTGGACATGTGTTTTTTGAAGGGCTTATGCAAGGGAGAATTGCTGGCCGCAATTGGAAGAGATGCAAACAACCAAATGTTTCCCTTGGCTTGGGCTATTGTGAAGGTAGAGAACAAGGACAATTGGTCATGGTTCCTCAAAAATTTGATGACTGATTTGGAGATAACAAATGGGGTAGGGTGGGCGTTCATGAGCGACCAACAAAAAGTAATGTTTGCTTTTTAAAAAATTTGGTCACTTGTTTGCTTTTTGATATCAACATGTCATTTGCTTACATTTTTTATATTTTGAATTATTGCAAGGATTGGTTCCAGCAATAGCTAAGTTGTTGCCTTATGCTGAACATCGAATGTGTGCGCGGCACATATACACCAATTGGGCAAAGACCTATAAAGGGGACAAGTTGCAGGCGCAATTTTGGCAGCTTGCAAAGAGCACGAATATGGCTGACTTTAAAATGGCCAAAGAAGAGATGCTTCAATTGACAAATGATGGTTATGATGCACTGTCCCAAATAGACCCGAAGCATTGGTGTAGGGCGTTCTTCAGTGAGGAATTCAAGTGCGATAACATTGATAACAACATCTGCGACCCATTCAATGGGAGGATAATAGATGCCAGATGTAAACCAATTATCTCGATACTTGAAGATATACTGGTTTTCATCATGACTCAGCTGCACAAACAAAGAGATGAGACCGCAAAGTGGACTAAGCAATATAGTCCTAGGATTGCTAAGAAATTGGATGACAACTTGGCTGCAAGTAGGTATTGTCATCCCATTTGGAATGGGGATGAAGGATATGAGATAATGAAGGGTTCCGATAAGTATGTTGTCCATTTAGGTACGATGAAGTGTTCATGTAGAGCATGGCAACTAAGTGGAATTCCTTGTGCACATGCCATATGTGCAATTCAATTGAAGGGCCACAACATAGAAGACTACCTTGATGATTGGTACAAGAAATCGAAATATCTTGCTTCGTATCAATTCATGTTGCAGCCAATTAGAAGTAGCAAGTTTTGGGAGCCAACAGATCGTGAAACACCTCAACCTTTGCCACTAAAGAAGAGAATGGGAAGACCAAAGAAAAAAAGAAAAATGACGGAGGGAGAGGACTCATGTCACCGTAGGATGAATAGGACATGTGTACCGATAAAGTGCTCTTTTTGCCACATAGCAAGGCACAATATTAAGGGTTGTCAATTAAAGAAGCAGTAGGAACAATTGAGGCCAGCCGAAGGGCCTAGTGAAGGGACAGTTGGAGAAGGAGAAACAAAAAGGCAAAGTGAGTCGACTAAGGATCGACAACAATAAACCCTAGTAAGTCATGACAATTGTGTTTATGTTGCTTTATGGTTTGTTATGAATAGTACATAGATATAAGTGACATGTATGTAATGTTTTTGTCTTTGTTAGGTCACCGTGACACGTGAAGAATTGGCCGAAGCCCTTGCTATACCTGAAAATGAAGGGCCTATTCAAAGAAGGGAAGGTGGAAGACAGCCATCTGCAGGATTGGCTAAAGCAATTGGAGGTCCAGTTAAGTCGACTGTTCTTCAGCAACAATAGAGAAAATACTCGGTCAGTTAAATGATTTGAGTTTACTTTTCATTTACGTTCTAATATGGCCTGATGTTATATTTATGATGTCCTTTGCCTTTTTCTCAGGTTCGAAGAAGGCAAGCTAGAGCTCAGCTGCTAATAGAGGGCCCAATTGAAGGGCCACCACAAGATCCATCACCAAGGTCATCACAAAGGCCACTAGAAGGGTCATCACAAGGGCCACCACCAAAGCCAACCGAAGGTGTCATTGAAGCTGAAGGCGTAACTAGAAAAACAACCAGAAGAAAGCCAAATCAAGAGCCACCTACAAGAAGGCCATCTACAAGATGCCTAGCTGAAGAAATTGGCCGAAGAAGCCCCTGCTATAGCTGAACAGCCACAAGAGCCCAAGAAATCACATGCGAGAAGAAGAGGCAACCAATCACAAGTACCTGAAAGTGACGCTCCCCTTCGAACAAGAGGGGCTCTTGGGAAGAGGCTAAAACAATATGGTTATGGCCTTTATACAGATGACCGTTCTGGAACAGTTATTCTTAATATAAGTTTTATAGGCTGCATTTAATTTAATTTATAGTGCAAACTTTTGTTGATAATTGAGTTTTCTTTTTGAAGCCTGGGAGAAGTTTAGAGGTTCTTATCTCTCAAGGCCAAACTCAAGAATCAACGGCTGCGCCAACAAAGAAGAAGACATTGCCTGCGCCAACAAGAAAGAAGAGTAAGAAGAACCTAGTTACAGGTCCATCCAAATCAGTTCAGCCTACAACAGTTGCAGCTCCTTTTGAATCAGTTCAGCCTAGGACAATTGCAGCTCCATCAGAATCAACGCATCCCAAGACAATTGAAGAAGAAGTCTCACATCTAGTTAGAAAAAGTGCAAGGATTATGAATCAAGTGCGAAGTCCATCAAAACGAGCACGAACATGAGGCATTATGCATATTAATTGATGAAATGGGATGTGATATGGTTTGTGGGGCTGAGGAGTCAGTTGTAAACATTTGTGGATGTTTGTTTGTTTGTTTTTTTTATTTATAATAGTTTGTCATTGAGTTAATTGAGTTTGTGAGACTTCATTTGTCATTGAGTTTGTGAAAATGTTCAAAATCAATGGAATGGTTGTTGCTTGTCATTTTTGGCATGCCTTTTTCATTTTTTTTTTTTTTTTATTTTTTTTTACTTTTACTTACTAGTGGTGGATATGTGGTGGTGACTAGGGTGCTCGTGTGGCTGGTGGTGGTGGCTAGTGAAGCCTGGTGGTGGATATGTGGTGGTGACTGGGGTGCTCGTGTGGCTGGTGGTGGCGGCTGGTGAAGCCTAGTGGTGGTGGGTTGGGTTGGAGGTTTTTGCTGCACCTAGTGCAAGATGTAAGTGTGCAATATGCATAGCTTGCACCAGGTAGTGCTGGTGCAAGTTGGTGTAAGACACCTTACACTTGCAACTTATGCAGCAACATACCACCAGCATAGTGGTGGCTAGTGGTGGCTCAAGTGGATGCCTGGGATGCTTGGTGTGGCTGGTGGTGATGATGGCTGGAGGCCGATGGTGGCCAGTGGTGGGCAATGATGGTGGCTGGCAGTAGCCGATGTGTACAAAAAAAATGGCACTTACCTGATCACATTCTAAAAAACCTATCACTTAAGTATTTACTTTTAACAACAAGTGGCACTTAAGTGATCATTTTAATAATAACTTAACACTTAAAAGACTCTTTTTTTTTATTATTATGACTGGCACTTAAGTGATCACTAGATACAACTTATATCACTCGAGTAATCACTCATGTCTGTTCTATGTATATGGTGGTTTGTAGCAAAACAGAGAAGCTGTTGGTTTATATATTTGCTGCTGGTTTACACATTTGTTGTTGATTTACATTCAATTCAAGTAAAATAGTCACCACAACACATCGACCTAATATACATTCCATCATCACTGATTTATATTTGAGAATAAGCAAAAATATTGTACAAACAATATTTGTCAAAATCATTCATTCATTCATTCAAAACAAGTACATTTCTCCACACATTTACAACTATGGCAATCGGAGAAACTTCTTCTCATTTTCCAATACTTTGCATTTCATCATAAAGTAAGATAGACAAAAAAAGGAACACAATAAACGTCTGGTAACACTTCCGTTCAATTTTCATTTTCGAAACTTCGTTCTTCAAATGGTTAATAGAATATGCTTAAGCTTGAGCTTGTATTAAGTCAACATAGTCCAAGTCGTCCACAAGCATACATGGAGGTTGATGACATCCATCAAGTAGGTCCAATATCACCTCTGTGGCTTGGTGAGAGAATTTCGCATCGACCCATTTGAAGTATTTGCACTTCGAGCCTTCTCTGTATCGGGCACATCCATAGAATCTTCTCCCGGGATTCGTTCGAGTCCACGATGTTCTTCTTGGACTTGGTAACCCACAAAAACATAAACGCTCGCCTTCTCCTTCGATTTGGCGAGAGAAATTTGAGCCGCTGCTGAAAGTCCTGCTCTCTATTTCCAATATTCGATGGTAGAATTTGGGGCAAATCGAATTAGGGTGCGGGATTAGGGCTCAAGCGCTTCAATGGCATTTTGCCCGATTTAGGGTTTTAGATTTAGGGCAAATGGGGAAGACGACGGCGTTTTGGCTGATTTAAGGGCTCTATTTTGGGCCAACACCCGAAACGACGTCGTTTGGGTGAATTCGAGCTGACTCAACTCTCCGGCGAGACACATCGGCGAGAAATATTAATATTTTAATGCCACGTATGATTTCCGGCCAGCTTCGCCGGAGATGGCACTCAAGGTGTCCCACTTTTCTTAAACTATGACACTTAAATGTACCTTTCGTAAGTTATGGTACTTAAGTGTCCCTTTGGGCAAAGTTATGGCACTTGAAGCGTTCTTTTGCAACGAAGCATGTCAATAGCACTATATAAGCTATGCCACCAGAAAACTTTCATATGCTAGCAATGCGCGGAAGTTTGATGAAAAGACAATGCGGGTGGTACCGGGACTAGGTATATTAGGAATATTTGAGAACAACTTCTTCTGGACTTGTTGTTCCAGTTGAAAATTTGTAGAAAGCCTCCAACTCCATCTCTCAAGTACAGGTATCTAAAAAGAATAGAAACAAAATTACATACATAAGGAGGAGACAGGAAGACCCAGAACAACCACATCAAGAGTAAATTCGTAACTTCAACAAAAGTTCACATTGCGGAGCGGACGATGAAAATGCTAGACAAGTGTTTTTACTAATTGTCACATAAAATTACACGAGAACACGAATGATGCATAACGAGTGCGTATTATCCTAATTTCAATAACCCAACATTCCAATCCGCAAGCATTTCAGGAATTCTAATTTCACATTTGCCAAGAATTGACCCAACCACTATCGTGCACTATTGAGACCAACACCAAGCATCACACATAACATATTGAAACACGATTCATTCACACAGCATTTCCCAAACTCCTAAAGCCCCGTTGCTTGTAAAGGACGACCTCACTACCTATCCTACTAAGTCTAGACTCTAAATTGAACTGGAGATTCATTGTCACGCCCCGACCCTTGAGCGTGTGCCCATCCCTCTCCGGTCAATAAAAATTTGTGACTTCATAGGACGAGTCGCCGACCCTTTTATTTTATTGCACATGTGGAAGCAGAAATAAATCATTTTACAGTAATCATCTCGAAATAGAAAAGCAGGACAACAGATTCAAAACAAACATGTTTTTATATTCACATAGAATCATGTACAAGGTCTATGACCAAAAGACTACAAGGATTGACTTTCCAAAAAGAAGCGGTCCTAGCTGACCTACACTTCAGATCACCTCCTCTCGGCTCCAGGTCCTCCACTCGACGACCCTGAAAAATTATCCCACGACGGGGTAAGATATAAATCTCAGCGAGTTCATGCTATAAACCCCGATTAGGAGGGAAATACACTAAGAAGCGTTCTAACCACACAATCATCTAATCATAGAGACTTACCTCGTCTCAGATCCTCCATGTAGGTCAGCATAGTTCATATACATCATGTATAGAATTGATACACACAACAATTGAAACGCATTACTCAACTCAATAAATCACAGAGGTCTAGATTATAGGGCGAAATTGTTATGACACGTCCCATACCATGTCACACAATTTTGTCCCATAATTCGGTGCATCTATTTCACTCAATATGCGTTCCAATTGATAATTTCGCCACTCTAGGGTACGGTGTACTAAAAGTTCGGTGGTGGCGTAGCCAGGCATCGTCTCACCTCATTGAGCATGGTTATGTCTCTCAAAGACGACTTTCTCGAAAGAGTATAGGTTTAGCCCCTACTGTGACCCAAATCCCATTAAATGGGTATCCTATATAGGGTAACGTCCATCCGACATAGTTCGAGGATGGGTTATCTTAATCAACAAACGACCACTCAATCTCAGCTTAGGACACTGTGCATTGCACTCAAATGCCTAAATTAAAGTAGTAATCCTAGCCTATTTTCTTCGTATTAAAAACACCTAGTAAAAATAGTCGTGCGTGGGTACATGGTTAGATTAGATTCGAAAAATTCATAACATTCTTTTCAAAATCCCACTGGTTTATATAGTATATAAAAACCATTTTTCAGTGTTTAAAACCTGACACCCGAGATTTTCTGAATAAATATCAAAATTAACAAATTTTGGAATAAATGACCAAATTTCCAATCAGCACTCAATTTTCACAATTTAACACTCGATTGCAGAAATTAACCACACCATTGCAATCAACATAAAATTCCGGTCATTGGCTATCCCGACCTAATTTTTGGAAAATATTTAATAATTAAATAATTACTAAAATTAATTAAATAAATACATTAACTATTAAAAATGCTAACTTAGGCTATATAATTCTAATCTAACCACCTATTGAGCTAAATAAATTATTCTAAGCATCATAGCTATATAACAATACACTAACTATAAACCACTGGGGGTTTGCCCCAGTGGCCACCCTTCCAACATGGAAGGGGGAGGTGAGGGGTTCAAATCCCCACATTTTCAGAGGGGGATAGGGGTAGGAACGCGTAAGTTTCGAGAGTGGGTTGCGACTCTCACGCCCTGCAAGAGGCAGGGCACAAGTCTACGAGTGAGTGTAGAGTAGGAATAGAGTAGGACCGACAAAAAAAAAAAATTAACTATAATTTCTAACCACCTAATTAATTAATTTAACTAACTAAATTAATAATTAAACTAATTACACTTAAATAAATCTAAACACCCCTTAAACGTCATTAGCCTACTAAGAAGAGTTTAGTGCATAAACTCACCAGTTTATTGCAGAAACCAATTCACCGTGACGACGGCGCGACGGCGGCCGAACTTGGGCTCGCGACGACACCAACGGGCTTGGACCGGGCCTAGAATCGGCCCAACAAATCTCAGCCCAAAGGCGAGATTTGTTTTTGATTTGAGCTTGGCTTCGTGGGCTTGGGCTTCAAGGCGGGCTGCTTTGAAATGCAATTGAAGATGGGTGAGCTTGTGGACTTGGGCCAAGACGCCGGACTTGAAATTTTGCTTTGGGCTGAACCGCTGAATTCTGGGCCGAATTGCTGGAAGTGGGCTGTTCGTGCGAGTGGGCCGGGCGAGAGAAGCGGCAAAGGCGCTGTTGGGCTGCAATCCACGAACGAGAAAATAGCGTGGGCTGCTGTCTTCGCCGGAAACGTGGATGGCTTGAAGAAGCCGGCAAAGAACGAAGATGGATGAAGACGCGTGGATAGAGCGGGCGGTCGAAGGGCAGGCTGAAGGGGATGGGTGGAGACGGACGCGCGGCCGCACGAAGGAGGAAGCAGCTTCGGTCACACACTGGGAGCAGCTTAGAGAAATTTGTTGAAATTTGACCAAGGAAAATAAAAATTGGTGAAGCGAGGGGGCGTGCGGATGCGTGTGGCGGTCAACGAAGGGGGCTTCACTGCAGGTATGTTGACTCGGTTGAAAACAGCGAAGGTGGAGGGAAATGATGAGGGAGCAGCTTCAACATTGCTTGGGGAAGGAGCTTTGACGGAGGGGAATCAATGAGAGACAAGGGCAGAAACGGTGGCTCGGTGAGAAGAAAATGAAATCAACCGAAGAAGAAGAGTGAAAGCAAAAGACACGAAAGGGAAGGCTGGCTCCTTGGCGTGCGACGGAAGGGAGGGAATAAAAGTCAAGAAAAATATCTTCACCATTAATATTTTGTCCCCCCCTAAAGCCCTCATGAATATCCTAATGTTTCCACTTACTTTCTAACAAGTAAATTCCACCATTAAATCAAATTTGAAGCCAAAAATTTCAGCCCTTAGTCCAAGCTCCGAATTTTCTCAATTTCTCCATGAAATTTCTCAATTTGACATCCAATTTGATGAAGAAGAAAGCCCATATAATTTTCAGTAAGTCCCCAACACCATATAGCTTGGCTTGGAGGTCCAAATTTCCTTCAATTTGGCCCATCCGAATTTCCGTTAATTTTTTTCGCGACGTCCAAATCGATTTTCCGTAAAAATCTCGGAATTTCCGAAAAATTTTCGGAGGATGAGTCGACATTTCTAAGATAGATTGTGACATAACAGAATTTTCAATTTCTGAAATCAGGTTCAAATTTGTGGTTAATTTCAATTTAGTGTGCTTTTAGTGTGACCTGGTTTATTGGGTTAATTTTAGGAATTTTTAGTGCAATTGACCCGTGATCGATTTATCTCGAGTCATAATGTACATCTTCAACTCATTGGCAGCTTTCGATTGTCGTAAAAATCTCAAGGTTTCAAATACGGACACCGGGTACAGAAATGACAGAAAAATTAGTCTAGTGCCGTTCGACGATAATTTTGCAATTAGGTGGAATCACCCACGTATTAATCACATATTTCAATCGAATCAACTTATTTTCGATCTCTGATCGATTTTTGACGATACCGTAATGACTCTTGCAGATCAACATTATCGAGTAATCAATTTCTGATCGAATTCTCAAGTCTATTGTGTTAAAATTCCTTAATGACTTCCTCCATTAATCTAGTTATCTCGTGAGTGATCAGCTCAAAGAATAGCACTATCGGCGTGTCGATGAAATGCCCGATTTATTTAATCGAAAATAAATTCTTAAAATTCAGGCTGTCACATTCACAATATAGAAGAATAGCGCACATCCAAAAATAATTTTTCGCATGAACCCAAGATTCACACTTACCATTGCCGATTGTGGTGTGAGGATTACAATGAGCACACTGAATTATGCATAAAATAAACGACAATAGATTTGAGCTGATGTTGCCAGTGAGATGCGCATGGAACAAGAAAATGCTGGAGTCACCATTTTAGGCTCTAGAATTGCCCTACGAACTCTACGCCAATGGCAGAGATAGATGTGGAGAGATGAAGATGAAGAAGAAGGAGAAGAAGAAGAAGAAGGAGAAGCAAGAGTAGAAGGAGAAGGAGAATGCGAGGAGTTTCGAGTGTGGAGAGAGAAGGAGGAGAAGAAGAAGAAGAAGGAGAATGCAAGGAGTTCCAAGTGTGGAGAGATATGAACTTGACGCCAATGGCAATGAGAGACGTGGAGAGATGAAGGAGGAGGACGAGGAGGAGGAGCGGGAGGAGAAGAATGCGAGGAGTTCCGAGTGTTTAAAAGTGGTGCAACCCTAAAATTTTGAGTCAATCTGCAATTTGGTTTCTAAACTTTTAATTTTGTTCAATATAATCTCTGAACTTTTGATACTTATTGAACTTTTGGTACATGTTCAATACAATTTGTGAAATGTATGAAAATTTTTAATATAGAAATAAATAAATGAAAAGTAAAATAGAATTTGCATATGGGGGAAGTAGGAAGAGAGAGATTGATTGGTTTTTATACATTAAAATTTGAGAAGGAAGAGACAGTGATTTTAACAGCAAGATCATTGTCTCCGGATGACTCAATTACACTTTCATTACAAGTTTTAGGATTTGATTGCACTTTTTGAAAATTTTTATAACTTAATTGCATTTTCGTGACAAGTTTTAGAATTTTCAGTGCATTTATCTCTTTTTCATTGTGCTAAATTTAGCATAGAGATTAATATTAGGGTTATCAAAATATGCCAATAAATTTAAGAATTTATCAAAATATGCCAATAATTTAAGAATTTATCAAAATATGCCATTAAGTTTAAGTTTGCCCTCTTAATCTTCAAATCTAGAACAACATTAGCCGCCTTTGTGACAATGCAATAGACCCCAACATTACCCAATTTGTTGCATTGGTGTCACAATCTTCCCAAAGGTGAATAATCCAAGAGAAAGCTAGTAGATTATTAAGTCTAAAAACTTAGTGTGTAATCTCCTCGAGCACATACCAATCACAACTTTGGGGTTTTGATTTAATCAATTTAACATGTAATTTAATTCAATTTGGGGAATCGATTGATCTAATGCCATTTCAATATCTTTTTTCTTTATTTGAAAAATATTTTATAGACAGTTTTGGTTGATTTTAGTCTAAGGCCATTGGCATGTGATGACTAATCATATGGATACACAATCGATAATGTAACACTTAATAAATCAAGGCAATAAATAAATGAGTAGAAATAGGGCTAACCTCAATGCAAAGCAAAGCAACTTCATTATGATTAATATCCCAATATCTGCAAGGTGTTAATTATTAAAAAAAAAAAATGCCTTACCTAAGCATGATTATGCAATTCTAACTGATTCTTTTTTGGTTTTTTTTTTTTAATGAAAACTAAACTACATGTAATTTTAATATAGTTTAACAAGCATGAATTATTAAACTAACGATATGCGACATGATCCAATTTTAATAATGAGCAATATTAACATGAACCTTTCCAACATGATATGTGATTTAAGTTATGTGACCTCAAACATGTAATCACCTGCCTTTAGTCATCCGGATTTTTAAATGGGATATAATTAGATAGGATAAGATGAGAAATCCAGGGATTTCTTTTTATCGTATCCACTATTTGGTGAATTGCATATTTAAAGTCAGATATATTCATATAATATTATGTATTTAATTTAGTACAACGGCACATCAATGTAAATGAATATAAAAGTTTACAAACAGAGATAATAAAAATCTCTTGCAACACTCATGCCTACTTTATTTTATTTCTCTTTGTTTTCCTTTCTTTCTTTAATTATTTTCCTTTTTATTTCTTTAATAAGATTATTGAATAGTAAGCTATAGTAATATACCTGCAATACCAAAAATATGTGATAGTTATAAATATATCTATATTTATATGTGTTTTTTTTTTTTGTCGGTCATACTCTACTCCTATTCTAATTCTCACTCTTAGACTTTTGACGTGCCTCCTTATAGGGTGTGGGAGTCGAAACCTACATTTAAAACTAATTCGTTCCCACCCCAATCCTCTTAAGAAGATGAGGATTCGAACTCCCCACTTCCCCATTCCATGTTAGAAGCGTGGCCACTGAAGCAAACCCCAGTGGTTATTTATATTTATATATTAAATTTATATTACAAAATAGAATTAAAATATGATCCACAATCTGAATTGGGCTTTCCACATACGACACTTTATCATTCACGTCTAAATCCTCAAAATTTAGCACGTGGGTCGGGTCAAGCTCGTACTTCCTCAACATTGATACATGAAAGACGTTATGCACTTGCGCCAATCTCGGCAATAATTCAAGGCGATACACCAGGATCCTGATTCTTTCAAGAATCTCGAAGGGACCTACGTACCTCGGACTCAGCTTTTCTTTTTTGCCAAAATGCGAAGTACCCCTCATTGGTGACACATTCAAAAAGACGTGATCACCAATTTAGAATTCCAAAGGACTTCGACGCTTACCGGCGTAGCTTTTTTGACGGCTCTGAGCGCTCTTTAATTTGTCTCTAGTGACGGCAACTACTTCCATTGACTGCTGAATCAACTTTGGACCTATGATCTTCTGTTCTCCAACCTCATCTCAACACACTGGCATTCTACACGCCCTGCCATACAATGCTTTGAAAGGAGCCATCTAAATGTTCTGCTGATAGTTGTTGTAGGCAAACTCAACGAGATGAAGTTGTTCCTCCTAGCTTCCCTTGAAATCCAACACGCAAGCTCATAGCATGTCTTCGAGGGTTTGGATCGTCCTCTCAGGCCATCCATTTGCGGATGATAAGCCGTACTGTATTGCAGCTTCATTTCTAAAGCACTCCGTAAGCTTTTCTAGAAGGCAGCTATAAACCTCGGGCGAACTATTTGATGCACGTACAACTCTGCGTGCTTGTCCAAATCAAGGTCTTTTCTGTTGACCACTACCCAAATGGAATCATTACCCCTCTGACTCCTGGGTAAGCTTGCCATAAAATCCATTGTGATATGTTCCCACTTCAAGTCAAGAATCTCAAGAGGTTACAAATGTCCTCCTGGCTTACAGTGCTGTGCCTTCACTTGTTGACACGTCGGACACTTGACGACATGTTTGGCGATGTCTACCTTCATACTGGACCACCAATAGTGTTGGCGCAGGTTCTAATACATCTTTGTACTACCAAGATGAATGCTGTAACTACTACGATGAGCTTCTGATAAGATCTCTCCCTTAAGCGCTACACCATCAGGTACACACAATTGTCCTCGGAACCTCAGCATTCCGTCCTTAGAAACCTAAAAGTTAGCATTCTTCTTCTCGGTGATTTCTTGCAGAATCTTTTGAACCTCTAGGTTTGTCCACTTAAGCGTTTTGATTTTGATCTGCACTTCCGACTCAATTATGACGGTGGCCATAAGATTTGAAAGGTGGCCTACCTCAAATTTGAAAGCCGAATCTCGAGCCCTCTCAAGTAAGCTCCATTCATTGATCATCATCTGCATTACTGAAGACTTCCGGCTCAACGCGTCTACGACCTTGTTCGATTTTCCAAGGTGATATAGAATATCACAATCATAGTCCTTTAGGAGTTCATCCAATGACGCTGTCTCATATTTAACTCCTTCTAAGATAATATACTTGAGACTTTGATGGTCAGTGAAGATCTAGAATCTTTCTCCGCACAATTATTGTCTCCAAATCTTTAAAGTAAAGATAATTGCTATGAGTTCTAAGTCATGCGTCAGGTAATTCAATTCGTGAGGTCTCAATTGACGGGATGCATATGCAACAACTCTACCATGTTGCATCGACACGCAATCCAGTCCTCTATGCGATGCATCACTTTGTAGATTTCGTATCCTCTAGGACCGGATAGAATGGTCAACACGAGTGCGGTAGTCAGCTTATGCTTAAGCTCTTGGAAACTACGCTCACAATTGTTTGTCCATACAAAAAGGGGGAGGGATTAGTCACAAATCTATTGATTCTACCTCTAATCTTCTTCATCCCTTCCCACTTCTCTTCCTTCTTCTATAGTCGAGTTAAAGGCGACGCTAAAGTTGAAAACCCTTCCATGAACCGTCGTAGTAACTTGCCAAACCCGAAAACTCCGATCTCTCGTCACCGTAGTCGGTCTTGGCCAGTTGATCATTGCTTCGATCTTAGATGGGTCCACGGAGATTATCTCTCTAGAAATCACATGACCTAGGAAAGCCACACAAGTTAACCAAAATTCACATTTGGTAAACTTAGTGTACAGCTCGTGATTTCTCAAAGTTTGAAGCACTATCCTTAAGTGCCTTCCGTGCTCCTTAAGACTTCTCGAATACACCAAGATATCATCAATGAACACAATCACAAACTTATTCAAATATTCTTTAAACACTCTATTAATCAAATCCATGAAAGCGGCTGGAGCATTCGTTAACCCAAACGGCATTACAGTAAACTTATAATGACCGTACCGAGTACGAAATGTTGACCTCGGTATGTCCTTCTTTCTAATCCTCAGCCAGTGATACCCTGTTCTCAAGTCGATTTTAGAAAATATTGATGCTCCTTGAAGCTGATCAAACAAGTCATCGATCCTTAGCAGTGGATACTTGTTCTTGATAGTTACCTGATTGAGTTAACGATAGTTGATGCACAAACACAACGAACCATCCTTTTTTCTTCACAAAATAGAATTGGTGCTCTCCAAGGTGATGCACTGGGACGCATGAATCCCTTATCCAACAATTCATGCATCTGCACCTTCAGTTCCTTTAACTAAGATAACGCCATTTGGTAAAGAGCATTAGAGATTGGCTCTGTTTCGGGTGCTAACTCAATCACAAACTCGATTTCTCTCTCCGGTAGTAAACTTGGCAATTCCTTTGGAAATACATCTAGAAACTCTTGAACCACTGCGATATCTTCGATCTTCAACTCCTTAACTGTCGTATCCATGACAATCGCCAAGTAACCTTGGTAACCCCCGTCTAACAAATGGGTTGCCTCGAGCGATGAGATAAAGGTAATCGAGGGTCTTCCTCGACTCCTAATAAACTCAAAGCTCTCACCCGCTAACGGGTTAAACTGAATCGACTTGCGATAGCAGTCCATCTTAGCTATTTGTTTGGTGAGCCAGTCCATGCCAATTATCACATCAAAATCATACATGCCTAGGACTATCATGTCTATCCTCTCTTCTCGCTCACCGATCACTAACTTGCAACCAGAACAACCCAACACAGCTAACACCTTATCCTTTAACAAAGTAAATATGCTAACCACTGACTCTAACAACTCATAACTCAATCCTATCAAATTAACATATTGCTCAGCAATAAAGGAATGAGTAGCAACAGGGTCAAACAAAGCATATGTAGCATGGTCATCTAACAAGACCGTACCTGTAATCACATCAGGTACATTCTCAGCCTGTCCTCTCGTGATAACATACGTCCTTCCTTGAGCTGGAGGTTTGTTCAATCCATCCTGCTATGCAATCTGAGGCATGAACCCCCTATTCTGACCCAACGGTGGCGGCGGCGGCGGCGGCGGCGGCGGTAATTGCTATCTCGTCTGTCTTCTAGGACGATTTCTAGCTATGTGACCCTGCTGGCCACACTCAAAACAAGCACCCGTCTTAAAAAGGCACGGGGCTGAGCCATATCGTCTTCCGCAAAAATGACACACGTCATTCTGTCTTGGTGCTGATTTTCCTATACCACCCTTTCTATTGGGTGGAACATGGTACTTTCCTCCTGACATCGGTCTCTTCCCAAACCGATTCCCATCTCCGTTTGAATCGAACCTTAAACTAGACGCATCAGTTTGTTCACTCAAGTTTCTCTCTACCATCTGGGCTCGACCATAAACCTCGTTAGAATCCTTCAGGTCTAATGGTACTAGTGGACTCCTCAGCTCTCTAGTTGGAGGCCGTTCCTGAACCTCCGAGCTTTCTCTTATGGATCTTCCGCTAGTCTTGGCGCATACTGAGACAACTCAACAAACTTAGCCTCATACTTGTCCACGGTCATCATCTCTTGACGGAGGTGTTGGAATTCCTCCATCTTCCGCTCTCGGGCACTACCAGAATAATACTTGTCATTGAAGACTCTGAGGAAAGCGTTCCACACTAGAACCACGCCTTCAGGAAATACCGTACCTCTGGTGGCTCTCCACCAAGTATTCGTGTTAACCTGCAGCTGGTAGATTGCAAGGACAACTTTCTCCTCCTTAGTGCACATCAGAAGTACAAAGGCTTTCTCCAAATCTTGGATCCATAGCGATGTAGCTTTAGGATTTCTTGTGCTATTGAACCTCGGCGGTTTCAACTTCAAAAACTGCTCTACCAACTTATGAATTGGTCTCCTAGAGGCCACGTTCTCAGGTGGAACATTAGCAGTTGCGGCTACAGTCTCAGCAGCAGCAATAACAACGGCTACAACGACAGCGGCTTGATTTAGGCCTACTACCCCATCACATCTCTCATGGCCTCAAGTGCCTGCATGATCCCTTCGATCCTGAGATCACCAGGGGCTGTTACCCCAACACTTACAAGAGGTGGTGCTACTCCACTAGCGCTGGCCTCAGCTTGCGCTCTACCACAACCATCTTGAGTACTGACCCCAATCGACGTACTACCTCGAGTCACTGGACCCATGGTCTTCTCTCTAGGAGTCCTCTGCTCCTGATTACTCATCTACATGATCTTTATAGAAACTTGTTTTCCAATTCCAATATCATATTATAATTTGAGTGATTCACACCAAACAATTTACCACTAAACAATCAAACACATGCACCGGCATTTTTTGTAGGTCATTCCTACTTACTATCCCAAGAATCCTATCGCACCTTATTACTCCAACTATCAACTTGCTCTGATACCACTTAAACGGGGATGTCACGCCCCGATTCTCGAGCGCGTGCCCATCCCTCAGTGGTCGATAAATATGCGACGTCCTAGGACGCATCGCCGACCCATTCATTTTTAATACACACGCGGAAGCGAACAAATACCCTTGACAACAAAAGCTTGGGATAGAAAAGCAGGTAACAAATCACATCCAAAACAAACCTTTTATAAACTCTCCAGGTTTAAACACAATACAAGGCTATTTACAAAAGATCGACTCAACAAAAAGGAAACTATCCTATGACCCACTAGTCAGACACGTTCGCCGATTCTTCGTTCTCCTCCTCCACAAACTCCATGGCTTCGGGTCCTTCACAACCGCCATCTAAGGACTTGAAAATGTTGAGCCCACGATGGGTTGAGACATTATCTCAGCAAGTTCACCCTCTAAACCCCTATTAGGAAGGAAATACACCTAAGGGTGGCCTAACCATACAATATAGAGGACTTACCTTGCCTCAGTTCCTTCTTGCATGTTAGCACAATTCATATCTCATATACGTGCAATCATCACTCAACAATTGGAACGCATCATACTATATCTCAATCAATCACTCATTCTAATTATTAATCATGGCCACTCACGGAAACAACCTATTCCATGTTCGGTGGTCTCCTAGTGTAACTAGGTTAATCATGGCCCAATGGGCACAATCTACTCAAAATTCAGCGATAATAACAGCCTAATGGGCACGGCCTACTTTGGCGGTTAATCACGGCCCAATGGGTACAGCCTACGTTAGGTGGTAATCACGGCCCAATGGGCATGACCTATTCCAAGTTTGGCGGTTTTTGGCTTAGCCATATGTCATATCCAAATGCTCACAATTCACAATCACCACACAATTTCACAACTCATCAGTCAATTGTACAAACTAGCCATCAATTGCATATTCTAATCAATTCGCAATTACCACATAGTTGCACAAATCATCATTCAACTGATCAACCTAGCAATCAATTGCATAATCTAGCCATACCACAGCAATCGGCTCGAAATTCTATTGAGCGACTCTGTCGACATAATTTCCGGAAAGTATTAATTAATTAATAATCAAATAAATTCTTAAATTAAATTAATTAAATATTAAATAATTCAATTAAATTAGAGTAAGGCTCTTCGTGGAGTCGTAGTCCACGAGCCTTGTCTTCTCCAACGACTAGCTTCCCTTTCTTGTTCCGGTCCGACAACGAGGACGCGCCCCCGCCCTTCTCTGCCGTGGAAGGACTTGACTGTGGTGTGGTCCAACCCATGGGCGGAGTCGCCCTCATCTCCCCATTGCTCGGTGCTCCCTCGCTTCGCCCGGGCTTTACCCGTCCCCCGGCGTGGACGCGGCTTCTATAAGAGAATGAAAGGCTTTCAACACAAGAAAACGCGAACCGCACGGATCCTACCCGAGTTCGTTTTACGCACCGGCCGGGCCGTGGAAAGACAGCGCGGCCCCCTCTCGGGAAATAAATAAATAAATAAAATAATTAATTAAAAGTCTACTCATGCTTAACACTAATCTAATCGCATATTTAGACTAATTAATCCATCTCTTAAACTAATCATTCATATAATCTAATTAACAATTAACTAAACTAATCTAACCACATAAACCATCATTAGGCTAATCTAATCACCACTTAAGCATAATTAACTTCTTAAGCAGAGATTAGTGAGTAAACTCACCGGTTTAGCATTTCGACGGGTCCATGGCAAAGGTGACGCCAAGGCGAGCGACAATCCCCTCACCAACCAAGGTCGAGAAGGGCTCAGAAACGGGTCACAAAGTCCCAAAGCTTTGCTGGTTTTCTGCTTTTGTTCTTGGCTGAACTAGTGGTTGCAACGACAAGGACGGGTTAATCGAAGCTCCGACGAGCGGGTGGCCAAAGAACCGGCGGCACCCATGGGTTAAGAGGGACTTGCTAGTGGTTGGTATGGGTGGAGGAAGGGTTGGAATGGAAGAAAAATGGAGAAAATCGTGAAACAGGCGAAATAATGCAGGCGGGCGAGCTACCCAAGGACCGGTGAGCGACAACCTCCAGCAGCCAGGCCAATCAGCCGATGGCTCCATTTGGCGCGAGGCCGGGCTCTTCTGTACGGATTGGGTCTCCTGGTCATGGTAATGGGCGGCACGAGAGCTAATTTGCACGGGAAGGCAACTTTTAATTCGGGTTTTCACAGGAAGGTCAGCTGGAGTAGGAACCGAAACAAGGAGAAAGCAAGGGAGAAAATGAGGTCGACGGCAAGGGGGGGAAGGAGCTAGCTTGGTTTCCTAGTTCTCCTCTAGTTCTCTCAAGCTCTCTAGGGACCTCAACAATGGAGAAAGTTTGACTTTAAGGAGGAAGAAGGCTTAGCTGAAGAGGGGGACCTCAAAGGCTTCTTTAGCCTTCCAACACTTGTCAACTCCACTTGAGAGCTGCCCCCACCACTCCTCAGCCATCCTCAGCCCTTTCTCTTTCCTCAATCTTCCTCAAGAAGCCTCCCATGTGTCCCAAATGTTGCACCCCACCATGGCCTACGAATTTGTACATTTGTTCCTTTAATTTCATTCAATTCTCCTTCAATCCTCCCTCAATTGGCTCCAATTGAGCTCAATTTGATTTCCATAAATCCAACCAAGGTGCCATCATCCCAATCAACATTTTTCCTCACCACATAGTCCAACTTGACTCCTAAAAACGAAAAAAAACGGGCCTATGAACTTCCCGATCCAAAATAACCTTATTTTGGATTTTTCGTCGAAAATCTTGGTTTGCAGAAAAAACTTCGGAAGATGAGTTGACATTTCTAAAATGATTTGTAACATAACAGAACTTTCAATTTCTGAATTCGGGTTCCAATTCGCGGTTAATTTCAATCTGGCGCGATTTTAACGTGTCCTAATCTACCGGGTAGCGTTTAGGAACTTTTAACGCTTTTGACCTGTGGTCGATTGTTTTTGAGCCACAAAGTGCATCTTTGACACATTGGTGACTCTCGGTTGTTGTGGAAATCTCGAGATTTCAAATACGGACACAAGGTACCAAAACGACAGAGAAATTGGTCTAGTGCCGATCCACAAGAATTGTGCAATTAGATGAAATCACCCACACTTAATCACATGGTTCTATCGAATCGACCTATCTCCAGTCTCTAATCGGTCTATGCCATAATGACTATTGCAGATTAGTACGGTCGAGTAGTCGATTCATGTTCGAATTCTCAAGTTTATTGCGTTAAAATCCCTTAACAGCTTTATCTGATAGACTAGTTATCCCGTAAGCGATCAGCTCAGGGAAAAAAACTATAGACGTATCGATAAAAAGCCTAACTCAATTAGTCAAAAGCAAAACCTGAAATTCAGGATATCACATGTGACAAGATAGGTTCCCAATTCCAGGTTCTAACGGGTGAGTTTTAAGTTCCAAAAAATGATGAACTTGTACCTGATGATATGTTCCAAGTTCCAAGTAGAATCTGTAATGAACTTGGAATTACTTATCCTTAGGATAATGATGACGTGGCAAGTGATCATATGGAAATATGAAACTAATACCTATATAAGATATGCATGTATATTTTTTGTGATTTTTTTAAGGCTAATATAGAAGATCCACTTAAAATATGTGATTACCTAATTTAAACTTAGGAAATAATTTATATTAAATGCTATTCTAAATTTTTAAATTTCCTAAATTGACATTGCTCCTAAATATGCAATTCTAAACTACATGCTATGCAATTTTTTGTATCTTTCAAATAGGAAAGTTTCCTAAATTATAAGCATGCAACATAATAAGGCCATATAAACTATATATCCACCACAACCAAATTCGAAAATGAAGGCAATCGAACAACAACAAAAATCTGATCTACTCAAATTCTTGATTGTTCATATTTTCAATACGGAAACCAAGTTAGGAAGCGAAGGCAATCGGAACAACAAAAATATCCAATCTGCTCAAATTCTTTATTATTAATATTTTCAATACGGGAACTTTTTTTTTTTTTTTGTGACCTAGGGAACCCACGCATCGTACCAACACGGACAGCCCAAAAGGCCCGGGGTAACGGGGGGTAAACCTTGGAGGCAACACGTGCTAACCACCACACATGTGCCACCGGGTAAGTCACCCGCGACACCCGAGAATCGAACTCCTCCTCTTGCATTAGGGGGAGAAGCTCACCGCTAGCAGCGCCACCTAGGTGGGTGGTTTTAATACGGGAACTTTTCTAATTGGTAAATGCCTAAACATCTCACCAAATTGAAGTTAAAATCAAAACAATCACAATTAAGTTATTACGATATTCTAATTGAATTGTTTTTAGAATTACCTTGATTAGATCACCAACTCGACGGACCGACGGTGAGGTGAGTTCACAGTGACTAGCAAGGAAAGTAATTACCGCAGCGGTAAACCCATAAAATCACGGTGAGGTGGCTTGGCTTGATGCCGACATGATTGGGATCGATTGGAGGGTAGTGCCGCTAGTGCTTAGCAACGGGTAGGAGTAAGAGTAATGACCAAACAACATCGACCCATTGCTCGTTGGAAATTGGGAAAATTAACAAAAAAATTCCTAAAACTATGACATTTGCGCCAATTCAATCTTAAATCTTTCAATTGTTTCAATTTATTCCTAAACTTTTTGATGACTTGCCAATTTAATCATAAACCTTTTGGTAATCGCTAATATGGTGGTCTAGACAGCACCATCCATCTTATATGGCATGATTGGGTAATGTGGACAATTTTGAATTTTTTAAAATAATTTTCCAATTTTTTTATAATTTTTTTTTAAATCTCCTCTTTTTTTCTTTGTTTTGTTTTCTTGCTTTTTTGTTTTCCCTTCCCCTCTTTCTCTAGCTTATCGTCGACCTCGTGTGAAGTTCACCCTCACCGGCCACTAGTAATGGTGAACTCACCCTGCCCCTAGCAAGGGCAAGCCTTGCCTTGTCGTAGGTGAGGCTTGTCATCGCCAGCCACTAGCAAGGGTGACCTTAGCTTGCCACTAGGGAGGGCGAGCCTTGCCTTGCCATAGGTGTGGCTCTTCATTGCTAGGCTGGCAAGGCTCATTGGCCATTGACGAGGCCCAACGACTAACTAGAGCAATAAGGGAAGGGAAAAAAGAAAGAAAAAGAAAAAGAAGAAAAATTTAGAAAATTAGAATTTTTTTTTTTGAAAATTGTTCACCGATAGTGACTAGATTATCATGCTAGCCATTTTTGGTAAAAATTGGCTAGAAGTACTAATTGACAAATTATTAAAACGTTTAGAACTAAATGACAAATCATATGACTAATTTGGCACAATTGAAAGCCCACCTCCACTGTGAGAATCATGAAGTGGGCGATGGGTTCTTCTCAATATTGAAGTGGTGCGCTCTAGAATTGTCCTTTGTGCGTCCTCGTCCTCTATGTCAAGCCAATGTTCTCCCTGCTCCACTTTTACTTTAACTCTCAGTTTCAGACTTTTGTCCTGCCTCATTGTAGGGCGTGAGAGTCGAAACCCACACTTGAAACTAAATTGTCCTTACTTTAACCCCGAGAAGGTGGAGATTCAAATCCCCACTTTTCCATGGAAGGGTGGTGACTGAAATCCTTCCCTTATTTAAGTGTTGAAGTATATCTATTTTATTATAAGAAAGCCCACCTCCACAAATATTTCCAGAGAAACTCCTCATGGTATTCTGTGGTGCTATTTTCCTTTCTTGAAAATCACTTGCTGGAAACTTTGAACAAGAATTCTGATTTTTGGCCCATAATCATGCACCATATGCTTGGCCAAATACCCTCTGTACTTAACCGTGGGTACGTGCCCTGTTGCCGAGATTCACTCGCTTTAGCAAAGTATATTGCCTAATATTCCTTTGCGAACATTGACTGGATTCCCTCCTCCTCCTCCTGGCCATCCATGATTTCTTGCTACTTGTTTTCTTCTTTTTCGAAATACAGCTGCAATTCATTCAACTAGGAAAGCCGAAAGCGCCCGCTAAATGGACTTCACTGCACACAAAAGGTCCAAGAGAATTTCCAGAGGCGAAACAACCCAATTCGAAGTTAGAGAATTGCGTCCGTGGGCTTTAGCGGCCCAGTCCGCAATGCTGGAATCGAACCCGTGGAAAACGCGCTAGAGAGCAACACATTCGGACAAAATAGACTCTGACCCTCCCAAGGCGTTGGACCGTTGGCTAAGGTAAAGATGATCCCCAACCCTAGATTCTCCTTCTCTCTTACGCTGAAGCAGAAACTTTAGGGTTTGTAAGAGGGCGTGTATTTCCACTTGCCGCATGGACTGAACAGGAGAATATTTCAACGAGCCTTCTTCCTCGGTGATCTCGGTACACGCAAGCTACTGCTGCTTCTCCTCTTCCCGCTGTGTGAGTTCCATCTGTATTTATTTTTTGATAACCGAGCTTCTGTGGACACCATATCTGGGAAGAGCTGGTCGGGCTTAGATGGGTTGACGCGTTGTGCGGGCACCGAGTGCTTGTGGTTCTCAAGCTTGCGAGAGGGTGTCCTCAGTAAATGCCGGATCTAGGCGATGATTTCTGAATACAAATTGGTTCCGCGCCTTCCAAATCTGCCAAGGACCAAGGTTACGACTTCCAGATCAGGTGAGTTATCCCGGTTTGCTGTCCGATCTGCTAACCAAGCTTCGGTTCTAGACAATCCTTGTGATGGAATTTGTATTTCGAGCTGTGGGTGTGACCAAACTCTGTTTGTCCATGGGCATAACAGGAAAAGGTGTTCGGTTGTATCTGAGGCTTCTTCATTGCACAGTGCACAGAACGGATCGGGTACGATTTTCCTTAAATACAGATTTTCCTTCGTGGGTAAAGCATTTTGGCATAGGGACCACATACAATTTCTGATTTTAGGAGCAGTTTTCAAATTCAAAATCCTTCTCCATAGGCTGCAGGGCCCTTGATAGGAAGACGATGCAAAGTCCTGGCTTTTGCTGTGTTCGGCTTCTCTTATGCTGTTGAATCCATCATTTCTTGAATACTTGCTGTCTGAGTCTCTATCCATATAAGCTGGTCGGTTGCTAAGTAGGTTTCACTGGAATTGATAGGATTTCATCAACTGTTTGGGCATCAAAGCTATCCTTAAGTCACTGAGTATTCCATGTATTCTCCTCTGAATTTGTGAAATCAGCCACCGAGGAAGGTTCACCTCTGGGCCCAAGTCCTCCAATTATCCCCCCTTCTCAACTGTTTATCTTCTCTAATTCTTATTTTCTTTCCATCCCCCACTAACCTCTGCACTTGATGAGCAATTGACTCTCTTTCCATTATTAAGCTTTGCCACCCCCACCTACACCCCCACCTGCACCCCCACCCCCACCAAGGACATGTAACCTTTTCCGTATGCCAAATTCACTATGTGGAAGATAGGTTCCTTTTAGTATCTGGCTCATAAGAGATGATGGGTTCTTAAAAAGTCTACATGCTTGTTCATCCATAATTGCTTTGTTCTAGGCAATTAAGTCTCTGAAGCCTAGCCTCCTATTTCTTTCTTGGTTTTGAGAATTTCCCATTTTTTCCAATGCATGCCTGGTTAAGCTACAGCATTCTTCCTTCAAAAGGCTGCAATTGTCTGCTCGATTGTGTTAGAAATGTACATTGAGACTTTAACAATAGACATTGCATACTATGGAAGTGCCTGGACCATTACTTTAATAAGGGTTTCATTTCTTGCTTTGGACATTAATTTCTCTTTCTATCATTCCTGTTTAGTATTCACTCTCCCCAAAATCCATGCAAACATTTCTTTTTTCAGAACACCCCAATCTGAATGGAATTTCTAAATATTTGCCTGCTTTTAGCAATCATAGAAACTCTCAGCTCTCTAGCAAGGTTTACTTTTGGGCTTTGAGGACAATCTCTAATGAAAAATACCTTAGACTTGTTCAAAGTAATCACCTATCCCAAAGCTACACAATACTGGCTTAGAACATTAGCCATATTCTGGCATTCCTGTAACATCCCGTCTAAGAAAAAAATAGAATCATTTGCAAAGAATAAGTGGGAGAGATCGGGATGCCACTTGTTTAGTTGGATGCTCTGATGTTGCCTATCTCCTTGGCTTTCTTGATAAGCATAGATAGAACATTTGCCACCAAGATAAGGAGATAAGGGGATAGCAATTCTCCCTGTCTAATTATGCTTGTGTATTCTTGTTTAAATCCATTCCGCATCAATTCAATTAAAATGCAATATATATGGGCCTGATGTTATCAAATGAAAATAATGCCAATATCTATGTGCAATTTGATTAATGTTTTTGTTTAAGGCTGAGTTCGACCCCCTAAATTTCTATGCAATGAATGACTAAATGGATCGCCAAAATTTAGATGTAAACAATAGGTTAGGCAAATGAGATCTAAAGCAAGAATGTTGGACAGGCCAAAGATGCAACTAATAAATAAGTTTTTTAAGTGAATGTGTAATAGAGAATGTTGTTAAGAAAATTGAAGATCATTCTTCTCTATCATTAACTGATATCATGTTTGAATTTTTTTTTTCTCATTTTAGAAAGACGATGTATTTCACAAAATAAATAGCAAAAAGAAATTGACTTTTTCAATAGCTTTATGGCTGACTAAATAATCTCTGAAATAGGACAATACAACTTGGATTTTTATTTTTATTTTTATTTTTAACTTCATTTCTAGTTCTTGACTTTTTAGATCATCACATTCAAATTCTAAAGAATCTCTCATAATGTGTCAATAGTGTGTGTGTTTTCAGTGGATAGTTAATATTACCAAAATAGAGATAGGCCTAACGGTGAAATTCAATCATTCCATCTAAATAATTACTCATCATTGATCATACTCTACAATTGGAAGCATGATCGTTGCAAAATATAGATCATAAATTTGGAAGAATTTTTTGCTAAAAGTTTCTAAGAATGATTCCTTCCACTGTCAAATGTAAAGAAATTGGAAAAGTTTGGTAAGAGTCAAGATCTATGGATGAATATTTTAATTGTTTTAAATAGTTAGGCCTAAGTGTAATTTCCTCCAATTAGGAAAGTGTGCATCCAGAGGGCAAGGTCCATTGGAAAGAGAAGATGTGCGTTGGCTCCTGGTCAATAACTTTTAAAATTGGATTAATCAATAGACACCACCTAGAAAGACTCGTTCATGTAACATTTTGTATTAAGAATTTGTTTATGCTCTCCAGCCAGCCTTTGCGTTTGTTTATCTGCATCTTTTTGTGCAGCAGGAAGGCATCCTCTCTTCAGTTTTGCCTATCAAACTTTCATGGAAAAAGGGCAAATTCTTAGCAAGGCAAACAAAGAAATGCACCGTTTCATTTCAGTTCATTCCTTTGCAGTGCTTGTTGTACCTATTCTTCTATCTATGCTTGTATTCAATCATCTCAAGAAGAAGAAAAAGGGTACAGAAAAATTGAGCGCTTCGTTCACGTCTCTGGTACCCACTGGAGGTAGTGATCCTTACGACGTGTTCTTGAGCTTTAGAGGCTCAGATACCCGCAAGGGATTCACTGATCACCTCTACCATAGTTTGGCCAACGCAGGGACTCTACCGATCTACGTGTTCAAGGACGATAACAGCCTCCCAATTGGCGAAGAATTTGGTTCACAGCTTCTCGATGCCATCACACGGTCTAAGATTTCGATCCCCATAATCTCTGAAAATTATGCTTCAAGCAAATGGTGCATCCGTGAGCTTATTCATATCATGGAATGCAAGAATAGCATGTCACACATAGTGTTGCCCATTTTTTACAAAGTGGACCCATCTGATGTGCGGTATCTACAAGGAAATTTTGGGAGGGCCTTCCATTCGCGTAAGAAGAATTTAGATGCGAAGGATATCCTGAAAGGGCAACAAGCACTTAAAGCAGTGAGTCTCTTAAATGGAATTGAATCTGAGAAAATTGCTCACGGGTACTTCACTTCCTCTTGAACTTTATTTATTTATTTTAAATATAGGTTATTTATCTTATTCATGCAAGATTGATGAAATGTGGATGATCTACTTCCATTACCAGCTCAAATTTTTTTCCAAAATGCCTCAATAAACAACCAAGATGCCCCACAGACAACAAACACTAGTACTCCCCAAGATTTCCCTTGAAAACTATACCAACAACAGCTAAAACCAAAAAGACAACAAGTAGGCCCGAGGGATGCCCTAGCCTTAAAGTAGGGTGACCTCCCCTCCTAAATTTTTTTTAACCTAAAAAACAATGAACCTCCTATCCTTCAGCTAGGGCAAACCTTAAACCTTATAGCAAACGCTATACTTCTAAAGACTCTTAATGAGCCAAGTGCACCACCTTTTTTTGTTTGAACAAGATCTACTTATTGTCAGAAAATGAAGGGAAAAAAATGACTGCTGCACCATCATCATCTGTTTTTATTCGTGAAACCAAAACATCTTGGATGTTAATTAGCCCCATCCATCCTTCACGTATATGAGGGTGCCTTTTGATGAGGATGAGATTAAGTATACGAAAATATCATGAGCTTTGTTGTTTCACAGGCATGAAGCAGAATTAGTGGAAAAAGTTGTCAAAATTGTTCTCAGCAAGTTGCGACATGATTTTTGTCTTGATGTTACGAAGCACTTAATTGGAATTGATGATCATGTGAAAAAAATGAGGAATTGGATTGACAATCCTACTAGTGATGCTCGAATGATTGGAATTTATGGCATGGGTGGGGTCGGTAAGACGACTCTGGCCAAGGTCATCTACAACGAGCTGTCGAATGACTTTGTGCATCGAAGCTTTCTTCCAGATATTCGAGAAACAGCTTGCAAAGAGGGTATTCCTTATCTACAAAATCAACTAATTAAGGAAATGCAGCCAATTGAACCTAGAGTTTGGAGAAAAGACGATGGGGTTAATTTGATCAAATCCAGATTCAAAGGAAAGCAGGTTCTCATTCTTTTGGATGATATCGATCACAACAATCACCTACATTATTTGGCTAGAGAACGTAACTGGTTTGCTTCAGGAAGTATTATCATTGTTACAACTAGAAATAAAGCTGTTCTTGATCAAGCTGGATTCAAGGTAGACTTCCCGTATGAATTGAATGAAATAGATGGGGATCATTCTTTGACTTTATTTAATAGACATGCATTTGGTACGGATCATTCTCTGAGGGGCTTTGAGGATCTCTCTCATAATATTGTAAATACCCTCAATGGGCTTCCCTTGGCTCTTGAAGTTTTAGGTTCATACTTGTATGGAAAAACAGATCAGAAAGTATGGGATGATATGCTGAACCAGTTAAAAGAACATCCACATAAAGATGTGAAAAAGATATTGAAGATAAGTTATGATGCATTAGAGGATGGACATCAGGAGATTTTTCTCGAAATTGCTTGTTTCTTTATTGGCAAAGAGAGTAAATTCGCCATTTACATGTGGGGCGACTGTCATTTTTATGCTAGTCAAGCAATTGAAGAGTTGAAGCTGAGGTGCTTAATAAAAGTTGGAGATGATGGTAAGTTAAGGATGCATGATCAACTTAGAAATCTTGGAAGGAGCATAATTTGCCAAGGACAACCACCTGAGAAATATGGCAAACTATGGGTTCGCAAGGAACTTTCCAAAATAGCAATGGAAAAAAAAGGTGAAATATGGCACCCCTTTTCTTTCCCTCTCTCTCATATTTTCATATATTTAATCTAATATTCTCACCTTTTATCTAGTATGAAGAAATGCTCCTACTTTTTAAGAAAAGATCTATCAAACATCCATTCATGTCCATCATAGATTAATTGTGACAGCTAATTGGATTATAAGTATCCCAAGGATGTAAAAGTCATATTTTTTAATTCAAATTCATTGATAGGAATTACATTTTTCAAAAACTTAAGATACAATGAATTTAAGATCTTTAGCTACAATTCCACATGAAAAATCTCATTTACTAAAAAAGCATGTTATTTTCGTATCTAATTGAAAATATTGATAATCTGAAAGACTGTATAAACATCATAGATGAAATAATTGAAGATTTCTTGGTTCAAAAAGGTAATGGATGATGTATGCCAATTATACATTTGTTTCCTACTTCAAAGGAGCACTATACAGTCGAGTTGACCCTACTAGAAAGCAATCACACATGATTTCGAAGATACTGGTCCCTCTACTAGTTATATCTATCTCTTCTCATTCTTCTTTCCTCTTAATAGATACGATAACAAAAATCTGCTTAAGACTTATATTAGTAAAATCTTACTATTTGTTTAACTTTGTATCACGTTGACCTTGTTCATCTCATGGATTAGATTAGGTGTATGATAAATAGTGGATTTTCTTATTTTTCTTTCTTCCTTTCTTTCATTGCTGTTGTCTTTTCCGTCTCACTTTTCTTAATAAAATATTTCTTTCCTCTCCAAGTTGTTTTGTATCATTAATATTTTTTTGGACAATGCCTGCCAAAACCGCTAGACAAACTTGACTATTCAGAGGAAATGTTGTGCTTATTATTATATTGACAACGTTATATCTATTATATATTCTTTTCAGCATGAAGCCAAGTTTTGAACTAAGTTTATATTCACCTGAATTGTCAACGTTCTTACATTTCAGTATTTCATTTTGTCCATTTGGGGAAGCCTCAGAGGTTCATAACTGATCGATGGTGACGAATTAACTGTAGCAATATCCAAGCGATGTTGGGCATATGAAAAAGCTTTATATTCCTGATTTGATTTGAAATAGTTCTTTCACAAGACTCAATATCACACTTTGTTGATTCAGTAACTGTTCTTAGCATTAGCAAAAAGTATACACCATCAGGGTGTTTATAAAATGAAAGAAGTCAAATATGTTTTAACATAGATAAATGTTGAAAGATGCAAATTAGTTTAGGAAAAACTTGAACGATTGTAACATGTGAGAGATTTAATTTTATCTTGGAAAATGAAATACTCATGGGACTAACTTCCAATTATCTTGGCTCTTTGCATTATGATTTGTGTATTCTATTATATCCTATTCTACAATTCCTATTGGTAAAATATGTGCATTGTGTAAAAACTATTGAGGTTTGAAATCCCCTTTCAATATAGTAGAGATTTTTTTTTTTTTTTAATGTAATATATAGTAGAGATCAATGTTCTACAACTGGAAATTATGAAAGATAGTGTGAGAGCAAGATTTGGTGACTCATGCAATAAAGGGGGACAAGCAATGGATAATCGCATTAATTAGACAAAAAGGGGGAAGTGGGCGAAAGATTTCACCTTAAACAAAAATACAACAGACGTTAGAATTTAATTTAGTCTTGGATTTTTCAAAGCAAGAAGTATTTTTCGTTTTATTTTCATGTCAAAATTTAAAATATTGTTCAGTTTCCAAATATTATTAAAAAAATTAGTGTTAACATTTATTTACGATGATGGTCCGGAGATGACAAATTGTGTGAGTTCAAGACTTAAGAAAACAAAAAATAAAAATATGCGAAGTCAATCCACACACTCATGGTTGATTTAATATACAGGGAACTGAAGGAATCCAGGAAAATTATCCGGAGGAATGCTATGATGACCATCTCCAAACATACAAAGATGAAGAATTTCAAAACCTACAGAGCTCAAGGTTCCATCAATTGAGGTGGACAGATTTAAGTGGAGACACTAACAAACGACTTTCCGAATTAAGATGGCTCCAGTTGCTTGACATTGAACCCAATCAGTCTTTTCCAGCAACCAATTTGCATCTACCAAAATTAGTGGTGCTGCAGTTGTCATGCAACCAGATCATAGAGGACTGGAGAGGATGGAGTTTGGTCATGGTAAGATAGTAGAAAAATATCCTTTTTTATTTCTTGGTTGATCAACTCAATTTTTTGACAGCTTACTCTCCTTTGTCTAGGTGGCAAAGCGGCTTAAAGTACTTGACCTTGCATGTTGTGAGCATCTAAGATGTACTCCTGATTTCTCGGCTTTCATAAAGTTGGAGATGCTCATCTTGAAAAAGTGTCAGAGACTGGAGGAAGTCCATCCATCTATTGGCAGAGTCAAGAGCCTCATTTCCTTGGACTTGAGTGAATGTGGGAGTCTCAAGCAGCTACCAGAGGAAGTGGGCGAATTAGAAAATCTTAAAGAACTAATTTTAGATTTTGCTGGCATTACAGAGATTCCTACATCAATAGGTTCTCTGACGAAGTTGGAGAAACTAGTTGCTCGGGGTTGTCAATCATTATTAGAAATCCCTAGCTCTATTTGGGATCTACTGAATTTGCAACATCTGGACATCAGTGAATCTGCGATAGAAAAGTTACCTAGTGCCATTAGAAGGTTGGAAAAACCATATCTCTTGGCTTTCACAGAGTTGAAGATTGTCATCTTGAAAGATTGCTATAGACTAAAGCAAGTCCAATCTATTGGCAAAATCAAGAGCCTCATTTCCTTGGACTTGAGTGGCTGTAGCAGTCTCAACGAGCTACCAGGGGAAGTGGGCAAATTAGAAGAACTAAAAGAACTTATTTTAGATTCTGCTGGTATTACAGCGATTCCTCTGTCTATTGGTTCTTTGAGTAAGTTGGAGAAATTGAGTGCCAGGTGTTGTTTGTCATTGAGAGAAATCCCTAGCTCAATTGGGGATTTAGAAAATTTGCAACAACTGGACATTAGTGAATCTGCAATTGAAAAGCTACCCAATGCTATTGGAAAGTTGAAAAAACTGCGGAGGCTAAGTCTTGATTTCTGCCTAAGTCTGAAAGGGAAAATTCCAAGTGAAATCGGTGACTTGTCTTCTCTGGAGATTCTCCAACTCACTGGAGCACCGATATCTGACCTGCCAGAAAGCATCAAGAATCTTTCTTCTCTCCGACACATTAGCCTGGAGGGCTGTAACAAGCTCTGGTCGCTGCCAGAGCTTCCTTCTGGCTTAAAATATCTGAGGGTCTCTTGTCGAAGTCCCAGGTTGCCACAGCTTCCTTGCCTAATCCACCTAGAAACACTTCATATTTCATGGAAGCGATCTCCTTGAATACATCCAGGATCTTCCCTCAAAACCCTTGAAACTTTGTGTGGCCTCAACTCATTTTGTATAGGCAACAAAGTGACATATAAGGTAATTTTCAACCACCACATTTTTTGGCAGATTATTCTCCTTTGTATAGGCAGCAATTAGTTCTCTGAAGAAACTAAACTGAGTGCCTGGTCTTGTTGGTCATTGAGAGAAATCCCTTGCTTTATTGGGGATCTAAAATTTGCTACAACTGATGCTGCTTTTGTGACAAGTCCAGTTGGTCTTTGTAATGATCAAAGGTTACTTTTGGATTTTGATTCAATGAGCTGTATCAATGACCTTTCGCATGATTGTAACACTTTTTTTTTTTTCCAGTTCTGAGAAACAAGCTAGGTGAGGGGCTCAAGCATTTGTGATTAGTTTGCATCCGATCCGATCCTACTGTTTGTCATGGAGTTATTTATATCACATTATTGGATTGGGTCTGGCTAACTTGGCTGAGGAATTTCAACTCTCTAACAGAGACCGATCAAAATGAAGAAGAGGGATTTTGCAGAGGAAGCATCGGCAACAGCTGAGGGCCATCTTTTGTGCCAACCTAGAAGGGGGGGCTCATGGGCCCATTGGAGTGTCCTGAGGAGTTTTGATGCATGTGAAGATCGAAACGCTTGATCTAGTCTCAGCAGCACATAACTGAATGATTGTGAATGTAGTTTTTCCATTGAATCTGCTATTTGTATGCTCATTAGGTTCTACTTCTGTTAATCAAATACGTACTGTTGATTTTTCTGTTTGTTACCTTGATGCAGAGCTGTTTGATGTGGTTACATTCTAATGATATCACTCCCGAACTTGATGAGGCTTTGCAGAGGGAGTTATGCATTGCTAGTCATGCCATCATAGTGAAAGACTCACTTGTGCGCTTATAAAATATGAGCTACGAATTTTAGTTAGAAATTATTAACATGGATGCATGATGACAATCTCCTCCACTTTCTATTAGTTTATTAGTGATAATATCTTTTGAATATTGTCATATAGGTTTCTGATTTGATAAGCTCAGTTCTCATGATGCAGCATTGAATTTGTAAAGTTGGAATTTGCCCAGTAGCAAACTATTCCCTATTGTTGATTTTGCTAGTTGGATATTTCCAAATAACCAAGTAACAAGACATCTTTCTGTTCTGTAGTTTAGGCACTTCACCTTTTAGCATAATCTTATTAACATCAGTTCTGTTACTACACACAAACAAGGAAAGTTTTGTATGTGCTTACTCTCCCAACTATGTTGATTTCCTTTTCATTGGCTAGCTATGAAGCCTGTTGAGTGCGGTCCAATTGTGAATTGATCAAAGACACCTGGAATATGTGGCAAGATATGTCCCTAGATGTTGGTATTGGTTCAAATAATGTTCATGCATCTGTATCTTACTTTTCATGGATTAATTCTATCGCTTCAATCTCAAAAATCTTCATTTGTTGTTAATTATTAGATCCTATTCTTTTTTTTTTAGGTAAAGATAAGAGATATATTGAACTTTAACCAAAAGCTATACAGCTAAACAGCAAAGACCCGGCACCAACACTTACACTCAAGAAGACAACAGGTCAACTCGAGTGGAAGGGTGCCGAAAAGAAGGAAAGACATCTAGTGAAGCAGTAAAAGGACAACCAAAACGACGACAGCAAAGAGGCCAAAACAGCAACCATCGACAAAAGAAAAAAGAGTTCTAATCTAGGTGAAATCGCAACAGCTCAGCAGCAGCAAACGCAGAAGTAGTAACCAACCAGTAGCTTCAAAAAAGGAAACCAGCACCTAGAGGAGCCACTCGCAAACCGAATGCAGCCCCATCTTCAACGAGACCAACCCGCGGAAGAGCAGCATCACAACTCCAAACCAACCAACAGCTACCAACTCGCTGAACAAGAGGCTCAAGCCCTGAAGAAGGTAGCGGCAGCACCAACCGGAACATACTGGCCAATGACCTTAGGCACAAAAATGGACGGGTCCAAATCTTAGCAGCGTTGGATCCTCCTATTTCTAGGAGTGTCTGCCACATTAATGAAGGTCAAGGCTTTGTCCTTTACGACTTTGATGAGGAGGTTCTTTAAGGCTGGGACCGCTACCATTTGCTCTCTAAAGAGGATGTTGTTCCTCTTATTCCAAATCACATGGCAAAGGGCTCCAAAGGAGAATCTAGCAATGCACTGATAAAATTCGTTGCCAGAAAGGAACTTCATTGCCCATTGGAGGTTGTCCGTCCATGGCCTGTTCTTCCAAGGGAGGTTGCATCTTGCAGTCCAGAATAAGGCCACACCAGAAGTAATGCGACACACAAAAAATAAGTGGTCAATAGAGTCAGGTCTACTATTGCAAAAGGCATAGGTCGTGTTGTCAATCCTACCATTGGATAGTAATAAAACCTAGGTGGGAAGCCGGTTCTTTGCCATGAGCCAAAGGTTAAACTGATACCGCGATATGATCGAATTGCTCCAAATGAACGCCGCCCAGGGAACCTCAGCCTTCTTCAATCTAATGGTCTTCCACGCAAACGCCACCAAAAATTAATCCTAAAGAGTTTTCAAGCTAGCAAAGGCGGTTCGAGCTCTAAAATAGAATAGGTAGGGGATGCTCCCACAATTCCAACGAGGCCTTTAAGAGCCTGGCTAGAAATCGAGAAAAGGTCTACTACCGTCGCCTGCCTGGAAAGTCCTGAGCTATAGATAAGAGTGTCTGAGAACCACAAGTTAAGAGGGCCTTGAGGATGCTAGTTATCGAATTAGAGCGACACAGAAAGGCCGTCCCCAATCATCCAACGGAAAAGATACCAAAAATCCCTTATGAGCTGAAGAATCTTCTTCTAGGCCGAAGAGCATATTGTTGGCTTTTTGGCTATCCAGAAGTTTTTCTTTTTTAAGAAGGTAGCATTGATCTATTTACACTACAAGGATTCCTTATCAGAGAACAAGATCCAAATGTGTTTAAGTATGGCTGCCATATTACAATCTCGTAGCCTTTGAATTCCAAGTCCTCCCTCCTCTTTTGAAAGACAAATATCCTCCTAAAAAACTTTCGCATCACTACTACCAAGGCCCGGGCATTTCCAAAGAAACTGTCTCAAAATTTATTAAATACAGTTCAAAACAGCTCTAGGAAGTATAAAAATACTGGCCCAATAGACTTGAATCGAGTAGAGGATTGACCTTATGAGTTGCAACCTACTGGCAAAGGATAAGAAGCGTTGAGCCCATGATTGCACCCTAGCTGTGATACGATTGACAAGGGAGCTACGGTCAGCTTTTCCGAGCCGCGAGGTGATGATGGGAACCTCCAAGTACCGAATTGGCAATTTCCCTACGTGGAACCGCAAGACGAGAGCAATCTAGTTCTGAGATAAGGCGGTCCCTCCAGCAAGGAATACCTTGCTTTTGTCGATATTTGGTCTAGGCCTGCTCCACTTCAAGAAGGTATCGAGGCCTTCCTTGAGGAGAGAAACCGACGCCATATCCGCTTCGCAAAAAAGGAAGACATCATTGGCAAAGAAAAGGTGCGATAAACATGAACCTTTGCATCTCCAAAAGAATTTGAACTCTGGTTGCCGCAATTGAAAGTATAACATCCTCGAAAAAATCTCCATAACCAAGGTAGATTCAAGCTGAATTTCATGAGACTCAGAGGAAGTCCTCAAAACACCACAGGATGAAGATGCGGGCGGGAATGAGCTAGAGCTATGTCCCAAAACATTATGAAAGGTGTCCCAAAATTCTTTGGTATTGGTGTTTAACATGTGCTCCGTGTTCTTAATATTCTTCATGGGATTCTTGATATAGAGCAACCTCTGATCATGTGGTGTAGTAGTCCTCTGCAAGCTTTCACATATCATGCAATTCTTTAGCAAAGGCCGAAGCTCAAACTATGCTGAAGACTGCATGTGCAGGTGTTCTGTATGTGAAGCAAAGCACAAAGTTAAATTTGTTAACAAGATTACCGTATGGCCACTTCAAAGCTATAATTTTGTGGCTGCAAGAGAGACCTTTTCATGGAGAAGGTGAATGTTGTTGTCGAATCAGCAAAGAATCTGTCAGTTGCAGCCAAGAGTCTGAACGAAAAGGTTTTCAACAGGATAGTGATTTCTCATTTGGAAGAATTTTGAACACGAAATAGAAGTGTTCATTAGTGTACAATCATCTTCCTAGTTTGGTCAGCCTTGAAAATTCGTATTTTGCCATTTTGCAGTTACTTTAATCATATAATCTCAAACTTGATTCACCTATACATGAGTGACACAGCCATGCATTTTCATTCCCGAAACCTCATTTTCTTTGGCGTTGGTTATAGTTTGTCAGCTTCAATCCCTCCCTCCCTCCCTCCCCTCTCTCTCTCTCTCTCTCTCTCTCTGTGTCTCATATGGTGGAGCAGTGACGTTAGCTTGTTGTCTTCCTTTGAAAGCTTAGCGACTTTGCGTGACTACTACCATCCATTTCTCTGTCGTGCCCTAAATCCTCTTGCTCACGAATCTCTGTTGCAACATCACTTCCCTAATTTGTCATTTTCTCATATTTCCTCCGCTTCGACCTTTTTTTTCCTTTTTTGGGTCATCATTCGACTTGGTTAGCAGGTTTTTCACCTTTCGGCTCTCATTAGCTCATAGTTCTAGAAATTGCAAGTTTCGCCATTTGTAAGTCCAATGCTTACTCTTTATGTGCTTCTCGTGTTTTGTATTGTTTCTTTGAAGGCGGATTATGTGACTGGAATTGGCTTCCTTGAATATTGTGTGATGCCTTCGATGGCCGTGAGCGTCGAATGATGGCCATAGCTATTAGAATTCAGAACGGACTCACGGTTTAGCTAGAGACTTGCACAAGTTGGAACCCTGAATCTTCCATGCGGGTCACTCGCCTATTGAGTTCCTTGGTTTTATTTTCCAAGTTTGTCTAAATATTGTGAAACTGAAACCTACTCTATTCTGTGGTATAAACATGAGTTTGGAATGACAGTTCACTCTCTTAACATTTTCACTAGCAAATATTGTTATTATGATGTTCTTTTCCTTTCGCGCTTATCCTTACCTTAATGACATGCTTCATTGTGTCGAGATTTGGGCAAGCAGGAAGAATAGCCTGATCTTGCTACATTGAAAAACCAAACCCGATTTCCATCAGAATCGGTTTTCCCGATAAATTCTGATATAGAATTTGATTTGGCATCTCTGTCATCCTCTTCCTCCTTTTCAAACCTTGCCATTGAATCATTTCCTATTTTACCGGCCACTTTATCAATATTTATGGTTGATCCCCCGGATCAAGAGATGGAATTCAACCCCTTTTGAACTAGAGGTTGTTCAACCAAGCAATCCATCCCATAATCTAACTCCCTTTTCTAAATAGTTTTTTTACTGTAGATCATGTCTCCTACTCCAAATGATCAGAAATATTCAAAAAATTCCAAATTTGATTAAATGCCCAAGCTCTCACAAATCAGGACAAATATGATGTCCTTTTTGGGTTTGTCACAACATTTACAGGTAGCCTCAAACATTAGTGGCAATCGATGACAGAACAAGACCAAGTTCAATTTTTGCTTTCACTAGACTTTAGCCAAGCCATTGCCTTCCTCTACCATTTTTTCATTGATAAACCTTTTAACCTTCATGAGCTCAAGAGAAGATAGTTTTTTGAAAGAAAATGATGCTCTCTCCAAAAAGGACATCTCGACAAGCATTATCAAGAGATGCTCAAGCTCTTTTATGGTATTGGAGCTGATCCAAACTCAAATTACGTTTTTCTAACTTCCATTTCCAAAAAATTATCTTAGCAAGTTGAGAGATCCTTCCTCTATAGACAAAGGAGAATTGCAGACATTCCTTTGGGAGAAATACAACAAAATATTCATTTGTACTTTAATGATTTGTGCCTAAAGTGCTAAATGGTGAAAACCTACCTCATGGACAACAAAGGACTTAATGGAGCCTGTTCACGCCAAAAGCTAAAGATTAAGTGTTCCAAAAGAGATTGTAACAGCTCTTGTGGAAAGTCTTCCAGAAAGAAGAAGCATTTCAAGAAATTTTGGATAAGAAAATCCAGGCATGGATTTAAGCATTTTCGGAGAAAGAAAAAATGATGCTTCCTACGAAAAAAAAAAGATCGCTCAAATCACAAGAAACTTGATACTTCATCTGCAACCAAAATGGCCATTTCGCCAAAATTGCCCCCAGGAGAAAAAAAAATGTCAAAACCATTTGATACATCATATAAAGATTGATATTAGTGTTTCACTCGAAAATAATGACATTGAATCATTGTTTTCTACAGATGAAGAACAATCCACACATACTCTTTGTGTCATTCATTGTTATCAAACTCTTAATGAAACTGATTCTGACTTAGATTCTTAAAATCTTTTTCATATATTTTCACTTCCTCAAAACAAGACCCTAGTATATTTTCAAGCTAAATTCATTGTCCTCATTTTCCTGTAAAAATCTTCGAATCGAAGTTTGCTAAACCCATCATAGTCTCTCATAGATACTAGTGCAAGTTGCTAAATCCTAGACACTAAAGTTCTTCTTGAAGAATATTGGATTTCCTGTGTTTGATATTTCAATTTTGCCTCGGAGATAACTTTTTTTTTTTTTTTTTATTTATTTATGAATGTACAAACTATCCTAGTAATTGTCCAATTTTTTCCTCAATGCTCCATAACCACTAAAATTTTCGGATCCAATCTCCCCAACAAAGATTTAATCATTGGTTGGGACATCATGACTTAAATTTCTCAACTCCGTATCATTCCTGAAAAAATGCTTTAAGTATAAAGACCAATTTTCTGAATTCATTAATTTTCAAAGACCTTTTTCCATCTAGATGAATCCGTTAGATCCGATCATGCAAAAGTTGTTAAAACCTTGTTCAGAATTCCATTCTTAATTTTCTAAAAATGTTATCATCCTTTGTGGAAAATTCAGAGTTCTTTGTTTGCTCTCTTTAAAAAAAAATGAAGATATAATTCCGACTAAGGTGAGTTATGGGAATGAAGCCAGAACATTTTGCTTTTGCTCAGAAAGAATGCTCAGAACTGCTGCAACAAGATCTTATTGAAATTTCAGATTCTCAATGGGCTTGCGAAGCTTTTTATGTCAACAAGCGAGTTGAGGAAAATAGAAGGAAAATGCGGCTGGTAATAAACTATTAGCCTCTCAGTTTTTTTCTCCAAAAGGAAAAATCACCTCTACCTTCAAGAAATTCCATTTTTGCCGGCTTATCCAAAGCTCACGTTATTCCAAATTTGATCTTAAAGTTAGATTTTGACAATTGGGTATTCATCCTAAAGATAGACCTAAAACATGGTTCTATATTCCGAATCAACATTTTCAATGAAATATTCTTCCTTTTGGCTTAAAGGTAGCTCCATCCTTATTCTAAAAGGCCATATGTCAAATTTTCCAACCTATCTTGTCAAGTGCAACGGCATACATTAATGATATCTTGCTCTATAGCCTTGATGAAGAATCCCACTGCCAACTCCTTGGGCAGTTTGCAGATATTGTAAAGAAGTATGAGATTATGCTTTTTCAGAGAAATATGAATATTGCCTAGACAGAAATTGAATTTTTTAGTATGCAACTTAACAAAGGGACATATGATCCAGGGCAACACATTGCTCAGGAATTTCTAAGGTTTTCAGAAGAGAACTTCATGATAAAGCAAGCTCGACAATTTCTTGGAATAATTAATTATCTAAGAGACTTTGTTTTCAACATTGCAAAATTGCTGATTTCACTGTAATCAATGTTGAAGAAAAATCCTAGATTAAAGCAGACGCTAAACTTAAGGAGATCATAAAGACTCCTCCCCCACTGCAAATTCTATCAACGGGAAGGAGAATTCTCCGGACTAATGCCGCACGAATCTTGGGCGGCCATTTTGTTCGAGGAAACTAATGGTAAGTGACATCTTTATGACTACAAAAGTGGGAATTTTCCTATGCTGAAATGCATTATCATTCCACTTTTAAAGAAATCTTGGTAGTAAAAAATGGAACAAAAAAGTTCGAGTTCCATCTCATTGGCCATCACTTCTTGATGGAACTAAACATGACATATTTTCCCAAGATAACCAAGTTCAAATAGAAGTAGATTATGAATTCCCAATTACTTTGATGGGTTGAGTAGTTTTCAAAATATTCTTTTGAAACCAAAGACATTACTAGAAAAAGGAATGTTCTTGTAGATTTTCTATCCAGACCAAAAACATCTGTAGAGATCAATATGTACATTATGAGGCATGCTTTCCATATTTTTCATCATAATGAAAAGTATAAGATTGAGATGATTCAAGACTAGCCAACCTGGAATACCCCTAGGAGATTATTGAATAGATTCAGAATGACAGCCTCATTGAAAATCTTGAAAATCTCATGTGGCAATGCCACACGGATCTATTTAGATTCCATGGAGGCTCAATCCTTTATCATTTGGGATTAAACTCCAACTATCCATTTATACACCCTTTAATATGGAATGAAGATGATTTTCTTGATAAACTTCGATGATTGTTATGGTACTTAACCAATAAGTACTTAATAGCTATTGAGATTCTAACTAGAAGGTCCATTGCCAACCTAACTATGATATTCATGCTTGTTTGAAACATTGAAAAAGAAAGTGACAAGAACCTCCTTGACTGTTCTCAATTAGTTCTATCCTCCTGCTCACTAGAAGCACCTCTTACAACAAGAGCCGAGAACTATCCGACTAGACCCGGAAATCCACACTGCCGTGTTTCTTCGACGTCCATGGGTTTTTATGTGAAATAATGGCACCATTGCCAATGCACCACAAAGTATATGAACCACTTCCTATAAACCTCAACCACGACTTATGGAAGCCCGTATTTATAAGTCTTTTCCTAATTGTGTTAGTTGTGATGAACATCAATATAGAGAATTCTAGAGAGTTTTATGACAGGAAAACAAAACCATCACCGAAGATGTATGGATTACACAATGTCTATTGCTCGAGATCATTATAGCCTTGCACCATAAGCCAAAGAAACATTCAAGGAATTTTAGCAAGTAAAGACACCTCCATCACAAGAGCAAGAAATGGCAAAAACAGATGATCCTATGGGGTGCCTTCTCTCTCTCTCTCTCTCTCTCTCAGGACCTCTATGATCCAAGACCTTTGTCCTTATCGCTCGGACTAGACACATCTTACTATGCTCAACCATCAAATTGGCTTCAACCAAACTTGCCTACTGACACTTCGAGATCCTCCAGGACTCATGAAGAAGCATCCTCATCAAGCGGCGTAAACATGTGGAATGCCTTGACAGCATAAGTCACTCGAAACCCTTATGATATTAGACTTGTAGAACTTGAACAAAAATACGAAGAACATCTTCTTGCAGAGATGCATAGCTCTGATGATTCAAAATATGACTACAATGCCCGTGACGGAAGATAGGCCTATAGCTAGGTCACTGTACACAAGTCATTGTAGCAAGGTACTGTAGTAATTGGTTAGGAAAATCACTATTCACAGTCACTGTTCATATCACCTAAAATAATTCATGACCATATTTTCCGAAGCTTCTATCTGTTTTCGGACCTGTGAGCTTGGTCCTTGTTTGTTTGTGACCTCTTAATACCCATAAAAGGCAAAGAGGATGTAAAGTGTTGGACAGAGTCATTTGAAGTAAAGTGAGTATTTGTGAAAATTTCCAATGTCTCTCTAAAACACATTTTCTTCTCCAACTTGGTAGGATCATCTGAGAAATGTAGCTCGGATAGTTAGAAATGTCATCATCCTAGCACCTTTGAATGTCTCTATGCTTTGAACTAAAATTCTAAGTAGTTTGCTACCAAAAGGTTGTCCTTGAAAGGCTTGAACAAGAAGTTCGCCTATTGTGGACTCCATTTTCCGTGTTCTAAATATAGGCCCATTCAATGGTATTAGAGCCATGGTTTCATTTATAACATAATCTGTCCATGCGTTCAGTAGGTGAATCCAATGATAAAAAGATCTTTTCCACATCATGACTGACCCTGAGATACTATAAGCCCTAATTACTCTCGCTCCCTCCCCATCTTCTTAATTTCTTTCAGACTTTCGTGTGTCAAATGCATCTAAGATTGACTATCTCTATGAGGTCTCTCTTAATGATAAAACTAAAATCTCTGGAACTCAACTTTTGCTTATGAACCCACATTCTTCTTTTGCTAAACCCGCTTCATCATTTTCTTTCATTCACTCTATTTGGCAACTTATTTGCCAAACTCCTAAATAAGTGAAAGAGTACGTAAAGTCCTCCAAGTTTGATCAACATACAATTCCAGTCACTGAAAATGAGTATTTTGTTATTCTTCAAATTCCACCAGAATTTCCTAGACAATGGACCCAACGAGGATACTCTCATGTCTATTATGGAGTTGTTCGTCTTGCTCTCACCTTTCATGGCCGTAAAGGCCCGCCAGTGGGCTAGAATGACACTATTGGATACTCGGTTCTTAGAATACCAGCATACTTGTATTGGTATTGTTCAAACCACTATGAATGTCGAAACTGTCTTTGCAACCTTATATCCAAACTTCAATGTTGCCCTTTCAGACCCTCAGCTGTTTTCCTTCTTGAAAGTTCAGATTCGGCTTACTGGAGCATATTAGACTACTAACTCTATTGCAACAACACTACATTATCAGATGGTTTATCGAGTGCAGAACCATGCCCTTGATCAAAATTTCCAAAATGGAAACGAATATGCTTTATTCATTTCCATGCATAATGATCAAGTATCTTGTATTCATGTTCCTAGACAGATTCCAAAGGAGAAGTTGGCTAAGCTCCTTCTCGAGACTTAGATTATCGACTATAAAAAAAACTACATTAGAACAACAAGCCTCTCTAGTTCTCGGACTCCGAATTTGTAAGAAAGAGAGATAGCACTGTTGCCATCAAATTTGGCAAGGAAAAGGAAGAGAATCCTTCCATCTTCCAAACCCTGTTCATGATTGAACCATGTGTTCCAGAATCAGTCTCCGAGCTAGATCCCACAAGACTTGTCAATACTTTCAAAATAATAGAAATCTTGTCCATTACTACAATGACTGTTATGGTCATTGTTTTTGGACCTTTTTTGTCAATGTTCTTATTGCACAAATCCTCCCGATGAAGTAGACTCGAATGCAAGACTTAGGCGAAAATCCAAAAAACCAAAGGATATTATGTACCAAAGGTACTTGAACAAAAACCCCTCCGTTGATACTCTAGGTGAGTGTGATAAGTTTTAATTCATGATTTCTTATGCTTTAACTCCACTGTCAAAATTCACTTTGTCACCTCTTATCTCCCTAGCCTTACCACCAACATCACCCCCTCCTCACAAAAAAAAAAAAAAAAAAAAAAAAACAATTGTTTCCCCATTATATAAGCCAATTTTAAAGTGGGCAAAGAAGCATTTATACCCACTTGAGGTTTCAGAAGAAACATCACCCAGCTAGAAAATATCACCTAGCTCTCCACTGTAATCAATGTTGAAGAAGAATCCCCCACCTTGGGGAAAACCTCAGACTAAAGCAGTTGCTGAGCTTAAAGAGATTATATAGATTCTTCCTTCATTACAAATCCCAACAACAGGCAAGAGAATTCTCTAGACTAATACCAATGATGAATATTGGGCAACCATTTTGTTCAAAGAAATTGATGGTAAGAGACACTTGTGTGCATACAAAAGTGGAAAATTTTCTCAAGCTGAAATGCATTATTATTCCACTTTCAAAGAAATCTTGGCGGTGCAAAATGGAATAAAAAAGTTCAAATTCCATCTTATCGGCCATCACTTCCTAGTAGAATTGAACATGGCATCTTTTTCCTAGATGACCAAGTTCAAACAAAAACAGATTTTACATTTTCAACTACTTTGATGGGTTAAATGGTTTTTAAAATACTATTTTGAAACCAAACACATTGCTCGAAAAAAAGACCAAAGGCATCAGGAGAAATCAACATGTACATCATGAGGCATGCTTTCCTTACTTTTCACCATAATGAAAAGTATAAAATCAAAAAAATACGAGATTGGCCAAGCTGGTAATGCCCCCAAGAGATTGCTGAACAGATCTAGAATGATAATCTCATTGAAAATTTGGAAAACCTTATGTGGCAAAGCCACACAATCTATTTAGACCCCATGGAGGTTCAATTTTTTTATTCTTTTGGATTAAATTCCAGCTATCCGTTCGTACACCCTTTAATCTGAAAGGAAGATGACTTACTTGAGCAACTGCGATGGTTATTGTGGTACTTAACCAATAAGTACTTAATAGTTATAGGATTCCTGACTAGAAGGTTCATTGCCAACCTAACCGGGATATTCGGGTTCGATCGAAACATTGAAAAGGAAAGTGATAGAAACCTCTTGGCTTTCCTCAATTGGTTTTATCCACCCACTCATTGAGAGCATCTCCTACAACAAGAATTGAGAACTGTCCGATCAAACCCGAGAGATCCACACTTTGTTCTATTCTTCGATGATCATGGACTTTTGTAAAAAACAATGGCATCATTACCAGTGTTCCATAAAGTATATGAATTATTTCCTATAAACCCCAACCGCACCTGAAGGAAGCTCGAATTTACAAATTCTTTCCAGGACCTATTGGTTGCTGTGTACACCAGTACCGAGAACTCTAAAGAGTTTTGTGCCAAGAGAACAAGACCATCCTTGAAGACATGTGGAGTTATAATGTATTCACTGCATGAGATCATTATAGCCTTGCGGCAAAAGTCAAAGAAGCACTCGAAGAATTTAGACATGCTGTAGGGACAACCATCGTCACGAGTAAGAAATGACAAAAACAGATGACCCTACGCAATCATCCCGACCCCTATGCACAATGGGGGACCCTCTTTCTCAAGACCCCTATGATTAATGTCGCGACCAAAATTTTCAAGTGTGAACCACCTAGGGTTTGGCTAATGGATTGTTAAGCCTAGACTTAACTCGGGCTCTCCCAAGCCCATACCAATTCGCGACTTTCGGTTCAAGTTCTTAACATGCAATTGTTTCAATTTGGAGTCGCCACTAATCTATTTTTGGTGGGTCGATTAGAAACCCAAGTAAAGTAATGGGAGATTTACTTTACTCCTACGAACCAGAGATTATGGGTACGGGGACTTGGTTACACTAGATTTCTCTAATGCCCTTTCGGTACCATTCTTTTAATTTCAAAAATGTTTTTGCAGGCAGTTTGGATTGATTTAAGTCTATTTTCCTAGCATGTAAGGTGATCATGTGGGTACACAAATCACCAATTTAACACCCAGATAAACAATAAATAAATTATAAAAAATTACCTCAAAGCAACGAAAGCATCCGCAATGTTAAATTAAAATCCACATCAACAGCCTTAGATATGGTTTCTAATTAACACGCAATTTTTATTTTTTTTCGCTTAATTAATGAAAATCATGCAATATTAACTAAATGACCTAATTCTAATGACATGTAATTTTTAATTAAATGGGCCTAGCAAAAATACTAAATGACATGCATCTCAATGAATCTAATCCTAATGACGTGCATATGACATTTTTTTTTCTAAAAGAATGCATTTTATCCTAAATAATAAAACTAATTTAACCTATGTTCGAAATTAGGTGAAATGTGAAAATTATCTAATTAGATTAAGATCCTAATTAATTTATATTAGGAATTAGGTTGAGCCAAATCCTAATTTAAACTAAAATATTATCTTAACCTAAAAATCCTAAAATGCAATCTATTTGATAAAATACCTAAACCTATAATAAATTAAGAAAAACATCATCTAAAATTACACTAAATGCAATTTCACCCTAATATGCAATGACGTGCAAAAGATGCCCTAATTTTACATGACATATGCATAATGACTTTTTTTTTTTTTTTTTTTGTGTTTTTCCTTTCTTCCTTTTTTTTTTTTTTTAAATTTCGAAATTAATAATTGCCAAATAATTAAACATGCAATCCAAGTTAAAAAATGAACTAGCGACCTAAATTAACTTATTTGATTTTTTTTTTTTTGAAAATTCGAAATCAAATTCCTATTATGAATGCAAACCCTAAAACTACATTTTTTGATTTTTTTTTTTTTAAGAAAACTAATCTAAGTAACATCACAACAAATCAAGCAATATTGATACCCAAATTGACGAACCATATCTTACGCATGAGATCGGGTTGGCCAATTTCACATAAATCACGAATCGAATCTCGGGCAGGAGATCGGATTGGCAATTTTTTAAGTAATTGCGAGTCGGATTTCGGCCGCAAAAATCAGACTGACAATCACTAATTTCAAGGAAATTATATATAGTGGAATTTCAATTTCACATTAAGTGAATAATTACACTAAAAAGATAAAATAAAATAGCACAAATAATAAAACAAAAATAAGATAAAGAGAATACCTAAATTTTCTTTTGCTTTTCTCTTTTGCTTTTCTTTTTTAAAAAAATAAAAAGAAAAATAAAGCTGGTGGTCGGTCCCGCGGGGAGATCGCCGGCTAGGGTTCCGGCGAGGGCACCGGGAGCGGCACGACGGCGGCACAGCAACGGGGGGCTGCGGGGATCGGCGTGGCGGCGTCGCGGCACCGGGGGGCTTTGGGATCGCACGGGACGACGTCGGCTTTGGGAGCGGGCGTCGCGGGCGTGGGACCCGGACACCGGTAGCGGTGAGGCGAAGTGGCGACGGAGCGGCGCGGCAAGATTGGCGGACGGCGTCGTGGGCAGGGACGAGGAGACGGGCGGCGTCGGATCTAGGCCGGTTGCTGTTCAGATTTGCGGCGGCGAGCGGCATCCAACCGCAGGCGTCGGGCGCTAAAATCACGGGCTTCAACCGGCGGGGCGTTGCGGGGACGGCGGGAGGCCTCGGTGGCTGCGATGAGGAGCTTCGGCGTTTGGATCGGGCGTGGCGTCCGGTGAGAGAACCGGATCGGGGGTGAGCATTGCGGCGCGGAGTGAGGGCGGCGTCAGATCTAGGTCTTTGATGAGGCTCGGCGTCGAGGTGGCACAGGTCAACAGGGCTTGCGAGTAGAGACTAGCGGGGCGCTGCGGACGGAGATCGGCGACGGCGATAGTGGGTTCGATGGCGACGGGGCCGGCGAAGGTCCCTCCCTACGGGGAAGATGTCGCGCGAGAGGGGGCTTTTCTTTTCTTTTTTTCTTTTTTTTTTTTTTACTTTTCCTCTCTCCACTCACTGCTTCATCTTTTGCTCTCTTTTTTTACCGACGGAATGGACCCCCCCATGCTCCCACCGTACGCGACTCCTTTTATACACCAAAAAATTGTATCTCCATGGTATATTTCATTGCCAACTTTACTCGTGCAAAATACTATTGAATATATCATCCCACCATGCGCAATATTTTTTGTGTTTTTTTTTTCAATATTTCATTCGAGAATTTCCTTTCAGTCAAAAATACATCCCTCGATGTATATTGCCTAAATATATGAAAATCCCAACGGAATATGTGAAAAATTTTGCACTCGCCGTCGGTCCAATAAACAAAAATATTCCTAAACTATATGCCATCTGATTTTTTTTATTTTTAGTAAAAATTAACCCTAAAAATTATGCAAAAATTTAGGTGTCAACAGCTGCCCCTCTTTGAAGGTGAGTTCGAAGAGGTTGCTTTCAAAGACAAATTGAGACCTAAATTTTGGTTATGCACATGCAATGAATGATTTTTTGTTGGAAAATGAATTCCATTTTTTAATGCAAATTATATGATGCATGAAAATACTAATGCAAATGATAGATGAACCTACCTGAAATAACTTACCTTCAAGGATGATAGAGTAATTTAAGGTAGTGGGTGTTACCTGTCCAGAACCCGTACCATTCTACGGTCGCCTAGAATAGTAACATGACTTTGTGAAGATGCTGCTTTCCTAGGACCTGTACCATTTTACGGTCGCCCAGTATGGTAGAAATGAGCTGCTTTCTTAGGACCCGTACCATTCTACAGTCGCACAGTACGGCAGAAATGTTTTGTAAGGAACTGCTTTCCCAGAACGCGTACCATTCTACGGTCGCCCAGTACGGAAGAAAAGGTTTTGTCTAGGACCCGTACCATTCTATGGTCGCCTAAACGAGGATTCATTTTCCAGGATCCGTACCATTCTACAGTCGCTTGAATGAGGAATAGGTGCTGTGAAGGACCCGTACCATTTTACGGTCGCCTCGACGAAGAAAATTATTTTTCCAAGACCCGTACCATTCTACGATCGCCTGAATGAGGAAATTGCTTTTTTAGGACCTTTACCATTCTACGGTCGCCTGTTAGAGCAATAAATGTTGTCTAGGACCCGTACCATTCTACGGTCGCCTAGACTGAGGTTTTGCTTGGCTAGGACCCAAACCACTCTTCGGTCGCCCAGCCTTGTAACAGAAATCATCCGACCAGGACCCGAACCATTCTTCGGTCGCCTTAATCAAATTGAATCTGGAGGAAAAATCTTTGGGGGACAACTCAATTGAGTGTCGGTATGCTTAAAAGGGAATACCTATGCAATGACAAATATTCAAGGTATGGATAGAGATATACTTACCTGGTGATATCTCTAATTCTTGGGGATATGTCTTTTGAAATTTAGATATCATGTGGAGGTCTTTCACCTCATGGTGGAGGTTTCTCATCTCCTAATATCATGAAACATTCTGAAAGGAACTTGAATTACCCGTCAAACATGATTTAGAGCAAAAAATGATATGCATTCATCAAAGAGATAGACAATTTGAGTTACTCTAGAATGCACATTTCAAAATTTAATGAGGTTTTTTTCAACTCAATCTGGGTTCATGCATAATGACCTTTGCATCACCGAAATTTCCACTAGAGATAATTGTCGTTCAAGACAATGGCATGGATTTCTTAAGAATACTAAATGAGACACTTTCAGTTAGAAATGACTTCCACTCACTCTCATTCAAAATGACAGTTTTATGAGAATCACTCCATCTCACCATCATCATATCGACAAGGGTCCGAGTATTCTCGCAAGTAGTACGACCTTACCAATCTGAGAGGTCTTTAATAAGGACCGTAATGTGGGCTTGGTCAACAGCTTAACAAAGGGACTCTTTGAGTCAAGGCTATTGAAAGAACAACTTCGCAATCATCTTTAGGTTTACAAGTCAAGAACCCTGCAAAATGATAAAGAAATAATCTTGCTCGCACTTCTTCAAGCAATGGATCACCTGTAGTGTTTGGGATAGAGAAATGAATTGCCCCTCATCATTTCGGTCATCGTACCTTTTGCGAGAGAACTCTTTATCTTGTAGATATGGAACCTCCTACACTCATCTCACAAGTGTATAAATAGGGAATTGTGTATAGGATAAGGCTTGCCTTTCATCATACTGACACGTCTCATTTAGCATTCTTAAGCATTGATGTCACTCCATTAAATTGTCTATCTTGACAAATCTCCACATGAAATTGGTGAGCTAAATCAATATGAAAAATTTATTTTTAAAAGAGTCCAGCAACTTTAAGTATAAAAAGCGTTTGTAACTTTAAAACAAACAATTTACTACACTAAAACATGATTTCAAGCATTCATTCAAGGAATTGTCCCACGAAGGGATTGTCTCAGCAATGGATGTCCTTGGATTGTCTCTATCAATCAAAAGTGAAAATTCACTTTTTGATTTGATGAATACTCCGTTCTTGCTTTTGCCCCTGCACAAGAGAACGTGCATGAATAGGATACTATGCAACTCAAAGTAAATTCAAATTGCACAACCATTTTGGCTTGGATCAAGATTTTGTTTCAGTCATGTCACTACTAGAATCTGTAGTGCCCTCAATTCGTCATCTGCAAGGAAAAGAACAAAGTGTCATCTCCCAAAATTATTTATGTTCAAAGACGAGATGTACCTCTTTCATCAAAAATGGATGATCCTCTTTTAACTTGCCCCTTATTTAATGGGTGAGAATGAAAATTCCGTCAAGCATGGAAATGGAACACACTTTGTATGGCCCTTCAAGATTGATATTTCAAGTAGTATCGAGATGTGACCGACATTAACTCTTTAGAAACTTGTTGAGTAACAATTGAACCAATTACAACCTGATATGCCTTTTTCAAATGCTTTCTTATCGGGTCAAGAAAGTAATACTCTGAAACATGAAGTAAATGAGTCAGGAAATTAAACAAGGCTAATCTAATGCATGCTGAAATGGCTTGAAAAATGATTTTTTTTTGTTCTTTTGGAATTTTTTTGGATGAGGAAGCATGAAGAAGCCTAGTCCTCAGAATTTTCATTGGATGATATTTTCTTTTCATTGTTGGATATCGTCAACGGGCTAGTTTGGTGTACCCCATCATATCCTCAAAATAAAACTTGTAATTTTATTGATGTTCATCAATCGAATTACATTTATTAGAATGTGATGTTCAAGCACAGGAGAAATTGAAAGCAATCCCTAAAAAGCGATAAAAATTCTCATGCAGGGAAAGGTGTATGCCCCTAATTAAATGAGGAAATCGAACTACTTAGGACCATGAATCATGTGTACTTGAATTCTTCACCCTCCTTGATCTTGTGAGGCAAACCCTTTAGGACAGATATTTTTCTCTCTATATATGTCACTGGTCTCTTCATGATGGCATCAAATTTGGCTACCTCAGGAAAATGATACGTGTCGCGACCAAAATTTTCGGGTGTGGACCACCTAGGGTTTGGCTAATGGATTGCTAAGCCTAAACTTAGCTTGGGCTCTCCCAAGCCCATACCAATTCGCGACTTAGGTTCACGTTCTTAACATGCGATTGGTTTTTCAATTAGGAGTTACCACTAATCTATTTTTGGTGGGTCGATTAGAAACCTAAGTAAAGTAACGGGAGATTTACTTTACTCCTACGAAATAGAGATTATGGGTATGGGGACTTGGTTACACTAAATTTCTCTAATGCCATTTTGATACCTTTCTTTTCATTTTGAAAAATGTTTGGCAAGCAGTTTGGATTGATTTTAAATTTATTTCCCTAACATGTGAGGTGATCATGCGGGTGCGCACTCCACCAATTTAACACCCAGATAAACAACAAATAAATTGCAAAAACTTACCTCATAGCAACGAAAGCATCTGCGTTGTTAGATCAAAATTCACATTAACAACCCCAGATATGATTTCTAATTAACACGCAATTTTTTTTTTTTGTTTTCACTTAATTAATGAAAATCATGCAACATGCAATGCAATATTAACTAAATGACCTAATTCTAATGACATGCAATTTCTAATTAAATGGGCCTAGCAAAAATACTAAATGACATGCATTACAATGAATCCAACTCTAATGACGTGCATGATAATTTTTGTTGTGTTTTGTTTTCTTTCTTTTTACGGGAGCAAACAAATAAAGGCATCAAGAATAGCAAGGCAACAAATCTAGCAAAATATCATCCATGTCCATTTAATTTTGGAAATAAATTGATGAATCTTATCTTGCATATGAGATCGGATTGGCCAATTTTAGACAAAATCACGAATCGTATCTCGAGCATGAGATCGGATTGGTGACTTTTCCGTACGATTGTGGGTCGTATTTTGAGCATGAAATCAGACCGTCAATCATATGCACGTTGCGGAATTAGGGATTGATCCCTAATTTAAAAAGATACTCAATAGTTTGTGGATATGATAGCATCATTTAATGATTCATACGAGATAGTGATTTCACAAATTAGGCAATAAAAATATATGAAGATCAATCTGATGAAAATTATTACCTAAATTGCAATATCGCTCGGATACTGTTTCCAAATTTGAATGACAGAAGGTTCGGAGGGGGTGACCAGGATCGAAACCAGCTCCAAGATGCGGCATGACCAGCAGTGAGCGGAACAGCTCACATTGGGGACGTAATGGCGGAGATCGGGTGTGAGGCGGGTTTTGCTTCATTATCGTCGAAGAGAGAGAACCGCCAACGTGGGATCTGGACTTGCGAATGAAACCTGGTAATTGATTTGGCGACGGACGTGCTCTTGATTTGCAGACGTCACGTTGCTTAATGCAACTGAGATCTCCAATTTCCACCTTCCTTGATGCTGTCTTTTTCTTTGGAATTCACTGCTCTGGATCACGTGGCCATGAATTTCAGTTGAAGCTCCTTATTTTGGCCGACATGTTGTGATAATGGAACAAAATTCATCTCCTGGAGTCACGATGACAGCTCAAAGGTTTCTCGGCCAATAAGGAATCCCGACCAATGGATCAACGTTGTGGTGATCGACCAAGGAAAGGCTGCGGTGGTGGCACTGGTAGTGTACCCCGAGTGAGGGTCGGCTAGGTGAGCTTCTTGGAACAGCGAGAAATCATGGGAGCCATGCAAAAATAGAAACTTTGCTGTTCGGTTTCAATGAGGACACGGCTCGGCTCACAGTGCGCTCAGCCTCTTGTCGCTCATGGTGCAGCAACTCCAGGCCAGCATAGAGAGGGAGGTGTATGTTCTGCAGCAAAATTTAACCGGATCCGTGAGGGAGACTGAAACACGAGCGGCGTCGTCGATGGACCTGGAGGGAAAGGGAAAACTCGCTAGGCTTCTACTGAATGTTAGAGAATTTACTAGCTCGCTCGGGCTGGTTTAGATCGATGATGAAGCTCCGAGATAGCAAAGTCTGCTAACAGCACGGGGTGCAGCGGCAAGAATGCTGTGAGGACCGAAGACTCGCCTGGATCACGGTGGCTATTGCTGAGGATTGCTCGAAATTGCGCCGAGATATTCAACGACAAAAAAAAAAAAAAAAAAAAAAAAACGGCACAAGTAGAGTCAAAGATTAACTGAACACATGGAACACAACATGCGGCATGTGTCATGTAAATGTAAAGACCATCACAAAGAGAAAGCCAACCCCTCCCCTCACGTGATTTCTCTCTTGCGTTCTCAGAATCAAATTTCACTCTTTCCGAATTTATGGCCCCCTTTTGTCGTACTCTCCAACGAGGTGAGCGAGTTTTCTCCTTGTACCTTCAGAACCTGCAAGAAAGAAAGAATAGAAAAATACTCTCTTTTTGTGGCCGTATGTATCAATATGCGTGGCCTCAACTGGTGAGGTGCAGCGGATCGACGCGATGCTTCCGCTTCACGATGCAATGCACGGAGGTGTTGACTATCAAGCAAAGTCGTTGATGGATATCATCAAACAAGGCAGCACCAGCGCAATGGTAGGCGTCATGATCGACGGACGGCAAGGGGATCAATGGATTGGGGGGAGGCTCCGCCAACCTTCTCTCTCACGTGTGTATCCCTTGATGTGTTTTTATCAGTGGCCGTGTATTCTATTGAGTGGCCTCAATTGGTGAGGTGCAGTGGATCGACGCGATGCTTCCGCTTCACGATGCGATGCACGGAGGTGTTGACTATCAAGCAAAGTCGTTGATGGATATCATCAAACAAGGCAGCACCGGCGCAATGGTAGGCGTCACGATCGACGGACGGCAAGGGGATCAATGGATTGTGGGGAGGCTCCGCCAACCTTCTCTCTCACGTGTGTATCCCTTGATGTGTTTTTATCAATGGCCATGTATTCTATTGAGTGGCCTCCCTAAACCCTACGCGAAAAACCTTTTTATAGGCTGAAGATTAGGGTTTTAATTTCCTTTTCAAATTGACATCTGCGAAGATTTCTTTTTCGCACGTAATATCACTTCTTTTATTTTCCACATCTCCTGATTTTATCACCTAAAGATAAGATTGCAACCCAATTTTCTTAAATTCCAAAAATCCATCGTAATATCATTTCAAATCTCCATTTAGGTAATTTTTGTCATTAAAAGAAAAATGGGCTTGGGCCAATTTACTTGCTTCGTGGGCCTAGTACGACCTACCAAATTAAAGCTTAGAACCACTAAATCAAACCCATCTGTCACCAACCCAATGTAAATGCAAATAACAAATAAATGGACCTAAAACTATAGGCTATGCGATTAACTATTTTTTTAGGGGTAAAATTAACCCCTAATTTTTTAATACAATAAATGACTAAACGGGTCGCCAAAATTTAGGTATCAACAATACGGTTCAAAAAGTCTTCTTGGCTCTCTCCTTAGAGTCACAATTTCTCATTTTAGCTCTTGATCGTGAACAAATGGGTGAGCGGGATCGCTCCATAATCACCTCGTTCAAATGAACGGGAACATGTAAGAATGAGGGTAAATAGAAAGTCAATCCATGATAATGATCTAATTGATTTTTTCATTTTTTTTTTCATTTACTCATGAAAAGTTCTTACAAGAAGGGCATTTCCTAAAAATGGACTAGAAATAAAGATAGACACCCTAGCGAGACTAAATTTGCTAAACATGGATTGAAAACGAATTCTCCAAAGTTTTTTTTGTTTAACAAATGATTCATTGCATAGCAACTTCCTCATTTCACTTCTAATTGACAAATGAACTGAATCAATGATTGACCTAGATTGTCATGGACGGACCAAAAGTATAACAAAGTAAGTAAATTTGCATTAGTATAAGGATAGAATATTTACTTCACCAAGACAGATCAACAACAATCACATAGACATGCATATGGTAAGTGGTTCGATTTCTAGTCTATAAGACTTATCAAGGTGGAGCCACAAGGATGATCAGACTAGCCACGGGCTTGTGGACTATGTTGGGTCCTCATGACTCCGGCTTGGTCAAAGAATCGACCTGGGTCGCGAGCATGCGGACCGAGATGGGTACTCTTGACACCATGAAAGAAATTTCGGGATTGAGATGGGCGACTCGTACCGCGAGCATGCGGTCGGAGTGGTATCCATTTCAGTACCATCCTAAATGATCCTATGTGGCCCAGGTCCGGCGGCAGGTTGTGTGTGCAAAAGTGTAGTGCAAGATGCAAGGCACGCACAACAGTTTAAATGAAACAGCACTTCAATAATTCGAATCTAAAACATTCATTCTCAACTCCAATCTGCAAGACAAGGGTTAGCAATCACTACTCCCCTTATACCTCCCAATCTGCAAGAACATTTAACACCTTAAATGTTAGGAGCGTACCTAGAATCCTCGCTGCTAAGCAGAAACATTTTTCAAAAGAAAAGAAAATTTGGCCTAAGTCCACTAAGAGTTTTAACTCAAGTCCCTAGCAGAGTCGCCAAGCTGTTGCGACCAAAATTTTCGGGTGTGAACCACCTAGGGTTTGGCTAATAGATTGTTAAATCTAGACTTAACTCGGGCTCTCCCAAGCCCATACCAATTCACGACTTTCGGTTCAAGTTCTTAACATGCAATTGTTTTAATTAGGAGTTGCCACTAATCTTTTTGGTGGGTCGATTAGAAACCCAAGTAAAGTAATGTGAGATTTACTTTACTCTTACGAACCAGAGATTATGGGTACGGGGACTTGGTTGCACTAGATTTCTCTAATGCCCTTTCGGTACCATTATTTTAATTTCAAAAATGTTTTTGCAAGCAGTTTGGATTAATTTAAGTCTATTTTCCTAACATGTAAGGTGATCATGCGGGTACACAAACCACTAATTTAACACCCAGATAAACAATAGATAAATTACAAAAACTTACCTTAAAGCAATGAAAGCATGTGCAATGTTAAATTAAAATCCACATCAACAACCTTAAATATGGTTTTTAATTAACACACAATTTTTATTTTTTTTCACTTAATTAATGAAAATCATGCAATATGCAATACAATATTAACTAAATGACCTAATTCTAATGACATGTAATTTTTAATTAAATGAGCCTAGCAAAAATACTAAATGACATGCATCTCAATGAATCTAACCCTAATGACGTGTATATGACATTTTTTTTTTTCTAAAAGAATGCATTTTATCCTAAATAATAAAACTAATTTAACCTATGACATTTTTTGTATTTTTCATGAAATTCGAAATTAGGTGAAATGTGAAAATTACCTAATTAGATTAAGATCCTAATTAATTTATATTAGGAATTAGGTTGAGCCAAATCCTAATTTAAACTAAAATATTATCTTAACCTAAATAATCCTAAAATGCAATCTATTTGATAAAATACCTAAACCTATAATAAATTAAGAAAAAAATCATCTAAAATTAAACTAAATGCAATTTCACCATAATATGCAATGATGTGCAAAAAATGCCCTGATTTTACATGACATATGCATAATGACTTTTTTTTTTTTTTTTCCTTTCTTTTTTTTTTAAAAAAATTTGAAATTAATAATTGCCAAATAATTAAACATGCAATCCAAGTTAAAAAATGAACTGGCGACCTAAATTAACTGATTTTTTTTTTTTTTTTTTTTGAAAATTCGAAATAAAATTCCTATTATGAATGCAAACCCTAAAACTACATTTTTTGATTTTTAAAGAAAACTAATCTAAGTAACACCACAGCAAATCAAGCAATATTAATACTCAAATGACGAACCATATTTCGTGCATGAAATCGGGTTGGCCAATTTCACATAAATCACGAATCGAATCTCGGGTAGGAGATCGGATTGGCAATTTTTTAAGTAATTGCGAGTCGGATTTCGGGCGCGAAAATCGGACTGACAATCACTAATTTCAAGGCAATTTCATATCATGGAATTTCAATTTCACATTAAAGGAATAATTACACTAAAAAGATAAAATAAAATAGCAAAAATAATAAAACAAAAATAAGATAAAGAAAATACCTAAATTTTCTTTTGCTTTTCTCTTTTTGCTTTTCTTTTTTTTTTTAGAAAAAGAAAAAGAAAAATAAAGCTGGTGGCCGATCCGGTGAGGGGAGATCGCTGGCTAGGGTTCCGGCGAGGGCACCGGGAGTGGCGCAACGGCGGCATAGTAATGGGGCTTTGGGGATCGGCGTGGCGGCGTCGCGACACCGGGGGCTTCGAGATCGGCACGGGATGACGTCGGCTTTGGGAGCAAAGGCGTCGTGGGCGGGGACCTTGGGCACCGGCAGAGGCGAGGCGGAAGCGGCGACGGAGAGGCGCGGCAAGATTGGCGGACAACGTCGCGAGCGAGGACGAGGAGACGGGGACGGCGTCGGATCTAGACCCGATTCTGTTCGAGATCCGTAGGTGGTGAGCGGCGTCGAATTGCCGGCGTCGAGGCACTCAGATCACGGGCTTCAGCCGGCGGGGCGTTGCGGGGATGGCGGGAGGCCTCGGTGGCTGCGATGAAGAGCTCCGGCGTGCCCGGATCAGGCTGTTGGGCGCGGTGTCCGGTGAGAGAACCGGATCGGGGCGAGCGTCGCGGCGCGGAGTGAGGGCGGCGTCGGATTTGGGTCTTCGATGAGGCTCGGCATCGAGGTGGTGCAGGTCGACGGGGCTCGCGGGTAGAGACCGGCGAGGCGCTGCGGATGGAGATCGGCGACGGCGATAGTGACGGCGGGGTTCGACGGCGACGGGGCCGGCAAAGGCCCCCTGCGGGGAAGATGAACGATCGCGCAAAGGGGGCTTTTCTTTTCTTTTTCTCCTTTTTTTTTTTTTTTTACTTTTCCTCTCTCCACTCACTGCTTCATCTTTCGCTCTTTTTTTTTATCGACGGAATGGACCCCCCCATGCTCCCACCGTACGCGACTCCTTTTATACACCAAAAAATTGTATCTCCATGGTATATTTCATTGCCAACTTTGCTCGTGCAAAATACTATTGAATATATCATCCCACCACGCGCAATATTTTTTGTTCTTTTTTCAATATTTCATTCGAGAATTTCCTTTCCGTAAAAAATACATCTCTCGATGTATATGGCCTAAATATATGAAAATCCCAACGGAATATGTGAAAAATTTTGCACTCGCCGTCGGTCCAATAAACAAAAATGTTCCTAAACTATATGCCATGTGATTTTTTTTTAAGTAAAAATTAACCCTAAAAATTATGCAAAAATTTAGGTGTCAACAATTAAGGACCCTTGTCCTTATCTTTAGGGATTGACACATCTTACTATGCTCAACCATCCAATTGGCCTCAGCCAAACATGCCTGTCGACACTCAAGGATCCTTTAGGAATCATGAAGAATCATCTTCGTTAAACGAGGCAAACATGTGGAATGCTCGAACTCCCTCTGATATCTGACTTGTAGAGCTTGAACAAAAATACGAAGAACATCTTTTTGCAGAAATGCATAGTTCTAATGACTTAGACTATGACTACAATGCCTATGATGGAAGAGATCAATGATTATAGCAAATCACTGTAGCAAGTTACTGTAGCAGTAGGTTAGGGAAATCACTATTCATTATCACTTTTTATATCACCAAGAATAATTCCCGATCAGTTTTTCCGAAGCCCCTATTTGTTTTAGGAACCGTGAGCTTTGTTCCTGTTTGCTTGTGACCTCCGAATACCTATAAAAGGCAAGGATGATGTAATGTGTTGGGCGGAGCTCATTGAAGTAAAGTGAGTGTCTTGTTAAAACTCTCAATGTATTTCTAAACACTTCTTCTTCTCCAACCTGGTAGAATCCCCTAAGAAATGCAGTTAGGATAGTTAGAAATGTTACCATCTTGGCATCTCTAAGTGTCTCTAGGCCTTGAACTAAAAGTTTGAGTAGTTGTTGGCTAAAAGAGTGTCCCTGAAGGGCTTGAACAAGAGGTTCACCTATTGTGGGAAGGCATACTTGCCGGATACTGACTTCGTCTTCTCTGGTTCTAAGCCTAGGTCCATTCAATACTTTCTTTTGTTGCTCTTGAAGAATTCATCGACCCACAAGGGAGCTATCATCATGTTCCAAAAATATCTACCCCCATTGATGTGGACAACATAGAAGATAAAAAAGAACTTCTGTTGCTGAAGCCGTTCTGAATTGGCAATCAGAGACTTTTCTAGCACATAACAGTGCTTTCAAGACAATTAATTTCAAAGTTGTGGATGTGCAAAGAGATTCTAAGAGATATGATGAAACCACCAAGAAGATGCTTTTGGACTTCTAGAAAAGGCTTTATGCATTAGAATCCAAACAACATTTGCAATATCATCATCTGGAAAGCCTAAAGGCGAAAATAGAGAAACTCAAGAGGCAAATCCAACTTCTTGAAGAAGGAAAATTCAAGTCTTTTGATCCATTTCCAATTGTGCTACAAACTGAGTGTTCGCTTTCACCACCACCTCATAATACGATTATCTTTGCTGCTCTCATAGAAGCCCCTACTAGACAAGACAAGAATGATGTGGTAGAAATGCGAAGCCGCCTTAAAGAACTGGATCGATTAAGGAAAGAAAAATGAAAATAAAAGATGCCTGAAGAATCCTCAATTTCTATAAAGAAAAAGTCAAACCAAATGATGCTATTCAACTTGTTAGAATCATTCCTTAAAGATCTGATCTTTCAATGTAGCAGGATTAGGCCTGTTAGAGCTATTAGAGCTTATGTAGATTAGTTCTTGTTAGGGGTTTGGTATGGTCTAGGTTGAGCCGATCTAGCACCTAATCTAGAGACTAACCTGCATAGTGTTTGTCCCCAATTTTTGAGACCGAGGACCGGATGGATCTTGTCCAATTTTATGGTCAACCTAGGATCAACCAATTATTATTATTTTTTATTTCACTTTTTGTATTTCTTAAAAAGACAAACATATCATTTTAAATTACATATCCATCATCAATGCAACATTGAACAACCAAACTATGAATACCGGTATTTACCAAACATAAATATAAGATATGCTAATAATAGAAATTGACACTTGCTAAAAGTAATAAACCATAAAAATGAATATGTGAGGCGAGGAAATAGAAGCAAGTGAACATAGGCAAGGGACAAAGCGAGTGAGGCAAGCGAAGAGAGGCGAGCTGCAAGGTGAGAGGTGAGTAAGGCAAGTGAGGCTGAGGCAAGTAAAGAAGGTTTATTTTCTATTTTTTGGGGTCAACTTAGGGTTAGATTTTTTTTTTTTTTTTTTACTTTGTAATTTACACGAAAATTTACGCAAAAACCCAACTGTGAACAAAAAGAGGAGGCACTAATATTTAGAGTAGATAAAAGTATATAATATATGATATATTAGATATATAATGTCACATCCTAGATCATCAATGCGCCAATCCTATCCTTAAGCATCTGAGTTATCACACGAATCGGAAGCCTTAGCTTAGGATAGCATGTGTATAACATGAATTATAAAAGACGCCTCAAAAGCGAATCATGCCTTTATTTATTTCATAACTACGATTCACAACGGAAGGGGGAGACTATACAACCAAAAAGGGCGGATCTAACAAGGGAAAATACATCAAATAGGGGCCTATCGACCTAAGCCCACAAGTACCGGGTCCTCGACCATACATACACCCTTCATCCAGCCTACCCGTCTCCGTCGCACCTCATCCAAAAAGTTCCCATCGTGCCAAGGATAGCATGGTCCCTCCAAGCTTGCACTACCTCCCCGCCTAGTTCTGCCCACCGCTACCACCATCACCGCCAATACGAGGGGCTGTCGGATACGAAATGGGGCCTACCATATGGTCTCCCACCTTCGCAAATATGGCAACAAAATGACATGTGACCATGTCGAGCTGTCCTATATTCACACGAATCTCAGAAGTGAAACGCACAAAAACCCTGCTGGGGAAATTCTGGTCTGTGAACTCGTGGTCTCAGTCTCTACTACTACAGGTGCTCCATAGTGGGTGGGGAGGTCGCGGGAAGAATTGGCATTTCTACTGATTTGAAAAATAACAATAAGAATGAGTTAACGCCCAGCAAGATAAATAATAAACTCATAAACCATTTGATCTAGTTAGCACTCAATTGCTAGAACACATACTAACATACAAACACATAGGTACATGCATATGAGCACACGATTTAACTCTAATCAAGTACAATCGCACATGTATAGGCAGCATGCACTAATTTAAATACACATTCATGCCATATCAGGAACCATAACAACATGCATTTGACGTCTTATGACACATGCACAATATCACCATTTCAATTGTTCCCAGTCCATTGCAAGCCGTATGAATAGTGACTTCCGGCCACCACATTGGGCATCCATGGCACCAAGCCATAGGCATCCCAAACTCCGAGGTAATCCACCGTCAAGGCATTTGTTAACAAGACAATTTGCCTCCGACATCCCTTCAGGTCATCGTCGAAAATCACACTTGTAGGGTTTGTCTCTTGTGGGCTTCCCTTCTCAAACCCGGGACATCCTGATCCTCTTGCCAGGGCATTCTCCTTCGACATTCCACTCGGAGCCATCGTCGAGCATCTAAGGACCGCTTGCCTTGGGTTCCATATCCATCTCATGCATCATATATATATATACACACACACACACCTCGCACTCATACCATGCCTCAGTAATCGTGCCTCACCTTTCGTAATATAATTGGCATGCATAATTATGAGACGGGCACACACAACTCCACAGAAATCATCAAAAATATCACGCGAGACACCCAATCAAAGTATGTCACATTAACATCACAAGCTCAGCATGTAATAATGTCGAAAGTCAGAATCCATCACTAAGTATCATAAATTAAAGTCTCCGACCTTCGGCATGACATTGGACCGATTTCGGAGTACATCACCAGGAAACCAGAATCGTACAGTTTTAGAACTAAATAGGAAAATCCTAGTAAACGAGTTTGAAAAATTATGAAATTTTAATATGATGTAAAAAAGACCCAAAAGAAGATTTTTTGTGAAGGGCATGAAATCTAATTAGGGCTGTACAAAGAGCAGCAATTCACACAAACTAGCACTAAGCACTGCTCCACCGAGCAGATTTGTTAATCACAAAGGAGTATCTATTTTGGCACCCAAAACTTCATAAAAGGCGCCGAAATTTTGGTCTTCTATACATAAAGATGTGTCCTACAACTCTCATGAAGTATGCATGACCAGATTTTGTTTAGAAAATTTTATAAAAATTTAAGAACGCACTAAGGTCAATAGACTCAAGGCTCTGGGCAGAACATTTTTCGTAGAAAACTAGGTCTTCGAGCCAACCCTTCTAACTCAAAAATTCCGAAATAAATATATGAAAGTATTGGATTTCTTGAACAATTTTTGTGAATGAAACTCTGTCTGAATCTCAACACAACGAGATACAGGAAATTCACAAACCAGAGAGCGCAGGAAGTTGCGGTATTAGAAAATCAAATATGTTGACTTATAACTGAGATAGCTAGTATAAGCACCTAGACGGGGGTGAATAGGTGTAAAGATAATTTCTCGAGATAAGAGAGCAATACTAAGCAGACAATAGAAATGAAGTTCTCCTTTAGTTAACAAAACGAATTATGATCAAAGTAAAGCAGAGAGTAGGGAAGAGAAGATGAACACATAAATTATAGTGGTTCGGTTTATTTCAAGCCTACGTCCACTCTTCCGCACTGACAACCCACCGGCTGGATTTCACTATGAACAAAAGAGTTGTTACAGCAAGGATCTCCCTTGATTCCACAGTGTAGATACTCTACCACACTTCCTCAAGGTTTCTCAAAATATAGACTCTCTTTTGCGTACAAGATTTCGCTCAGTAAATGAATTGACTAAGAACAAAGAGTTTCAGACTTTGGAATTCTTCTATCGTGCACACACTTGAACAACTGAAACGTCTTCCTTATATACTCATTTATGCCATTATACCCGTTGGCACTTACCAAAGGAATTCTTCCAACCTTCCCGTTGGACAGAATCAAATAGGAAGATCATCCGAGCTATTTAAGGAACATGTCGATAGCCCATCAATCCTGCTCGCCCATACAATCAGGATCTCGGTTTCCATAAGTAGAACCTTTCAAGTATACTTCGCTAATCATCGGATCCTTAATCTCTGAATTAATCATGATCAAATAAAGGATTCCGTTATGTCATATCCAGCCAAGAGATCTTCTCTAGTCGATAAGGTCAAATCCTTAATGAAACATCCAGATCTTGGATAGCCTTCTTTGACGGATTAGAAACTGTCAATGAGAATAGACTTTGAGTCTTGAGTCTGGCAGTTCGAAGGTCTTCAGACTTTAAATAGTAGAGTCTGTAAATCTTCAGACTAGACTGATGGAAACGTTTTGTCAGTTTCAAAATACTCCAGGAAGATTTCTCCAACAATCTCCCCTATTTTGATGGTGACAAAACTTTCCTGCAGTTTGGATAACTTTGACCTGCAAAACATTACTCAAGCAAATATGGATATCTCATAAAGATAAATGGCTTAATGATAACACTAGAATCTGTAACCACAGAAAATAAGTTAGTCTTACATGTGAATAAAGTCATTCATAAGATATCAATAGTACTTAATATAAGCAGTCAAACCCAAATCCCAAATTCAGTTCACATCCAGACACAAAAGTCAAGTCAAACATCAAACCAAACATCAAAATAAATCAAAAGTTCAAGATCAAAGTTTCAAATCTCGCATCTCTCCCCCTTTTTGTCAACATAAAAAAAGGTTGAGATGGAAAGAGAATGGATTCAGGAATGCTTAGGAACACGAACAAGCTGAAAATCTCCCATTGACTGGACAATGCCTTCCAGCTTTTTCAACTCTTCCTTCAGTTGAGCCACCTCTTCACCCTTAGCATTTGCTTGAATCTGAAGACCAAGGGCTTGGATCTGATCATTCAAAGAAACTGAAGAAGCTTGACCTACAGTCTGCAAATTCTGAACTTCGCATCCCAGAGCATATATCTAACCCCACATTTCCAAGAGAACATCAAGAATTCTGCGAAAATCTGCTGAATTATCAGTTTGTGTATTGGCTTCTGCACGATCAGATGGAGCAAAGGCAGACGATGGCAAATCAGCAAAGTCACGCAGATTGGGCGATGAAACATCATATCCCTAAATGTCCTCTGGATCTGCTGGAGAGCAACTGACTCCTTCACTGGTAGCGAGGATATGAGGACATTCCTCTTTCTCACGGTCCCCCCCTATTTCCATGCCTTTAGGTGGAGAAGAGAGTTCCTCATGCTCTTCTTCCTCTTGATTTCCTCTTTCCTCTTCTTCTTCTTCTTCAAATCTTTCCTCCTCTGCATGTCTTTCTTCAGCTTCTCTCTCCTCTGTTTCTTTCTCTTCTGCTTCCAAATCTTCTCTTTCTCTAGTCCTCTGTTCTGAGTCTTTCTCTTGTCGTTCCATTGATTTTGGAACAGAACGACTCAGGTTCTTCAATGTCATAGCAGAAATGGTGATGTCTTCCTCATCATCTTCATCATCAACGATGAGAGCTCTTCTTTTCTTGGATGGAGCAACCATGGGCTCCTTCCCTTTTCTTTTTGTTGCGGAAGAGATTTGATGAGTTTTGACAGGGGTTTTCTCCTTGAATTTCTCCAACGCCTTTGAGTTCCTTCAGACACATTTTATACACCATTTTCAGTCCCACCACAATTTGATCACAAGATTGAACATAGAGAATACGGGGAGGCTGAACATTCAAATGTCTGAGTAACTTTGTCACAAGAGTTGGATAAGGAAGGTGACCCTTGTCCTTCACTACTGTTTTATACATGTGGAACATAATAGTGTGAGGAAGAGAAAACTTTTTTCCAGCATTGATGACATACATCAGCTTTGCCTCTGAGTTTGAAACATCAGTCTTTGAAGTAGATTTTGGTCTGAGGCAATTAATCACAATCTTGTGAAGCAGGATGTTAAATGCACTCATCCTCGAGTAGAAAATCTTTCCCTCTGTCTTTCTATTCTTAACAAGTTCCAACGTAGCACGAGCAATAGAGACACTGATAGGTTGATATCTCCCTCTCTCAACCCCAATCATATCAGCCAACATGTCTACATCCACCACATAGTCCTGATCTCGGACACTAAAAAAGAATCTATTCGCATCCATGAAACTAAGATTCGAATAGAAATATGTTGTGAGTTCAGCATAGGCTTATGTAGAGTCAGAATAGAACTGTTCAAGTTGAAGAAGACTGAACTTTTCCCTCAAATTAACGTTCACAGCATCAAGGAAATCAAAATCCATACTCCTAGGGTTTATCACCCCACGCTTCAACAACTTAAAGTATAGATGCTTTTGTTCCTTTGATCGAAACAAGTCTGTCCTTTTTTCTCGAATTTTTTCCACAACAACCATTCTCGGTTGAAACTGAATGTACAACTTGTCATAATCATTCCCATCTATCTGATGCAGCCCTCCAACATGAGGATCGATTGGAATATTTGCCATTGCTTCTTTTGCCGATCCAGCAGGGGCAATTCCCAACCATTCCATTGTGCGTAAAAAGAATGTTTCATTTTTGTACCCTTTGTCTTTTAGAAATTCGTCAATGTAGTTCAAAGGAGTTCCACCCCTTTTCAAATCGCGATAAAGCTTGTAGGTAAAAGAGGGCTTAAAGACTCTTACAAGTTCTGCATCTTCGATTATTTCTTCCTCTTCTTGTCGAGCAACCTCCTGTTGTCTAGATGGAGAAGATGGACGCTGCTGAGAATGTTGTGGGCTCTGTTGCTGACTAGGAGACTCTTCTTCCTCGGTGAGATCAAAGTGCGTAGGCCCCTCACACATTTGTTGTGGTCCCCTGTTCGCGATCCTCGAAGACTTCCTTTGAGACGACATCTTTCATAGTCTTTGAAAGATTCCAAACTTGACTTTCCCACGAAAGATGACAACTTTTTGAAGATTAAATAAGAGAAGAAGACAAGAGTGGAAGATCGATGCTTTTTAGGGTTTTTGAAGTTAAACGAAGAGGAACCGACTGTATTTAGGTCAGTCAAAGAGAGGCATACAAAATGTCGTAATGGAAAGTAAAAAGATGCCCTTTTAAAAAATAACTGCCTTTTTCAAAAATTAGATAACTGCCATTTTAAAATTAATCCCTTTTTCAAAAAAGAAAGATTGCACCAATCACGGAAATTGAAAGTAGCAAAAATTAATTCTAAATAGATGATCGTACCTTTTCGAGATTTAATATGAGAGAGAATAAAATAACTTACAGTCAAGAATCTTGTTTGTTTGAATCTGAGAGTCTCTAGACTTTAACTTCTTTAAATCTCAATATGTTGAGTCTGAAACGGATGATTTCAAATTGATTTTTCTCCAAAGGCTTTGTAAATATATCCGCCAGTTGGTTTTTTGAGTCAACAAACTGAATCGAAACTTCTCCATTTTGAACATGATCTCTAATGAAGTGATGTCGAATCTTTATATGCTTTGCTCTTGAGTGAAGAATTGGATTTTTGGTGAGATTGATTGCGCTGGTGTTGTCACAGTTAATCTCCGTGCATGAATCTTCAATTCTAAAGTCTCTTAGTTGTTGTTTTATCCACAGAATTTGTGAATAACAACTTCCAAGAGCTACATACTCGCTTCGCTATAGAAAAAGCTACTCGTATTTTGCTTCCTTGAAAACCAAGACACTTGTCTTGCTTCCAAGTAGTTGACAGTACCGAGGTGCTTTTTCTATCAACTCGCAACCAGCTAGATCTGCGTCGAGTATCCAAGAAGAGTAAAGTCTCCCTTTTAGGATACCAAAGACCAAGGCTCGAAGTTGATGCAATGTATTTGATAATACGCTTTGCAGCACTTAGATGAGATTCTTTAGGTCCGCTTGAAATCTATCACAAATGCAAACATTAAACAAAATGTCAGGTCTAGAAGCAGTAAGATGAAGAAGTGAACTAATGATACTCCTGTATAGCTTCTGGTCAACTTTCTTTTCTCCTTCATCTTTGTCTATCTTCAAAGAACTTGACATTGGTATATCAGTCCTTTTTACAACTTTCCAGTCCAAACTTTTTGACAAGATCATTAGCATATTTTCCTTGATGAATAAAGGTCCCTTTCTTCAATTGTTTCACTTGAAGTCCAAGAAAGAAGGTTAGTTCACTCATCATGCTCATTTCAAATTCATCTTGCATAGACTTAGAGAATTTCTTGCACAAACTTTCATTAGAGGATCCAAAAATAATATCATCAACATATATTTGAACAAGCAGAAAAATTTTGTTTTCTCTTTTGATAAACAGAGTAGTGTCTACTTTACCTTTGACAAAACCGTTTTGAATTAAAAACTTACTCAGCCTGTCGTACCAAGCTTGAGATGCTTGCTTTAAACCATATAAGGCCTTTTTCGGTCGAATATTGAGTCTGGTTTCCTTGGGTCTTCAAACCCAAGTGGTTGTTCCACATAGACTTCTTCATGGATAAATCCATTCAGGAAAGCACTTTTGACATCCATTTGAAATAACTTGAAATTCTTATAACAAGCAAAAACAAGTAATAATCTAATTGCTTCTAACCTTGCTACTGGTGTGTAGGTCTCATCATAGTCTATCCCTTCTTCTTGCGTATATCCCTTGGCCACGAGTCTTGCTTTATTTCTTACGACCTTTCCTTTCTCGTCCATCTTGTTCTTGAAAACCTATTTAGCTCCAATAATAGATTTACCTTTCGGTTTAGGAGTTAACTCCCAGACATCATTAATACTTGAATTGCTCGAGTTCTTCTTTCATAGCTTCAATCCAGCTTTCATCGATAAAGCTTCTTCTATGCTTTTGGGTTCTATTTCAAAAATAAGAGCCACAGCACTAGACTCTTCGCGCCTTTTGGATCTTGTTCGAATTCTTTCATTAATGTCGCCAATAATGAGATCTTTGGAATGACTGGACTTATGCTTCCAGTTACTGGTTGATTTGTCAGGTTGATGATCACTTCCTTCATTTGAGTCTTCAATAACCACTTGTTGCTGGTCTTTCAAGGTTGGAGCTGCTTCTTGAGATTTAGACTTTGTAGAGTCTGGAGCAGGTTCAGATTCTTCAAGATGAGTCTGAATAGATTCATTTTGCATAGAATCTTGGAATTTGACATTTATTGATTGCTTCACAGATTGAGTCTTCTTGTTGTAGACTCTGTAGGCTTTGCTTGAGGTAGAATATCCAAGAAAGATACCTTCGTCTGATTTTTCTTCAAACTTGCCAACTCGATCATTTGCATTTTTCAATATAAAGCATTTACATCCAAACACATGAAAATATGAAACAATATACTTCTTTTCTTTGAATAACTCATAGGGGGTTTTCCATAATAGGCCTTAGAAAAACTCTATTAATAATATAACATGCTGTTGAAACTACTTCAGCCCAAAATTGTGATGAGATGTTACTTTCAATTAAAAGAGTTCTAGCCATTTCTTGAAGCGACCTATTCTTTCTTTCCACAACTCCGTTTTGCTCTGAAGTATATGGAGAGGAGAACACATGCTGAAAGCCGTATTCATCACAAAATTTTGTAAAATCTTGATTTTCAAATTCACCTCCATGGTCTATTCTTATACTTGAAATAACATGCCATTTTTCATTTTGAACCTTTTTAGCAAACTTTTCAAAGTAAGAGAATGTTTCAGACTTACTTGCCAGGAAATATACCCAAGTAAATTGTGAGTAGTCATCTACAATTACTAGGCAGTATTTCTTACCTCCAATGCTCTGACAACTGGTTGGTCCAAAGAGATCCATATGCAGAAGTTGCAATACACGATTAGTGGAAACTTGATTTATTGGTTTAAAGGAATTTCTTACATACTTTCCCAATACAGATGGTGTACATAGATCAGACTTTTGGTATGATAGATTGGGTAGATCACGAACAAACTTCTTTGCTGAAATTTTGGCGATCTGCTTCATATTGATGTGCCCAAGCTTTCTGTGCCATAAATTCGCTTCATCTTGAATTGAGATTAGACATTGTGGTTCATCTGGTTTCACATCCAAGAGGTAGATATTTCCATGTCTTCGATCCATGAATGACTGAGTAGAATATTTACTGGTTCCTGAACATATTCCCTCTTGAAAGTTGATTTTGAAACCGGTATCACATGGCCCGATCGATACCGAGCATATTGTAGTTGAGTCCTTCCACTAAGGAAACATTGCTTATTGTGAGGTTTCAAATCTTTACAGTTCCAAATCCCACAATTCTTCCTTTGCTGTTTCCTCCAAATGAGACTTTTCCACCATTTACTTGAACAAGCTTTATGAAGCAATTTGAATCTCCTGTCATATGTCTTGAGCATCCACTATCCAGATACCATTTTACCTTTTTTCTTGATAGTGACCTGCATTTAAAAAAGAGACTCAAACTTTCTTTGATACCCATATTTTCTTGAGTCAATTAGTGTTAGTATGATATGCGGTTTTGCCCATACTTTCTTAACAGGTTTCCAAACCATAGGACATTTTTTCTCAAAATGATCTGCACTATTACATTTTGAACATTTGAGAGCATTGCGACCTATTAGTTTTACAAAGATCTTTTTAAAATGATTTTTGTAAGCTTCTCTTGTGGGTCTTTGCTTAATTCTTTCCTTCACTTTAGGAAAATCAATTAAAGGAATGGTTTCCACAGTCATTCCCAAACCAGATTTATTGAAATAAGGTCTTTGTGCTGAAAGAATTTTCTGAAGTTTCTCAGATCCTATTGAAAATTTTTTGGAAACATTTGATATGTCATTTTTTAAAAATAAATTTTCTTTTAAAAGATTATCTTCACTTTCTTTAAGAGTAGAAATATTCATGTCTAAACATTTCACCTTTTCTTTCAAAACATTTTCCTATTGTTTCAGCGCTGAGTTTTCCTTTTTAAGTTCGGAAATCCTTTTAAGAGAAGTCTTAAGACTAAAACACAACTCATCAATGTATTTAGAAACTTTAATAGGGATTTTAAAGTTACTCACCACAAATTCACTGTCTGAATCTGAGTCTGTCTCGGAGTTTGAATCTGAATCCGATTATGCCATCAGACATATATTGGCATTATCATCATCACTTTCTTCACACTCTGTATCACTCCAGATTTCTGCTTTAAGAGCCTTTCGATACTTTTCAGCTTTTCCTTTTTTCTTTCTCAGAAGAGGACAGTTGGGTCTGATGTGTTCATTTTTCTTACATTCAAAGCAGACTACAACTTTATTTGATTCATCATCCTCAACAGACTTAGTCTGTTGCTTTTGAAAACTCTGTTTCTTTGGATTGAATTTTCTTCCTTTTCTGTTCAGCTTTCTGAATCTTCTTATCATGAGAGTAAGCTCCTCATCATCCATATCGTCTTCAGAATCTGTAACATTAGATCATCATTGGATTTTAATGCAATGGATTTCTTACCTTTAGGATCTTCGTCTTCATTGATTCGTTCAACTTTATAAGACTGAAAAGTCACAACCAACTCATCAACATATAGTGGCATAATTCTTTGTATCTCCCTTATTGAGGTCTTTATGTGATTCCAATCCTTGGAGAGTCCACGTAGTAGCTTATTTACTTTCATGGGATCAGAAATTGGTTGACCTTGATTTTCAAGACCATTCACGATTTCTATAAAACGACTAAACATGTCAGTTATAGATTCTCCTGATTTCATTTTGAAGGCTTCGTATTGACCGAGGAGAATGTTGATTCTGGTTTCTTTCACTCGATCGGTTCCTTCATAGGTAATATGTAATCTATCCCAGATTTCTTTCGCTGTAACACAAGAAAATATTCTGTTATATTCAGTAGGTGACAAAGCACAATATAAAGAATAAATTGCTTTTGCATCAAGAGCTTGTCTCTTGGTTATCTCTTTCTAAGTCATTTCACTAGACTCAACAGCTTCTTTTCCTCTCTCTGAGACAGGTGCAGCTTTAGGAATGATTCCTTTTTCTACAACGTTCCATTCCAGAGGATCCTTTGATCTTAGGAACGCCTTCATCTTGTTTTTCCATATGTTGTAATCATTTCCATCAAAGTAAGGCGGTCTGGTATTGCTTTGCCCTTCTACCAGCTCTGGAGCTAACATACTAGCCATGGATCTTTAACCCTAAAATAAAACACTTCAAATAAAGTGAGTACACAGGCTCTGATACCAATTGAGATAGCTAGTATAAGCACCTAGAGGGGGATGAATAGGTGTAAAGATAATTTCTCGAGATAAGAGAGTAATACTAAGCAGACAATAAAAAGGAAGTTCTCCTTTAGTTAACAAAACGAATTATGATCAAAGTAAAGCAGAGAGTAGGGAAGAGAAGATGAACACAGAAATTATAGTGGTTCGGTTTATTTCAAGCCTACGTCCACTCTTCCGCACTGACAGCCCACCGGCTGGATTTCACTATGAACAAAAGAGTTGTTACAGCAATGATCTCCCTTGATTCCACAGTGTAGATACTCTACCACACTTCCTCAAGGTTTCTCAGAATATAGACTCTCTTTTGCGTACACGATTTCGCTCAGTAAATGAATTGACTAAGAACAAAGAGCTTCAGACTTTGGAATTCTTCTAACAAAAGGATTAATTTTTAGTACCTAACAACGCCAACTTACTTAATCGAACTAAAAAAAAAAATTACTTTTTACGTTTTACTATTCATCATCTGATCATTTTAGTAAATATAGATTTGAGCAAGTACAAGGAAATTTACTTTTTACATTTTATATGAAAACAAGTTAAGTTATTCTTGAGATTTATATATTAATAAAACGGCTTGTCCATGAACTTTTGTGTATATATGTCCACGTCATACCTAACTTCATAAAAGGAGGTTATCATGATACAAATATAATAATTTTAAAATAAGTAAATAAATTAATTCCAATTAAGGTTTAGATTCCTATATAATAATTTTGATTTAGTAAATATATTAATTCCAATAACAGATAAGTCTCTTCACTTAGAAGCTATTAATGTGTTTTTCTTAATAGTAATGTTGTTTTACAGAATTCGCATCTTAATATTTAATTTGGGAAATTCATTGGCCAGACCGATGCAAAACAGACAAGATATACATGAACGTGAAACGAATCAATCAAAAGATGAAAAAATAAACCAAACCAATTTGATAATTCGTTGCCTCCTCTCATCACCTTCTTCTAAAATTTTAATTTAAAATTTAAGGTAAGTGAGTTGCAATTTTAAAATTTAGAATAAAATATATCTAGTTGCTCACGGTTGGATCATAATTAATAAAGTTCTTATTGAGAATTTTGCAAATCAATCAATTTTATAAATAAAAACCCTATCGGTGCTCACAGCACCCTACATTCACTTGTTTGCTAAATCTGATTAATTTCCAAAATCAAGTTGTTTTCAACTATGAAGCACGGACACTCTCTGGAAGCCTTCGTTTCGTGTCCGACACTCCGACACGTGTCCGACACGCTCCGACACGCTCCGACACGTCCCGACACGCTCCAACACGCGGTCAACGAGTGTCGAAAAATCCGACACGTAGTCAACTCTTTCCGACACGCGAGTCCAGAATTCGACACGCAATTCCGACACGCACGGGGTCAATTTTAAAATTTCTAATACTTGAGTGGTCAAAATATAAATATACACAAAAAAATAATAAAAGAAGTAATAAAATTGCTATAAATATACATGCACGGGGTCAATTTTTTTTTTTCAGTTTTGTTTTTTAGAATTGTTTTATTTTTTAAAAAAGTCTTTTACTATGAAAGAAGTAATAAAAAATGCTATATATGATAAATAAATAAATTTAAAAATATAATTTCAGCATTTTTCTTTAAACAATGTTTTTTTCCTCTAAGTTTTGTGTATTATTGTAAAAAATTAAAATAATAAATTATATTATTTAATATTTTTCGTGTAAATTAATTCTAGGCTATTATTATTATTATTTATTTATTTATGCATATATATATATAAATATATTTAATATATAACGTGTCGGAACGTGTCGAAATTCTCTATTTTTAAGAAATGACTTGTCGGCGTGTCGTGTCGTGTCGTGTCGCGTGTCACGTGTCCGTGTCGGTGCTACATAGGTTTTCAATGCAATGTCTTATTTTGGAGTGGGATGCTAGATTATTTGATTTGATTTTGTGTAATCAGCACTGATATGATCCATGATTTATCGAATCTTACAAATACTAGGAATATTGTTAGCGTCTTTTATAGAGTCGTCTTTATGTTTACTGTGTGGTATCAGATATCTTTCTATATTTGTTTGCTGCTCTTTATGAAACCTCGATCCTATGGAGAGGCGCGTTCCAACACTAATTGGTAGGAGCTAATGCTTGAGGAACTGAAATCTTTAGAAATGACTCAGTATGTAGGATTTGGTTGATCGTCCACCTAGAAAAATTACCATAGGTTAGCTAGTGGGTTTTTTAAGTTAAGGCTCACTTGTGATGATTCCATAGAGCAGTAGTAGGCTCGCTTAGGGAGCATTTTGTAATTATTTTGTTCTCGAAAACAATTTTTGATCAACAATGATTCTTTTTTTACATTCTTGGGAACAATTTCTAAGTATTTTAAGGTACTTGGTAATTGTTTAAAATTTTTATTCCCAAAACATAATTAAATTTGGTATCGTTCTAAAAATTTCTAATCCAAACTATTTTCTTTTAATTTTTTAAATAATTTTATTACTTTTTTCTTCTTTTATTCTTTTCATTTTTTTTTCTTCTCTTTCTCTTCTTCTTCAAGCTTCTAGCCGGTGACCTCGCCGGAGTAGGCCCCCAGTGAGGGCCGCCTAAATCTAGTGACACTGAGCTTGCGCAGCTAGGCAAGGCTCGTCGATGGTCGAGGGAGGCCTAGACCTCACCCAACCAATTGCCAGCGATTGCTAGCAACTGAGGGCAACAATAGTGGAAGAAGAAGAGGGAAGAAAAAAGAACAAGAAGAAAAGAAGAAGAGAAAAAAGAAAAATTGGGTTGGCTTAATTATGCAATTGTTATGGGAACAAAAACGCAATTTTTTTTTACTCCTTAATTCTGTTTAAAATCTATTCTCCGAAACAAATTTGTGTCGAGGAATAAAAAATTTACCAAATGGATTTATGTTCTAAATCTATTCCCAAGAACAGAGGAACAAAATCAAACACTATTTGACAAGTTGTCGCCCTTAGTAGCCAAAGGTTTAAAGTAGGATTATGACATTGGCTTATCGGACAATTTTGAACCAAGTGCTTGAGTTAAATTTGTTAACACCCTAGTGTTTGCTTGTATTAATGTTTAAACTCAAGTTGGTTTCAGTATAATCATTTTATTTTAAGTGGGATACTATATACGATTGTTTTGATTTTGTGTAATCTTCGTTGATACGTTTCCCGATTTGTCGAATCTCCATATATTCAGAATATTATAGGTGTCCTTCATATGATCGTCCTTGTGTTTAAATTTGTGATATCATATATCTTTCTACATTTGTTTGGGATTTAGATCCACATAAAGATTATCATATTTGTTTGGAATCTAGATCTATATACTACAAAGTATTATTTGAAAAGGTGGGGCATAGTCAAGCATTCAAAGTATGTCGCATTATTTTATAACTAAGTAATAATGTGAATGAGTATTATCAGTCTCTTATATTATTTAACTGCGTTTATTGGTTACGCCGGCACTTCATGAAGTGAGGTTAAGATCACAACACATATAAGATAATTTTAATTTGAACAATTAAATTGATTCCAAATAAGGTTAAGATATTGTTACATTAGTAATTGCATTAATTCCAATGACAGATAAGTCCCTTCACTTAAAATCTAGTGATGTACTTTTCTTAATAGTATGGCGTTTTTAAATAAAATTAGCATTTTATTATTGATTTGGGAAATTCGTTGGCCAAACCGATGCAAAGGAGACAAGATATTCGAAGTGCAGCGCCTTTTGCCCCACCTCCATCACGCCAGAGACAGCGAGGTTATTATATTGAGAGCCCACGCTCAGATCCAAGCACCCTCGAAAAGCAGACATTTCCTGAGAGAGAGAGAGAGAGAGAGAGAGAGAGAGAGAGAGAGAGAGAGAGAGAGGATTTGATACCTGTGGTGTCTAACGATCCTACAATGGAGATAGGGATGAGTTCATCGGCATCATCCGGACCTTCATATGAGGTTTTTCTAAGCTTTCGGGGAGCCGACACCCGTCATGGATTCACCGATTGCCTTTACCATGCCATGATTGGAGTTGGGATCCTTGTCTTTAGGGATGATGAATCCCTTCACGTCGGTCAAAAAATTGGTGGTGAACTTCTACAAGCAATTGAGAACTCCAAAATCTACATTCCTATATTCTCCAAAAATTATGCTTCGAGTCATTGGTGCCTCCGAGAGCTTGCATACATGGTCGAGTTCACCTTGAAATTGAATGAGAACAAAGAGATTCTGCCCATTTTCTTGGATGTGGAACCTGAAGATGTCAAGCTCAGAACAGACTTGTATAGCCAAGCTCTTGCAAAGCACCAGGAAAAGTTTAGTGCAGAAGTGGAGTCATGGAAAAAGGCTCTCAATGAGGTGGACGAGATAAAGGGATGGAACTTGAAGAAAGATCAAGGGTAAGTGTCTTTAACTTGTCAACTGCCATCTGTAAATTTAGTTTTCCTCCCTGTTCAGTTTAATTGTGGTATTGTCGGTGAAAATATAGTTTACACATGTAGTCGATTTTATATAGTTTAAATGCGGTCGCGGCAATGGCCGCCGCTGCTATCGGCCACCACAGCGGTGAGAAAGGAATGCTCTCTGGTGGCCCCTATCGGTGGTATTGCTGCAATAGCTCCAGTCAATGGCACTATTGCGGTGGTAGCGCACCCTTCTTATCCTGATTCTCTCTCTCCTCATGCTCTCTGTCTATGACACAGTAGCTACGAACAGTAATAGATGTCCAAAGAGCTCCACCAAGCCATCGGCCAGCCACCGCAGCAACTCGTCCGTCAGTCACCGCCACTTCTTCGTCACCGGCCCGACACCAAGAGGCCAGAAGCTGCCTCTGAGCCATTCGGCCCCCACACTCTCTCTCACTCATTGTGGCGAGTTGGATCCGGGATCTGGACGACCATATCCGATGTGGCTGACTTTGGCCCAAGGCCAATGACGCCATTCCCGGCAGTTGCAAGGCCACGACCCATGTGACGTGGAGAATTGAGGCAAGGCCGAGATGGCCAGTCAACGGGTCTGGGCACAACGGGCGACGACTCTGAAATGTGACGGTGACGGTGCTGGGAGGCGAGCGACGTCAATGGTGGAGTGGCAGGGGCCGACGGTGATGGTGACTGAAATTGGGGAGCGGAGATCAGCAAAAATAATAATCGTATCGGTGTCTCGATTTTTTTTTTTTTTTTTTTGCCAGGTTTCCACATAACGTGAGAGCAATTTAGTCACTTTGGGAGTAAGTTTTAATATAAAGTTATCCCTAACATGGTTGTTACCTTATGGCAGCCAAGGAGATCTTATATGTTCGGTAATTCGAACGATTTCAGTTAAGCTGAAGGTTGCACATGAAGATGTAACTGAACATCTAGTTGGAGTTGATGATCGTGTAGAAGATATAATCAAAATGTTGGGAGTGGGATCTGATGGTGTACGATTTCTTGGAATCCATGGAATGGGTGGTGTTGGAAAAACAACTCTTTCTAAGGTCGTCTTCAACGAACTATCTTCTAGCTTTGATGGATGTTGTTTCCTTGCAAACGTTGGGAATCATCAAAAGTCTATGATGGTATGGTAAATTTGCAAAAGCAACTATTATCCAAGCTCCTTGGTTCTCATTCTATCAACCAAATTGATAACGTGAATGATGGGATCAACATGATGAATAGAGGAGTACTTAAAAAAAAAAGTTCTCATTGTTTTAGATGATGTGGATGAGAAAGAACAACTTAAAAGTCTAGCAGAAAAAGGTGATTGGTTCAGTCCTGGTAGTAGGATTATCATAACTACTAGGGACCAAAGTATCCTAATGATTAAAGGGAAAGCAATAGGTGAAGGCCTTGTAGAAAAGTCCATAGACGTTTTGACTTATGATGTACAAGAAATGAAATTTGGTCATGCTCTTAAGCTTTTTAGTAGGCATGCCTTTAGAAGAAACTCTCCACCAAAAGATCGTATGGACCTTTCTAAGAAAATTGTCCATACTTTGGGAAAGCTTCCTTTAGCTCTTGAGATTATAGGTTCATCCCTTAATGGTAAACCCAAAGATTTATGGGTTGACACATGGAAGAAGCTACAAGAAGCTCCTCCTAAGGAAGTCCAGAGAAAATTGATGATAACTTATGACAAGTTAGATCTTACACAAAGGGAAGTATTTTTGGATATAGCATGTTTTTTTGTTAATACGGAGAAATCATACCCTTTCTACATGTGGGATGCCTGTGGATACCACCCACACGATGCCATTGAAGTCCTCTTTCTCATGTCCTTAATAAAACTCAAAGGCAATATTTTCTGGATGCATGACCAAGTGCGGGACCTTGGAAGGGAAATTGTCCGTCAAGAGAACTTCACCAATCCCTATGAGCGTAGTAGAGTGTGGAACTATTATGAAGCCTGGAGCATTCTGAAGGAGAAAGAGGTAAAAAAGGGAATAGCAATTTATTTTTCGATGTATTGTTGTAAACTATTCTTGCAAAATGATAAATTAATCACTATTAGCGCTTGTAATTGTTTGCTTTTGACCTTCACATATGGACTTCTGGGTGTTTTCAATGTCAGGGAAGTAGGAAAATAAAAGCAATGTCACTAGAAGGATATCATCGATTTCATGGAAGCACTTTTTTCGCTCATCATGAAGGAATTTTGACAAGTGATGAAATGGCTCCATTACGAAACCTAAGGTTCTTTCAAGGGGATGAAAAGTGCCTCATTGGAGACTTCAACAACCTTCTCCCTAGTTTAAGATGGCTTTCTTTGAAATTTTACTCTAGCCAATTTGAGGCAACAAACTTTCATCCAGCTAACTTAGTCATTTTTGACCTTTCATGGAGCACTATTTCGGAGGAATGGATTGGCTGGGAACAACTTAGAGTATGATATGAGTCTCACTCCTTGCATAAGCATATCATTTCTTCTATCTTTTTGTTTCCCTTCAGGTCAGTTCATAACATATATTTTATTCAATTGTTTTGTAGGAGGCCAAAAAACTAAAGGTACTAAATCTCAACTCGTGCAAAAACTTAAAGAGAACACCTAATTTATCTACTTGGGTGTACTTAGAGAGATTGGTTCTTGATGGTTGTATCAACTTAATTGAATTTGACCCATCCATTGGTAATTTGCGATCATTGTTGATCTTTGATTTACCAAATAGGAGAATTAGCAAATTGCCATACACGATTGGTGGGTTGGTGAAAATTAGGCGGTTGGATTTATCGAAGTGTACGGAGATAAAGGAACTTCCAAACTCGATTGGGGAATTACAATCATTAGTCGAGTTGGATTTGTCATCGACAAGTATTGGTCACCTACCTGATTCAATCGGCAATCTAAAGCAACTGAAAGTGCTAAGGATGAGCGGCATAAAAGGGATAACAAAATTACCAAGTGCAATTGGGCTGGTGGAGAAGCTCGAAGAGTTAAATGCTCAAGGATGTTGCAACTTGACCGGCGAAATCCCTAAAGAAATTGGGGGACTATGCCGTTTGAGGATCCTAGGCTTGTCGGACACACGTATATGCGGATTACCCACCACAGTGAATCACCTCTCTAATCTCCAAACACTTGAGCTAGAAAGATATTCAGAACTTAAACAATTGCCGGAGCTTCCCCTAAGTTTGACTTGTTTGACATGGGGCCGTAAAAATTACTGGTGGTCCTCTGCAGAGGAGGAGAACCGTTGGCATAACATGAAATATAGGCCGGAGCAAAATCATGCCCATGAGGAACTTGAGCCGGAGGAATATTGGCAAGAGCAAAACCGTGCCTATGAGGTACATTACCGGGAAATACTGCGTATTGCTATGCGACAATTCGGCGTGATAGACCTCCCTCTTCCCACTAGAATTGGGGCCCCATCTCAACAGGAAACACCTGTCATTACTCTTCCCACTAACATCGGTAGCCTATCTCAGCTTAAAACACTAAAATTGTGCTGCAAAAATGTGCAATTCCTCCCCCAGCTCCCGTCTAGTTTAAGAGAGTTACAACTTCGACATCTGGCAACCACACAATCACTGGATTTTTCCAATTTGAAAGACTTGTCAATCTTGACATTCTATAAATGCTCGCTAGAATTCTCCAGTATATTTGATGCAGAGTCGGAGGAACTCCATATGGAGCTCTGTGAGCTTAGACAATCGAACGCACCATTACATTTGGGAATGAAAAGACTAAGATCATTAAATATGGCTTATTGTAAGTTCCTTCCGGAAGTCCTTGATCTGTCACACATGAAGAATCTAGAAAAGGTAGGTCTGGGACTTTGCCTTTCATTAGTGGAGATTCGTGGCCTTGAAGAATTGGGATCCCTTTGCTCTCTAACAATCATATATTGCCCTTCCTTGGAGAGGCTATCAGACCTATTGAAATTTAAAAAGCTACCGAAGCTCCGAGTATTAAAGTGTGGTAAGCTCAATAGGGAGGAAATCTATTGGAATTATTGGAATGGAGAGTTTGGGGGTGACATCTGCAGCGTTGGTGGCTTCAATTTGTCGTCTGTCCCCGACGAGCTTAGAATTCGTGCATTCTTCGGCATGTCGCTTCCGCCTCCGCCTCCGCTATTGCCTCCGCTATCGCTTAGGAGCCCCATAAGTAACTGGAATATGGCAGCACCACGTTTCACAACATAACTTGCATCGGTAATTCTAAATTGCACACCAAGTGTTTGCGCAATTACCTCTTTCCTTGTTTAGATATGGATGTGGAGTTTTGTTACATGGGTTTGATGGGAAAAGTTTATGGTGTTGAGCTAATTGTAAAAAAAAAAAAAAAAAAAAAAAAAAAAAAACAGCGACTAGACATCTTAGTTTTGATTTGATTTGGTGCACATATGGTGGTAAAAACCCCACATTTCAATAGAAGTTTATGTTCACACTCGTTGAAGGGCTCAGGGAGTTGAATCTTGCAGTGTGGAATAACAATATCCTCACTTTCAACGTTGAAAAGTAATTGCTTCCTACCTTGAATTTATTTTGCTAACAAAACTATTGTTGAGTTGTTTTAGATTTTGGTCCTTGAGTGGCTAGTGTTCTTATCTCAATTGTCTTCATATGGTCTCAAGAGTTCGGCTCCATAAGGTTCTTTCTCAAAGCTTTGATAATACAGTCTGGCCTCTTCAGACTAACAAAGGGTAGTTACAATCAATTGAATCCATTCCTCTTTTCTTAAGTATGTACAATTATTTATGAGTTTCAATTGCAATATACAAAAAAAGTAAAAATGTCAGAAGATGGAGTACATATGATGACCTTTGTTTAAGAATAGTGGTGTGATTTTTCTAATTCAATCATATGCAATAATAACTCGACTAGGTTCTAACTTTGCTTTTGAAATTACATCTCAACTGCCAAATTGTTGTTGTTGTTGTGGTCGTTGTCGTCATTATTATTATTGTTAAGTAGGTTCGATTGCTTGAACAATCTGCTGGAAACTTGGGTGTTTCATAGTACTGGCTGCATTTTCCATAACTATTTTAGTGTTAGGCATGGCATCTCATATTTTCCACCTTATATTGCTTTAACATCTACGGATATGATATATCTTTTGTATACTGGTGAAATATGAGCTATTTGCTACTATTGAGTGTATTAATTCCTCCCAGGAAGCAAAAATCCAGCACAATTTAGTTCTCCCAATAATGACCGTTGCTGGCATTACGCTAGTTCTTCTAGGTAGATTCTGACAATGTTAATTTTGCAACAGAACAAGTATATTGCCTGTCTTGGTAGTGAGAACAAGGCCTTGGCTTTTTCCTTCTTCTTTTTCAAGAATATCATTAGGCACTTACTAACATTTGATATATCAGCTTTTGAGATTTAAAGATAGTGGTATGTCGAACCAATTCTATAAGAATGATATAGACTACTTCCTGCAGTTGAAGTAATGGAGTTTTTACATATTCCCAAGGGTGTGAGACGGGTGTCTACAAAACCCTTGATACTGCCAGTTAAACTTATGTTCCTAAAATACTTATGTGGGTCATGGTCAGCTGAATTAATGTGGAATTTCCAAATTGTTGGGAGCACTCATATGAGTCTCTTTAATTAACTGTGGTATTGGTGAGTGCCATGATCAGAGGGACAAATTTGATTTGTGCTCTATTTTGTTCTCAAACTGCTTATGTACAAAAAAGAGTTCGACACGAGCTATGTGGGACTCATGAGAGATGGAGCAAAATGCTTGGTAGAGAGCACTAACATTAAACTTGTTGGTAGGATACGTCCCTCTTTACTATTCTGATGAAATCTTAGTGAAAACCTTTTTTTTTTTTTCTCTTGTGATGCTGGTTTGCATCACTGTCATCTTATTATCTTCACCTTTTCCCTAGACTCACTGATTCGTAGTGTACTTCATGATTTTTCTCAATTGTTACCCAGAAACCATGCTAGGATATATTTTTATGTTAGGTAGCTACCTTTTCTATTACCACGAATTTTTACTTGCAGCTTCACTACAAGCAACTGTTATTTTTCTTAGGCATGGCAAGAAATGCATGCTTTCTTATTGTTTGATTTTCTCCCTGATGACACGAGAGTTGCAGTATAATGCTGTTATTACCGTCAACATGAACACATGATATTCTATAGATCTCTAAAGACATGCGTCTGTAAGACAATGCTCAAGCATATGTTGCTATAAGGCTTTTGAGCACTAAGCAGGTTCATTTTTTTTCTAAACCTACCCTTGGGAAATAATGCAACTTGATCATCTAAGTTCTTTCTTGCTCTGCAACTTGTAGATTGAGATGCAATCTTGCATGACTAGTCCGTGCTATTCAATGCATAAATTGATTACCTGTTTGTTGTTGCATATGATGATTTGATTCCATCCCACCTTACCTTCCTTGAAAGCTAGGTAAGAAATTGATTTGATGTATGACAAATTTCCTCATCAAAGTTAAGAATGAATATGTTTCATTGCTAAACTGCCATCTTAGACTTAACTAGTGTTGGTGAATTTGCCCGGATTTTACATCATTGCATTCTCATATGAAGTCTAGGCTCAAGAAACTGACACTACAGTTTTAAAGCTGTGGGAACTTATTCTTGTCGAGGATTTGAAACTTGAAGATTTACTTGCAAGAGTGTATATAGTCCACATCTGCCTTACGAGATTGCTTGGTGCAAAAGGATCACCTATAGGATGCATGCCTATCAAATAACTTCTCGAAGTGAGTTTTGCTCTTTTTTAGGGGAATTAATTTGACAACTATTGTTTTATCTACCATCATCATTGTCATCATCACATGAGACCGACTTGTCCTTGATTGGTTACCATAGAGATGTCAATTGAAGATTTGTTTGTCATTTTCATGACTTTGCATTTTCATGACTTTGCATGTGATAATGCTAGGTGCTAACAATATTTCTTTTTCGTTCCAGGGGAGTAGAAGTTATCAAGGGCTGTGTGAGAAAGGCATTGCATATACATTCTCCTTGGAATTCAAATTTACTTGATGGGACACGTTTTGCAGAGAATTGGGAACTTTGGCAATCATTTGACTATGTAATTTTACTATAGGTAGAGGCTATGGTTATGTTTACATAAATAATTTTACTCTTTCAAAATAAGACTCGTCTAGATTGTTTCTCTTGTTTTTTCTTTTCCCTTTACTAAAGCGCTACTGGGGATTGAGTTCATGTGAATATATACTTGACGAGGCCCACCAAAATTGGTTATAGTGATTCACAAAGAGAAAGCCTGTCATGCAAATTCTCTTTTCCATGGTGTTGTAACTATCTTGGTAGTTACCTTTAGCTTTTGCTTAAAAATGCAAGATATGACATACAATGTGATTTGAGAGATCAAATCCAGCAGAAACTGAGGCGATCAATGCAAATGATTTGCAAAATAGATTTTGATTTACATGACTTAAAAGTTTTAGCAATTTACACTTGATCATTTGCAAAATATGCACAACATAACTCTGTTCTTACACCTACTGCTTATGATAGCCATTTGCAAATAAAATTGGTTTTCCCTCTTTAACTAGCAAGATATTTAGATTGTATGAAGACTTTGTTCGTTATAAAAAAATGGAACCGGCATAGGATGCGACGGTTTAAGTGAAGGTAATTTGCTATACAAACACTTCTTGACAAGCAACGATAAGATTAGAAAACAAAGAAAAGTTTCTAGGTCAAAGGAAGAGAACTTCCGGCGTTGACAACATTATTACATAACTATACAACAGCAGCTTCCTACCGAACCTTTGACATTTCTTCTAGTAGAAGATCTCTCTTGGCAGGGTCGTGGAGGATAATGCCCCGAATAAGAACCTGAGAAATGAACAACTACTAATGAAAATTCGCAATGAACAACATAAAATCAACCTAATAATGAGGTAATTCATGGTAATTCATCCATAACTGTTAAAAATCAATGCATACCAGGAGGGTTGGGAGGTGGTGGAGATGGACGCAGAGGATAAGCCATAAGGGGAGGAGGGAATGCTGGAGAAGCATAGGCTGTTGGAGGATGGGGAAAATGTGGTGGAGGTGGGTACGTCACTGGATATGGTGGATACTATGGGTACGCAGGAGCTGTCACAAGGTGTGCTGTGGCAAGTGCACTGTAAGGAGGAGCTGATGCGGGAGGAGGTGCAGAGTATGAAGGTAGCTAAGGAGCCAAAGAAGCTACATATGGTAGTCCAGATGGTGCACATCTTGCTTCTGGTTTCTACAACAACAAAAGCACAACATTGTTCATAATCCACTACAGAATGATCATGGTAAATGATGATGATGATATTCTATACTAAATGAAATTGGTAGTTACCATTGCATTTGCATAATGTAATATCAAGCGTGCTTCTCAAGCATATCTGGAATCAGAGAACAAACAGGCACTTTGATATAGACAATCAAAACCTTTCTTCCTAGAGGGTAGCAATGCAAATGCTAAGTGACAGTTGTCCTACTTCATAATTTGATGCCGCAGAGATAGACTAGGGGTCTTTGTTGGGTAGATACGTCATACACGTATAAAGAAATAATGGAGGAGAGGAAAATCTGCTAGAAAATCCATCATTTGCATCACAACTCATATGGAAGAAAGAATGAGATAGAAGAATCTAGTAAGTGATCACTGGACTATCTTCATCTTTTCCCTTTGATGTTTTACGTTTATCCAGGGTAGGATGTTACTCAGATCATCATTTTCTTTTATTTATGAACCGAGTCATACCATATTGCACGTCTTCTACCTATGCAGAAGGCTACGTAATCAGTCGCCTATATCGTTCTATGAAACAAAACATGTGAGTAGTACTACCAAGAACTTGTTTGGAAAATATGGCTTCGAATTGGGTAGAACAATGAAGTCGGATCTTTAGGATACTCAAGTCGGAATTTAAGGCATGCTGTCACTTTCTTTAAAGATTTATTTGCCCCACAATGTTGCTAATGGTCATCAGCAAATTTCCTCTAGGATACAACAAAGTTTCAAATGAGAATACTAGATAGTAATTCAAGTATTTCTCCAGGTCCTCATGGGAAACAATTAAAAACAATGACTAGCTGTAGTTTCTATTGAAAAAGACGAAAAAAGAATAAGATTATTGTTTGATCTAAAAACAACGTTACTTATCTTTATTTTTCAAATAGAAGCAACTCTTCAAAAGGTTACAAAAAGAACAAAAGGCAACCTTTCGTGAACAAGTACGTCTAAAATGTTACATTGAAAATACATAAAAATTTGAAATAAAAAAATAAAAAATACCGGAATTTTTCGTGAACAGTCACATTTTTCAATAAGACTTCATAGTTAATTTTTTATAAAAATAAATCCGAATTTTCAATAAATAAAATTAATGATCGTCGATTAGTGTCAAATCTCATCCACGTGCGCACTCACATCTTTTCGACGTGGAACAAGGTACCTCTTCATTTGTTTTATAAACAAATCACCAACAGTCCCTCACTTTTGTTTATAAAACAAAAACAAAAACAAAAACAAAACGTTAAAAATATACAGCCAAAATTTCCATAAGATTAATATACATACATAAAGGTTTCTTTGAGTTAAACCTTTACTTAGTGCAAGTATCTCAAAGCTCTATTAAAGTGACAAGTAACTCGACTTTAAACTTGTATTTTTATATAATAGAATTGGACATACCGCATATACACTAACCTCTTGTTTCAGCGAGAAGTTCGATGTTACTCCGCACTATTATGGCCTTGTGCTTGATCCTGTTTCATGAACTCTCTAGAAAGCAACCCTAACTTTCGTAAGAAGTGGCATCACTTTTAAGCTCATATAGGTGAAAAATCTATCATGTGTTTCTATTATTATCAACACATTACAAGTTTGTACTATATTTCATTAAGAATTCAATTCAGCCTACAAAACATAACAGACGATACTAACTTCTCATATTAAGGCTACGTCAGTATTTGACACCTAAATTTTTGCATAATTTTTAGGGTTAATTTTTACCCCAAAAAAAAATCACATGGCATATAGTTTAGGAACATTTTTATTTTATTGGACCAATGGCGAGTGCAAAATTTTTCACATATTCCGTTGGGATTTTCATATATTTAGGTAATATACACTGAGTGATGTATTTTGATGGAAAGGAAATTCTCGAATGAAATATTGGAAAAAAAAAACACAAAAAAAATTGCGCGTAAAATGATATATTCAATAGTATTTTGCACGAGTAAAGTTGGCAATGAAATATACCATGGAGATACAATTTTTCGGTGGATAAAAGGAGTCGCGTACGGTGGGCAGCAAAGGGGCCACACAATTGAGAATACACAGCCACAAATCCGGAGAGAGCCCCGTTCATTCACAAAAGCGGAGAGAGAGGAGGCTTGAGATTGGAGAGCTCGGCCACGGTTACCCCGGCCTCTGCGCCATCTCACTTCTCGATTGGCGATGTGCCTGTGTTGCTGCCGCACGTTTGTTCCAAGGTCGTTTCTTCGCACGTAGTGGAACACTGCCACTCAACGCCCCTTATCGCCCATCCAGTTTCCAGTCCTCCAACAAGCTCCCACGACATCAACAACGCGACAAGTAGGACGTTCCTCTTGGAGCCCCCTCGGCGAAGTCCAATCTGATCCAAGCCCTGACGATGAAGCCTATTGTCCCTTGAGACGAAGCCCAGTCCATTGACGCCAGCAGCCTTCTTCCGAGACGCCTGTTGCTTCCTGACGAGTTCCCGCAAAGATCAACATTGCGCGCTGTCCGCTCCTCTCTTATTGTGCTGTGTTGCGGTTCCTGACGACAAGGAGTTGCTATAGTTCCTCAACGTCACCTGCCTGAAGCTGCTGTCATCCTCCTCCTATCGGCGGGCGGGCTAAGTAGTTGTCCAAGGAACATCACACCAAGACCACGTGAAGAAGGAAAAACTATAAAAAGGTGGGGTTGTCTTCTTCCAGTGGGGGTCTTCAAGCATGAAGTTCGGCCCCTACAACTTTGACACCCGCGGCTGCCGATCCATCGTTGACCGCCACCTACCGCTACCCCAACTGTCGCCAAGCACCGCCTGATCGAGAGACGGCCACGATATGCACAGAAAGAGAGACCAAATCTTTTCCTGGAGGTTACAGGGAGGGACGTCTCCACTAGTGTAACGCATCCAAGATGAGATACGGAAGAAAAGAAAGCATGCAATAAAAGGCTCACAAAAAAGAAAGCCAAGACAGTCCCAACGCGATCTTCTCTTGCTTGTCATCCATAGGCTCACATCCACACAAATTGCCACCTCGCTGTTCTGAAACTCATCTGCGATAGCCCATGGTCGATCTAAGTCATCGCTGAATCCGTGCTATCTATGAGCGATTGCTGACCTCCATCAGATTGTGTGCTCCTTTCAACTGGTAAGTTTGAGATTGGTTTTGACCTGTTTACAGGTTGAAGATGATCTAACCATCATTAATTTACTGAGTCCAATCGGTGTCAAAAAAATCGTGAAACTTGAGCTTGGGAAATGAATCATAATTTGTTTATGTCGATAGGATTGAAATAACGGTCAATTTTCAAACTGTTGGTGTTTCATCTTGGATCCAATATGAATCGTGCAAATCGGTGTTTTCGTGATCAGAGCATGTTGACCTGACTTTCTCTGCTGTTTAAGTGCATATGAGTGTTGATCAATATTACTGCATCAATAATTCTTGATGGTCCTTGAGCTTTCACCATGATAACTCTTTGCCCTTCACCGTGAGCATCCCACCGAGCATTCGTGAGACAACACCACCTCTTCATCGTGTCAAGTTTGTCCAATTTTGACAAGCAAGTGTTTGAACAAGGTAATAATTTTATCTTAGTCAAGATTCATATATTCCATTGCCTTGCTTGAATTATTGCATTATTGATTGAACTCTCAAATGATGTTATCATAATCTCGAATAGCCGTCACAATGTGCATATGATTGACAGTCCAATTTCACGATCGAAATATGACTCGCAATCGCATGGAAAATGTGGCACCCCTCGATGGCCCCCGATCCGATTAGGGTCGCCACAGTTCGCTTACCATTCACTTTTCCTATGTCATGTCACTCTGATACCATTTCAATTACAGCGGGTCCATACAACCTGGGAGTTTACATCTTTTAGATCAGTCCCTTGCGCAATTTAAATACGGAAGCACATCCAACAAACTCCCTTCCCTATATTCAGAAAACGATGCACACCTATTAAACCTCTTATATAAGTTAAAGCCGAACATGTTTATTTACATAAAGCATATGGACATCTTTAGTCAGTACATCGAAATGCCAATGTTTCTATACTCGGCTATACTTCAAAAGATGTCCGACATCTCCTCCCACAATTGTATGCTTAAGGTCCATCAACTAGTGTCGGCATCCAAAGGTTCCCTCCTTTGCTATCCTTCTCCTCGCGGTCATATCCAACCGCTCAAACCATCTACTAATCTGAAATGTTGGTCCCCAAAAGGGATGAGTATAACCACTCAGCAGGTAAATGAATCCAATAACCACTCAATGCATCATGCAAGTCATACATGCATTGCAGGCGTTACTTACCTTGAAGCCATGCATATACTATCATGCATCATCACATCATATACATGTTCTCATCATCAAGACATCATCACATCACACATGTCATCATCATCATGGCATCATTGTAATCATATTCATGTCATCATCATCATGACATCATCACATTACACATGTCATCATGCCATATCATATATCATCAGCATCATCATCATCATCATCATCATCATCATCATCATGCCATATCATATATCATCATCATCATGCATATCATCACGCATATCATCATACCATGGGTGATCATCATCATATCACATCACATATTGTCATCACCATCATGCATATCATGATGCCATGGTTTAATTTCCACTTTTAACTTTCAATTTGATCACCCCATCACCCATTCCTCGAATCATCAATTTCATCATCCTCTCTGGCAAAGACCTCCGAGGCTTCCGGCATTCAGCCATCCCAGGCCACCGGGCATCCGGCCCCCCACATTCCGGGCATCTCGCATCCCAACTGGCATCACGAGGCATTCCCCTCGGGCAGAAACTTCCGACAGGGCTTCCGGCATTTACACTCCCTGGCCGAGCATCCCGCACCCCAATTTTGGCATCGCAAGGTATTCCTTTCGGGCAGAAACCTCCGACAGGGCTTCCGGAATTATGTACCGACATACCACTTGGCCTCCCCTGGAATTACGTACCGTATACTACCGGGCATCCCGACATTCCGGGGCCATCCGGCAATGCATCTCTATACATTCCGAGCATCATCATCATCCACCACAACCACCTCCTCACTTATCATTATCCATGTTTACCAATTTCGGTCTTAATTTAGTATGGCATATGACGTGACATCAAACAAGTCATACTTGGCATGGAATTCACACATGTATCTCAATTCAATATCATGCATACATCAAGACCTCATCATACATGCAACATGGTATAATTATTTATAAAATTAATGGAATTTATGGCCAATAAAATAATCCATTTTTCATACCCTTTTGCATTTATTTAAATTCCAGCTTTTGTTATTTTCAAAAATATTAAATTTAATATCTATAACTTCCCAAAAATTATAGAAATTAAGGCAAGTGATAAACAAGACAATAGAATAATAATTTCATGCAAAATTCATGGCCAAATAGAATTTTATACAATTTCACAATTCTCACAAAATGATATGTCATTTTCGGGTGAAATCAGAATGCACAGTTTCTGAATAAATTCGATTAAAATATCCATACGACCTCCAAAAATCACTACATTTTACCAAGTTATAGCCAAAACATTTACGTACATTTTTCATGAAGACTTACAAGTCATATTCTTTCTAGATTAATTTCTACAGTCTCACGAAGCTTCTGGATCCATCACCGAAACGTCCAGTACATGCTTCTCCGATATACTGAGTTTTCACCTACCTATTCTTCTTCGTTTCCTCTGAAATTCAGGTATGTTCTACATCAAGATGTTCTCTACAAGTTTCGTGAAGAGGTCTAAGTCATATAACCAGAGTATAGTCGTCATTTAGGTCCATGATGTCTCGGGTGTCCTGTAATACACCTCCAGAATTACCGTCTTCGAGATCTAGTCGATTTACTAGGCTATACTTGTTCGTTTCACTTAAAATTTGAATATGTTGTAGTTTAAGATGTCCCCTACAACTTTCATGAAGAAATCGAAGTGATATTCTCAACACAAACCAACATGCAACCACAAATCCAACCAAAGGTCAGTAAAATCTTTCCAGATCTGGGGTCTCCGTAGGATGAGACTTTAACCCCTCAAATATCCATCAGTTTCCACGAAATTTTAGTATGTTGTAGTAAAAGATGTTAGCTACAACTTTCATGAAGAAATAGAAGCCAAAATCGGACTCTAAACACACATGCAAGCTCAAACAACATTCTGACTCACAGGGTACGAGCAAGAACAGCCACACCATTCACACATAAATTGACCATGCTTCGGATTTTCTCACCTAAACACCCAAAAATTCAACATGCAAGTGACATACACACATGCAAGAGCAGCTAGAGGACTCCCACTTGCCTCTAGACCGAAGAAAACGGCGGCACACGGCGGACGAACGGGCGGCGACGAGCGAGCTCCTCCTCCTCGGCTTCCTCTTCTCTCTCGCAACTCACTCTCTCTCACTTGGCTTGGCCGAATGCCACTCTCTCTCTCTCCCTTTCTCTCTCTCTCTTTAGTTGTATTTATATTGCATGCAATCTTCTCTTGCATGGGGGACACTTGTCCCTAAGAAGGAGACAAATGTCTCCTTTGTTGAAGACACTTGGAGGCCATGCGGCTGCTCCTCCTCCCCCATCATGCACCGACGGCCCAATGGGCTTCATCCAAGATAAGTCCATTTCACTTTTAATAATTTACCTTAAATCCCCTTTTATATAAATACTAAATTACGATTTCATATCGCCATAAAACTTGAAATCATAAATCTATAAATTCCAATTTATAAAACACATGGCCAATTATAGGATTTTCTTTCCTATCAAATAATTATCCATTAAAAGCTTGGCCATAAATCTTATTGCAAATTATGGATTAAATGGCCATAAAATAACTTGATGGTACTTCCATCACTTATTCATAGACTTTAATGTAACTAGAGATCATTATGAATTTTGGGATGCCACAGAAAAATCGCCAATCCGATCTCACACTCGAGATTCGATTTGCGGTTTTATTTAAAATTGACCAACCCGATCTCATGCGCAAGATATGGTTCGTCAATTTTTAAATATCAATCTTATCTTGCTCTGATCTGCTGCCATGCCGCTTGAATCAATTTTGTTTTCATAAAAAAAATCATCAAAAAATCTGAGATAGATTAGGTTCGTTTTAGAATATTCTTCATTTTAGGGTTATCTTGCATTTTTAGAATAGGAAATTTATTTATTTCGAATTTCTTAAATAAAAAAAATGCATTCATTTAGGATGTTAGTTTTTCTTTAAATCTAAATTGCATGTTTAATTATACGGCAATTTTAAATTTCGAATTTTATAATAAAAAAAAAAAAACAAACAAAAAATCACCATGCATATGTTATGTAGAATTAGGGCATTCTTTGCACGTCATTGTATGTTAGGATTGCATGTTTATTAATTATAGGTTTAAATAATTTCTCCTAGATAGATTGCATGTTCTTATTTTAAAAAATAAAAAATCATGTGCACGTCATATAGAATTAGATTCATGAAATGCACGTCATTTAGTGATTGTTGCTAGGTTCATTTAATTAGAAATTGCTCGTCATTAGGATTATGTCATTTTGGATAATTTAGATCGCATGTTTAATTATTGCATGTTCATTAAGAAAACACAAAAATTATTTTACTCATTCATATAGTTTAGGCTATACTGTCATGTCATAATATTTCATGTTAGATTAGTAGCATGCATTGCATATTGCACGTTTTTTAATTAATTAAAAAAAAAAAAAAAGAAATTACGTGTTAATTAGAAATCATATTTAGGATTGTTAATATGAATTCTGATCTAACAACGCAGATGCTTTCGTTGCTATAAGGTAAATCCTACAATTTATTTACTGCTTTACTTGAGTGTTAAATTGGTGGTTTGCGCACCTGCATGATCGCCTCACATGTTAGGGAATTAAAATCAATCCTAGTTGCTTGCTAAACATTTTTCAAAAATAAAAGAGAAAGGTACCTCGTTAGAAAAATCTAGCGTAACCAAGTCCCCGAACTCATAAATCTCTAGTTCGTAGAAGTAAAGTAAATTACTTTACTTGGGTTTCTAATCGACCCACCAAAAATAGATTAGTGGCGACTCCTAATTGAAAATCAATTGTATGTTAAGAACTTGAACCTAAGTTGCGAATTGGTATTGGTATGGGCTTGGGAGAGCCCGAGTTAAATCCAGGCTTAACAATCTATTAGCCAAACCCTAGGTGGTCCACCCCCGAAAAAATTTGGTCGCAACAAATATTAAACAATCACATTCAATAACTTGTTCTTACCCATTAAACCTTGTAACTAGTGATGTTCTTGAAAAAGGTCGGCTTACCATTATTGGTGATTTCAATTAAAGGGTTTCAACCCCGTTTCTTGTGAGATCATTATTACCATATGTCTTGGTAAAGCCTTCATCAAAGGATTTGTAAGATTATTACTTAACCTCATGTAAACAATTATTATGGTACTATCTTTAGTCAATTGTCTCACATATTCATGTCTTAGACCAATATGTCTAGACTTACTATTATAGGTTCTACTATAGGCTCTTACCAAAGTAGCTTAACTATCACAGTGGATAGAAATAAAAGGCATAGGACTAGGCCATAATTTGATATCCAACAAGAAATTCCTAATCAATCAACCTCTTTCCCACTTGCTACTAAGCAATGATTCAAATTTCATAGTTGAGTGAATTATGCACATTTGTTTCTTGCTTGCCCAAGAAACAACACATTCACATAATGTGAAAATCCATCCAGAAGTTTCATCTCCCACACTTGTAATCCAAGTAGCATCGGCGTATCCTTCTAATATAACCGGATTATTATAGAACAATAAGATAACTCTCACATGTTCTATATTTGGATTATTAGTATTTACTTAACTTGCAAATACAAAAAGTAATATCAGGTCTAGTATAATGTATCGCATACATTAAAGACCCATAGCACTCACATTAAAAACTCTCCACTAGGAATAAAATGGAGTACTTATATATTTGAAAACAAGATGTTTAAATCTATACAACATCTTCTCCATGTAATCACTTTAGCTCAAAGAATAACCCCCATTATTTTTTAATTTTAATACTTAAGATAATATATGTTTCACCCAAATCTTTTATTTTGAAAATGAAAGTCAGATACTTCTTAATCTCAATAATTCCAATCATATTAGTTCCAAGGTCCCTTTAGACATAACCCCACTTCAAGAATATTCCAAGAGGTAATTAATTGAAATTATGCATCATCAAATTTTCATCCTCGATGAAATAAATACATCAAAATAGTAAATCAATGCAATTCTACTCTCTTGGGTCATTTATGCTATTCCATAGAATCAAATCTATGAGGGGCAAGGACAACAAATAAAACACATTAGAACCAAACAAGGGACACTACATATTAGCCCATTCAGTATCTCTATATCACCTCCATAAATAGAGCACTACATATTAGCCCATGCATGTAACAACATTCTTTAACAATTTAGTAAATGCGAGCAAATCAAGTATCGAGGTATCAAAAGTGCATAAACTAGAGTTGAGAGAGGCAAAAAGAAGATACCAACAATTCTAGGAATGGAATCAACAACATCGTATAATCCGAAACCTTCTAAAAGGTATAATCAAAGTCATACCTCATTTCTTCATCAAATTGCACGCAAGGGTAAAACCATAAATTTAACATTATTATGCTTGAAACCATTAGATAATATGATTGAATCGAATTTTCATGCCATTGCTTATGTGCTTGCATAAGCCCATAATAACATAAACATTCGTGCACATATTAGTCAGGACATCAAGCAATCAAAGCCGATTCCAATTAATCTTGTGCTTGAATGCATGGCTCAAAAATACTAAAGCGTGAAATGAATCAAGACCAAAAGTCTAGCTCAATCACGTGATACCAAAATTACAGACACCTTCCAATTCCAGTTCAAAATTCACACGCTCGTGTCAATCTCATAACACATTGCGATTGAACTCACCTGTCTTGGTCAACCACCTACAACAATCAATAGCCCAAGCATACACATGCATACCATTTTCTTGTTATTGAAGTCTTAAACAGGGGCATGTATTGCATCTCTTCAATTCTATCATTATCCAAAACATCCATGAATGACCCAACTCAATTTCAAAACCATAAAAAGTTACCAACCACAGCATCCACGGGGTCATGCAAAAGTTCGTTTCATTATTAAATCAATAATTAAATCAATCCATCTCTCTAACACATCTTGATGGCAGACGTGTTTCTAAGTATTTTAAATAAAATGATCTTTCTAGCTGCCGCTAACTTTATTCAAGTTCAATAAACATTGATATAGTTCGCTTAACATTTAGATTTGAATATGACGCACTTCATCAATAAAAGTATACCAAAAGCAGAAGCCCAATGCACTTTTACCTCTCAAGTTTACCATCAGAGCTTTTGCAGAACTTCCAGTTTTGAACCTAGTGGCATGGACAAACCAGAGTGCACCGAAAACAGAACCCATCGTACTTACTTAGGCTCCCACGCAAAATTAGTCATTCAGAGGCTTTCCCGAAGCTTCTGATTTTCAACTCACCTAGAGCCATGAAAAAAACTGACTCTAAAAGCAAAGATGAATAAGCACAGCAATTTGATAATCTCCCCCTACTTATGTTCTTCAGCAAAGCAAATGCAGACTATCCCCAAAAGCTCCTTTTCATGACCCTTGTGACTTCAGTTAACTGAACTCTTCATATCTCGGCAGTGCGGGGCTAGTAATGAAGAGAAACAGTCCCGCAGCCAGCGTCCGCTACTCACCGACACGATGAACAATCATCGTCTAAGACTCACTTTCGCAAGACCAGACACGGCTAGAAGAAACCAAGCCAAGGTCGAATCAGTTGACTAAGAAGCACAAGCTTAAGGAGGATTGGTATTACTGATAAACCATCGCTCCAATCCATTGACGCGATCAGGCCTCCAAGCTCTCCAGCTTCTCGCCGTTCCTTCTGCCGGCAACGTTCTGCAGGGCACGGCTCTGATGCACGACCCCAGAGAAATTGACTGACAAATCCGAGTATATTGACAGCACCTTCGAGATGTTCCCGTTGATCTCCCAGGTGAACGAGAACCACCAGTCCAAGGTCCCCGAAAACCTTGCGAAGAACGTGGAGCGTCATCTGGCATGTGATCACTCGATATATTTGCTAAAGAATTTGAAGTCTCCTCCGATGCACATCTTCTATTTGTATCAACTGATATCCATCAGGATTTCCGTTCTGCTCTGCCACCAGTGAAATTTTGCTTGAAGCAAAGTTCTAGATCCCAATTTGAAGCGTGGAAACAAGAGACTTCAATTGCGTGCGTGAAAAGTGAGCGAAACTGAATCAGGCGTGAAGGAGGCAAGGCAAAGGGAGGCCATTTTCACAAAGGGATGGAAGAAATTCTTGTTTCCCTATTCTGGGAGAGAATCAGGGTAGAGGGCATTGGTGGCTTAGACTGGTGGAACTTTGAAGTGGCTTTCTCGGTGATTTCCTCCAAACTCCCTCCTACCTCTTCATTGCCAATCGTTGCCTTCATTGGAGTGTATATCGTTTCTATTCACTCGTTCGTAACTGTTGGAGAAATCTTCTTGAAGTGTTTTGAAGCTGACAAAATGTTCGTAACAGAATTCTTTGATTGATCGAGATTGACTCGATGATTGAAGATCCAATGATTGCCTTAATATTCTTAGAAGGTTTTACTTATGAAAACCGAGATCCTGATTGTATGGGCGAACATGATTGATGGGCTATCGACACGTTCCTTTAATAGCTCGAATAATCTTCTTAATTGATTCCGTCCAACGGGTAGATTGGAGGAATTCCTTTGGTAAGTGCCAACGGGTATGATGGCATAAAGGAGTATATAAGGAAGACGTTCTAAGTTGTTCGAGGTGTGCGCGATAGAAAAATTCCAAAGTCTGAAAGCTTCCTGTTGTTTAGACAATTTCTTTGAGCGAAACATTGTATTCAAAAGAGAGTATATATTTGTGAGAAACCTTGAGGAGGTGTGGTAGAACATCTACACTATGGAATCAAGGGAAAGCTGTGGTATAACTTCTCTTTTGTTCATAGTGGAATCCAGCCGGTGGGCTGTCAGTGCGGAAGAGTGGATGTAGGCTTGGAATAAACCGAACCACCATAAACCCTGTGTTCAATTTTCTCTTCCTTACTCTCTTTACCTTAATCGTATTTCATTTTGTTAATCAAGAAAGAATTTCCTTTCTATCGTTTGCCAAGAATCGCTTCCGTATCTCGATAAATTGTTTGTGCACCTATTTACCCCCCTCTAGGTGCTTATACTAGCTATCTCAATTGGTATCAGAGCTTGTGTGCTCACTTTGTTTGAAGTGTTTTACTTCAGAGTAAAAGATCCATGGCTAGTATGTTGGCTCCAAGGCTGGTAGAATGGCAAAGTAACACGAGACCGCCTTACTTTGATGGAAAGGACTACAACATATGGAAGAACAAGATAAATGCGTTCTTAAGATCAAAGGATCCTCTGGAATGGGACGTTGTAGAAAAAGGAATCATTCCTAAAGCTGCATCTGTCTCAGAAAGAGGAAAGGACACTGTTGAGTCCAAATGAAATGAGTCGGAAGAGATAATCAAGAGACAAGCTCTTGATGCAAAAGCAATTTATTCTTTATATTGTACTCTATCACCTACTGAATATAACAGAATATCTTCTTGTGATACAGCCAAAGAAGTTTGGGATAGATTACACATTACTTATGAAGGAACCGATCGAGTGAAAGAGACTAGAATCAACATTCTTCTCGGTCAATACGAAGCCCTTAGAATGAAACCAGGAGAATCTATAAATGACATGTTTAGTCGTTTTACAGAAATCGTGAATGGTCTTGAAAATCAAGGTCAACCAATTTCTGATCCCATGAAAGTAAACAAGCTACTGCGTGGACTCTCCAATGATTGGAATCACATAAAGACCTCAATCAGAGAGACCCAAATAATCATGCCACTGTCTGCCGATGAGTTGGTTGGGACCCTTCAGTCTTATGAAGTGGAACGAATCAATGAAGACGAAGATCCCAAAGGTAAGAAATCTATTGCATTAAAATCTAATGATGATTCTGATGTAACAGATTCTGAAGACGACATGGATGATGAAGAACTTGCTCTCATAATAAGAAGATTCAGAAAGCTGAATAGAAAAGGAAGAAGATTCAATACAAAGAAACAAAGTTTTCAAAAGCAACAGACCAAGTCTCCCGAAGATGATGAATCAAACAAAGATGTAGTCTGCTTTGAATGTAAGAAAAATGGACACATCGACTCCAACCTGTCCTCTTCTAAGGAAGAAGAAAGGAAAAACTGAAAAGTATCGAAAAGCTCTCAAAGCAGAAACCTGGAGTGATACAGAGTGCGAAGATAGTGATGATGATTATGCCAACATATGTCTAATGGCACAATCGGATTCAGAATCAAACTCCGAGATCGATTCGATTCGAAAGTGAATTCGAGGTAAGTAACTTCAAAATCCCTATTCAAGTTTCAAAATACATTGATGAGTTATGTTTTACTTTAAGACTTCTCTTAAAAGAATTTCCGAACTCAAAAAGGAAAATTCTGCTTTAAAACAACAAGATAATTTTTTGGAAGAAAAAGTGAAATGCTTAGACCAGAATGTTTCTTCTCTCAAAGAAAGTAAAGATAATCTTTTAAAAGAAAATGCATTTTTGAAAAATGACATTTCAAATATTTCCAAAAGATTTTCTCTAGGATCTGAAATAGGATCTGAAATAGGATCTGAAAAACTGGAGAAAATACTTTTGTTCAAAGACCTTATTTCAATAAATTTGGTTTAGGAATGACTGTTGAAACTATTCCTTTAATCGATTTTCCTAAAGTAAAAGAAAGAATCAAACAAAGGTCCATAAGAAATGCTTACAAAAATCATTTTGAAAGGACCTTTGTAAAACCAGTAGGTCGCAATGCTCTTAGATGTTCAAAATGCAATAGTGCAGATTATTTTGAGAAAGGATGTCCTATGGTTTGGAGACTGTCAATAAAGTCTGGGCAAAAACCGTATATCGACTAACTCAAAAGGACCCAAGAAAATATGGGTACCAAAGAAAGCTTGAGTCTCTTTTTAAATGCAGGTCACTATCAAAAAAAAAGGTGAAATGGTACCCGGATAGTGGATGCTCGAGACACATGACAGGAGATTCAAATTGCTTCATAAAGTTTATTCAAGTGAATGGTGGAAAAGTCTCATTTGGAGGAAACAACAAAGGAAAAATAGTAGGATTTGGAACTGTAAAGATTGGGAACCTCACAATAAGCAATGTTTCTTTAGTTGAAGAGCTCAATTACAACCGCTCGTGTCGGCCACTGTGTGATGCCGGTTTTAGAATCAACTTTCAAGAGCGTATTTGTTCAGGAACCAAGAAAGACTCTACTTAGTCATTCATGGGTCGAAGACATGGAAATATCTACCTCTTGGACGTAAAACCAGATGAGTCGCAATGTCTAATCTCAATTCAAGACGAAGCGAACTTATGGCACAAAAAGCTTGGGCATATTAACATGAAGCAGATAGCCAAGATCTCAGCAAAGAAACTTGTTCGTGGTCTACCCAATTTATCATATCAAAAGTCTGATATATGTACACCATGTATATTGGGAAAACAGGTAAGAAATTCCTTTAAACCAATAAATCAAGTTTCCACTAACCGTGTACTGCAGCTCTTGCATATGGATCTCTTTGGACCAACAAGAACGCAGAGCATTGGAGTTTGAAGAAAAGTCAGATGAAGGCATCTTCCTCGGATATTCAACCACAAGCAAGGCATACATAGTCTACAATAAGAAAACTCAAATAGTGGAAGAATCAATGAATGTCAAATTCCAAGATTCTACACAAAATGAATCCATTCAGACTCATCTCGAAGAGACTGAACCTGCTCCAGACTCTACAAAGTCTAAATCTCAAGAAGCAGCTCAGACCTTAAAGGACCAACAGCAAGTGATTGTTGAAGATTCAAGTGAAGGAAGTGACCATCAATCTGATAAATTAACCAGCAACTGGAAACATAAGTCCAGTCATCCCAAAGATCTTATTATTGGCGACATCAATGAAGGAATTCGCACAAGATCCAAAAGGCGAGAAGAGTCTAGTGATGTGGCTCTTATTTCTCAAATAGAACCCAAGAGCATAGAAGAAGCTTTATCCGATGAAAGCTGGATTGAAGTTATGCAAGAAGAACTCAGACAATTCAGAATTAACGATGTCTGGGAACTGACTCCAAAACCAAAAGGTAAATCAATTATTGGAGCTAAATGGGCTTTCAGGAACAAGATGGATGAAAAAGGAAAAGCCATAAGAAACAAGGCTAGACTTGTGGCCAAGGGATACACACAAGAAGAAGGGATCGACTATGACGAGACTTACGCCCCAGTAGCGAGGTTAGAAGCAATTCGTTTATTACTTGCATTTGCTTGTCATAAAAATTTGAGGTTATTCCAAATGGATGTCAAAAGTGCTTTCCTAAATGGATTTATCCATGAGGAAGTTTATGTGGAACAACCACCTGGATTTGAAGACCCAAGGAAACTAGACTAAGTATTCAGACTCAAAAAGGCTCTATATGGCTTGAAACAAGCACCTCAAGCTTGGTACGACAGATTAAGTAAGTTTTTAATTCGAAATGGTTTTGTTAAAGGTAAAGTAAACACTACTCTTTTTATTAAAAGAGGAAACAAAAGTTTTCTACTTGCTCAAATATATGTCGATGATATTATTTTTGGATCCTCTAATGAAAGTCTGTGCAAGAAATTCTCTAAGACTATGCAGGATGAATTTGAAATGAGCATGATGGGTGAGTTAACATTCTTTCTTGAACTTCAAATAAAACAATTGGAAGGAACTTTCATTCATCAAGAAAAGTATGCAAATGATCTTGTTAAAAAGTTTGGACTGGGCAATTGCAAAACGGGTGATATATCAATGTCAAGTTCCTTGAAGATAGACAAAGATGAAAGAGGAAAGAAAGTCGATCAAAAGCTGTACAGGAGTATCATCGGATCACTTCTTTATCTTACTGCTTCTAGACCTGACATTTTGTTTAGTATTTGCATTTGTGCCAGATTTCAATCAGACCCAAAAGAATCTCATTTAAATGCTGCGAAGCGTATTATCAAATATATTTCATCAACTTCAAGCTTTGGTATCCGGTATCCAAAAAGGGGAGACTTTACTCTTCTTGGATATTCAGACGCAGACCTTGATGGATGTAAAGTCAATAGAAAGAGCACCTCGGGTACCTGTCAACTACTTAGAGGCAGGACAGTGTCTTGGTTTTCAAGAAAGCAAAGTAGAGTAACTCTCTCTATAGCAGAAGCAGAGTACATAACTCTTGGAAGTTGTTGTTCGCAAATTCTGTGGATAAAACAACAGCTAAGAGACTTTGGAATTGAAGACTCATGCACGGAGATTAATTGCGACAACACCATCACTATCAATCTCACCAAAAATCCAATTCTCTACTCAAGAGCGAAGCATATAGAGATTCGACATCATTTTATTAGAGACCGTGTTCAAAATTGAGATGTTTCAATTCAATATGTTGATTCAAAGAACCAACTGGCGGATATATTCACAAAGCCTCTGGAGAAAAATCAATTTGAAACCATCCACTCCAGACTCAACATTTTAAGGTATGACGAGATCAAAGTCTAAAGACTCTCAGACTCAGACATACAAGACTTTAACTGTAAGTTAGTCTTGGTACGACCATCAGACTGTAAGTTAGTCTTTCTCTCTCTCGAATCTTATCTTGAAAAGGTACAATTGGCAACCGTGTTTTATTGCTATCTTTAATCGGCGTAATTATTGCATCGTTTCCTTTTCGAAAAAGAAGTTATTTTTTGAAATGACTATTTTCGCGGAAAAAGGTTAGTTATTTTAAAAATGCATCTTTTTACTTTCCTTTATGACGGTTCGTTTATCTCTTTTTAACCGATCGTGCACTGTTGATTCCTCTTCACTTTACTCTCGAAAACCCTAGAAAGCATCGATCTTCCATTCTCGTTTTTCTCCTTTGTTTAATCTTCGAAAAAGTTGTCATCTTTCTTGGGAAAGTCAGGCAAGGAATCTTCCAAAAACTGAGAAATATGTCATCTTCAAGAAAGTCATCGAAAATCACAAGCAAGGGACCACGGCGAATGAGTGAGGGGCCTACGCACTTCGATCTTACTGAAGAAGAAGTGTCTCCAGAACAGCGACAGAGCCCACAACATTCTCAGCAGCGTCATTCTCCTCCATCTAGTCCTCAAGGCGTTGATCATCAACAAGAGGAAAAAATCATTGAGGATGCAGACCCAGTAAGAGTTCAAAAGCCTGCTTTTATTTATAGGATGTATCGTGCCTTAAAAGGAACTCGTACTCCCTTGAACTATGTCGGTGATTTTCTTAAAGACAAAGGATATGGGAACAAATATATCTTTTTGCGAAAAATGGAAAGCCTGGGAATTGCTCGTAAAGGGGTGGCTGAGGAAATCCTTGCAAATATCCCAAGTGATCCTCGTGATTGGGGATCGAATCCTGTAGATGGGAATGATGATGACAAATTGTACAGCCAATTTCAACCGAGAATGGGTGTTGCGGTTGAAAGTCAAGGAAAAAGGAGAGATTTGTTCAAATTGAAGGAACAAAAGGATTTGTACTCGAAATTGCTGAAGCGTAGGGTAATAAACCCTAGGAGTGTGGATTTTGACTTTTTGGATGCTGTGAATGTGAACTTGAAGGAGAAGTTCAGTTATCTTTAACTTGAAACGTTCTGCTCTGACACTACAGAGGCCTATGCTGAATTAACAGCATATTTCTATTCAAATCTTAGTTTTTTTTATGCGAATAGATTTTTTTTCAGTGTCAAAGATCAAGACTATATTGTGGATATGAATATGCTGGCAGATGTGTTAGGAGTTGAGAGAGGAAGATATCAACCGATCAAAGTTTCCATTGCTCGGGCCACACTTTGGAACTTGTGAAGGATAGGAGAACAGAGGAGAAGATCACCTACCTAAGGATGAGTGCATTTAATATCTTGCTTCACAAGATTGTGACCAATTGCCTCCGACCGAAATCAACCTCCAAGACTGATGTTTCAAGTTCAGAGGCAAAGCTGATGTATGCCGTCCTCACTGGGAAAAGGTTTTCTCTTCCTCACACTATCATGTTCCACATGTATAGAGCGATGATGAAGGACAGAGGTCAACTCCCTTACCCAAGCCTTCTGACGAAGTTATTCAGACATCTGAATATTCAACCTCCGCAAATCTTTTGTGTTCAATCGTGCGATCATATGGTGGTAGGATTGAAGATGGTGACCAAAATGCGTCTGAAAAAACTGAACAAGGAGTTGGAGAAATTCAAGGAGAAGACTCCAATCAAAGCTCATCAAACTTGTTCAAAAAGGAAAGGAAAGGAGCCCCTGGTTGCTTCAAAACCGAAAAGGAGAGCTCTTATTGTGGAAGATGAAGAAGATGATGACCTTACCATTTCGGCCATAACTTTGAAGAAGCTAAGTCGTACTATTCCAGAGTCAGTGGAACAACGTGAGACGAAAGGAAAGGAAAGAGAAGGTCAAGAAGAAGAAATAGAAGAAGAGAGAGAAGGAGAAGGGAGAGAAGAAGAAAGAGCAGTTGGCAAAAAAGAAGCAGAGGAGGAAAGACCTGGCGAAGAAAGAAGAGAAGAAGAAGAACCTGAGGAACACTCTTCTCCACCTGTAGGCATGGAAACAGGGGGAGATCAAGAGAAAGGAGAGAAATCATCATATCCTGATGCAAGTGAAGGAGTTAGTCGCTCACCTGCAGACCCAGAGGATGTTTATGCCTCTCAATTTCCAGAAGAAGGTCACGAAGTTTCATTGCCAAACTTGCGAGATTATTCTGATATGCTATCATCTGCAGAACGTGCTGAAGCTAGTACGCAGACCGACGGTTCAGCCGATTTTCGCAGAATCATGGATATTCTTTTGGAGATGCGCGGTCAAATTTATGCCTTGGGATGCGAAGTTCAAAACTTGCAAACCGCGGGTCAAGTTTCTTCATGTTCATTGAATGATAAAATCCAAGCCCTCATCACTGTTCAGATTCAGGCCAATGCCAAGGGTGAGGAGATTGCACAACTGAAGGAAGACTTGAAAAGGCTGGAAGGGATCGTTCAGTCCATGGGAGATTTCCAACTTGTGCGCATTCGCAAGCAATCTTGACTTTATTCTATTTTCATCTCAACCTTTTTAATGCTGACAAAAAGGGAGAGATGCAAGAGATTTGAACACTTTGATTTTTTTGTTTGACTTTAAGTTTTGTGTCTGGATTTGAATTTGGATGATTGCTATTGATGCTGCTATTGATATCTTAATATTCAAGACTAACCTATTTTCTGTGGTTGTAGATTCTAATGTTAGCCATTTATTTCTATAAGATATGCATGTGTGTTTGAGAAATGTTTTGCAGGTCAAAGTTGTCCAAATCTGCAGGAAAGTTTTGTCACCATCAAAAAGGGGGAGATTCTTGGATAAATCTTCTTGGAGTGTTTTGAAGCTAACAAAACGTTTCCATCAGTCTAATCTGAAGGTTTTGCAGTCTCTGCTATTTAAAGTCTGAAGACCTCCGGACAGCCAGACTCAAGACTCAAAGTCTATCCTCATTGACAGTCTCTAATCCGTTGAAGAAAGGTTATCCAGAACTGGATGTTTCGTTAAGGATATGACCTTATCAACTGGAGAAGATCTCGTGGCTGGAAAAGACATAACGGAATTCTTTGATTGATCGAGATTGACTCGATGATTGAAGATCCGATGATTGCCTGAATATTCTTGGAAGGCTCTACTTATGGAAACCGAGATCCTGATTGTATGGGCGAACATGATTGATGGGCTATCGACACGTTCCTTTAATAACTCGAATAATCTTCTTAATTGATTCCGTCCAACGGGTAGATTGGAGGAATTCCTTTGGTAAGTGCCAACGGGTATGATGGCATAAAGGAGTATATAAGGAAGACGTTCTAAGTTGTTCGAGGTGTGCGCGATAGAAAAATTCCAAAGTCTGAAAGCTTCCTGTTGTTTAAACAATTTCTTTGAGCGAAACATTGTATTCAAAAGAGAGTATATATTTGTGAGAAACCTTGAGGAGGTGTGGTAGAACATCTACATTGTGGAATCAAGGGAAAGCTGTGGTGTAACTTCTCTTTTGTTCATAGTGGAATCCAGCCGGTGGGCTGTCAGTGCGGAAGAGTGAATGTAGGCTTGGAATAAGCCGAACCACTATAAACCCTGTGTTCAATTTTCTCTTCATTACTCTCTTTACCTTAATCATATTTCATTTTGTTAATCAAGAAAGAATTTCCTTTCTATCGTTTGCCAAGAATCGCTTCCGTATCTCGATAAATTGTTTGTGCACCTATTCACCCCCCTCTAGGTGCTTATACTAGCTATCTCAGTAACAAGGATGATTGTGTTTTGGAGGAAGCAAAATCCCGATCACGCTACTAAATCCAAAGAAGGTTCAAGCAAAGAAAATCGGAAAGGATCATGACTTCCTGCGTGTTGATCTGTTCCATGAGGCCATGATCCGGCTCCGGTTATCATTGACAATCGGAGTCACGACCAACAGAAAGATCTCGATTGAGATCCAGTCGCCTCAGGTTCTCATGCAATGAGCATGCAATGAGCGATGATCATCGGCATCCATGTAAGTCATCCAAGAACAGACCTGGCTTCTTGCGTCTAAATCTACGGCCACACGTGCCTCGAGATGTTGTAATCGACGTTGGCAAGGGACTCGATTATGTCGTCTATGTCATCCTCGCTACTCGTCGTCGTAGATGAACCAGCGCTGCACTCGAATTCATGCATGATAAACGAGCCATTCCCCGATGAACCACCGTTTCCCCGTCAAAGAAGATATCCTACACCAATGCAAAAATAACCAAGAGACGCATTCCGAAGACACATTGAAGTGTTCCCATTCAGTGCTAAGAATACCGATGCCATCAAATAATATAATATTGAGATCTCTAAAAGCGCGGCAATAATGAGAGCGAAGGCTACGGCGAAAAAAAAAAATGATCCATATTCCCTTGGCGACTAAGGACGCGTTTGGTAATATTTCTATATAAAAATTGTTTTAGGAAACAGAAATAGAAAAAAGTATTTCTGTTCCGGGGAACAATTTTTTAACAAAAAACGCATTTAGTAAACTTGTTCCGGAAATAAATAAAAAATAAACAAAAACACGTTTGGTAAATTTGTATAATTTTTTATTTTTTTTTATTTTTTAAATATGTTTTATTTTATTTTTTCTATTTTCTTTCTTATTTTCTTATTTATTTTTCCTTTTTTTCTTTTTTTTTTTTTTTTTTTTTTTGGCCGATCGCCGGCCTCGGCTATGGCCGGCGACCGGCCGATGAGGGCAGCGGCCTCGCCCAGCCCATGCCAAGCCTTGCCGGCCGCCGGGCGAGCTTGGCCTCGCCGGCCGCTAGGCGAGCTTGGCCTCGCCGAATTTAGGCGAGATCGAGCTCGCCTAGCCCAACGTGAGGTCGGCCTCGCCTTGGCTAGGCGAGGCCTTGGCGGTGGCTCGGCGATGCCAAGCCTCGCCGGCCGGGCGAGCTCGGCCTCGCCGGATCTGGGCGAGCTCGAGCTCGCCCAGCCAAGGCGAGGCCGAGCTTCGCCAGGCCCCGGCGACGCTCCGGCGAGGTCGCCGGCCCTCGACGGCCGGTCGCCGGCCCTGGCCGGGGCTGGCGACCGGCCAAAGAAAAAAGAAAGAAAAAAGAAGAAGAAAAGTGTTTCTAAATTTTGTTTCAGAAACAATAAACAACTTTTTTTGTTTCTTGTTTCTGTTCCATATGTATTTCTGGGAACAAAAAAATAATTTTGGAACAAAAACGCACACAAATGTGTTTTTGTTCCTTTTTTAAACAAACAAAAAAGTTGTTTAAAAACAGAAAAAAGAAATGCAAACAAACGTAGCCTAAGTCCCACATCCTAGTCAGCGCACTCTACATTGTGAATGGCTTCGAGAGCAACTTCACCTCTCTTCCTCGTGCGATCTTGTTTCACCACATCTTGACTTATGACAGAACCAAAATGGACATATAAAAAAAAAATGCTAGAAAATTCAAGAGAGAAATAGAGAGCCTCCCCTGCCATCATGAGTGGGATGAATGCCATAATGACCAGAGAGAGATTTGTCCATGGAACAAAGAAGAGGGCTTCATTTGCGTTTTGCACATCCTTTGCTTAACCCACCATCAACTGCATCCTTAACTCCATTGTTGCACAAATAAATCCTTAAAATTGTTGGGAAAATATGGCTTCGAATTGGATAAAACAATAAAGTCGGATCTTTAGAGTACTCAAGTTGAAGTTGAACTTTGAGGCGTGATTTCACTTTCTTTAAGGATTTATTTGCCCCACAACGTTGTTAATGGTCACCGGCAAATTTCCTCAAGCATACAACAAAGCCTCAAATGAAAATACTAGATAATAATTCAAGTATTTCTCCAGGGTCTCTCATGGAAAACAATTGGAAACAATGGCTGTAGTTTCTATCAAAAGAAGACAAAAAAAGAATAATATTATAGTTTAATTTCAAAACAACGTTACTTATCTTTGTCTTTCGAATAGAGGCAACTCTTCAAAAGGTTGCAAAAAGAACAAAGGCAACCTTTCATGAACAAGTATGTCTCAAATGTTACATTGAAAAAACATAAAAATTAGAAATTAAAAAATAAAAATAACTGTAACTTTTCTTGAACAGTCGCACTATTTCAATAAGATTTTATAGTTAATTTCTTATAAAAATAAATCCGAATTTTTAATAAATAAAATTAATGATCATCGGTTAGTGCCAAATCTCGTCCACGTGCGCACTCACGTTTTTTCGACGTGAGACAAGACACCTATTCATTTGTTTTATAAACAAATTACCAACAGAACTCACATTATATTGCTGGAAATGAGTGAATTAGAGAAATCGCAAGGTTGTCTTTTGTACTCCATCCTTCGACGCTTTTTTCTTGTATGTTGCTTTTGAACTTGATACATAATTTTATGGATCGTACCTGCCTATTTTTTAGTTTGAAGAGTCCAAGCCATATTATTGAAGCTTTGAGAAAGAACCTTATGGAGCTGAACCCCTAAGACCATGGAAAACATAACTAAGATAAGAACACTAGCCACTCAAAGACCAAAATCCAAAACAGCTCAAACGCAGTTTTCTTAGCAAAATGGAGTACTATAAGGAGGAGCTGATGCGGGACGAGGTGCAAAGTATGAAGGACCAGAGTAGCTGAAGAAGCTATATATGGCGGTGCAGACAGAGCACAACTTGCTCCCGGTTTCTACAACAGGACAAGCACAATATTGTTCAGAATCCACCACAGAATGATCATGGTAAATGGTCATGATGATGTTCTATACTGGAGGCAGCGGCAACGCACTAGAGAATGCAGCGGATCTGAGCTCGCTGGACACAAACGACAAATCAGAGCTGCCAACGGGGACTCCTGCAGGGGACAGCAGAGGCGGCGCAGTGGAGAATGCAGCGGATTGGGAGCAAAGGTGAGAGTGAATTTTGAAAAGAAGAAAAGAGAGACAGCGTCTTCTTCGTTCCTCACGAGAGGGAGACCCGACAATTTGAAATATTAAAGAGAGAATTTTCAGATTTTCCCTATGAAACCACCCATTGACGTGGTGCCACGTGTCACTCACCGGGTGGAGAGGGACTATGATTATCCATGTACATACAAGTACAATGAATGACCTAATTATGTCTTGCTACTAAATAATGACCTAATCAACGATTTTCGGGTTTAGTTATATCTAACTGGAATATATGCACACGCTCTTTGGTAAGAAATTCAGAAAATCAAATGGTAGCACTTCAGATATGTACAAACTAAATCTCCAAAGTCCGAATCTTAGGTTACATAAATATTTGATTTAAAATGTCTCTGAAATTCGACACAATAAAATATCTTTAAATAAACAAATGTCTTCTATTGATTCATATCAAGGAATCAAAAGATGGATCTGGTAGAGCATATATATCTTGCTAGTAAGAAAAATAGAAAAGGAAAAATTAGTAAATAGAAAAATAAACATTCTCAAAGATACACATGACAACATTACTTCTAATAAATCTGAAGTGCATAACTAGTATTAGAAATAGATTAAGAAGTATGTCTGTTACAATCTCCCTGTGTTTTAATAGTCGAAGGTTTTGCTGTTCCATGATCTGTTATGTGCCGACTAAACTATTTTTTCTTCTTAGCACCACCAGCCCTGGAATTCTTGTTGGTTGCTTCCTTGGCAATATTCCCAGGGGTTTCCCCTTGCATGGATGACAATAATATAAATTTTGTATAAGTATTATATACATATCGCAAATGTACAATACATGGAAGAAATGGAATCCTTAGGACAGCAAATACACACACTGCAGAAGGAAACTAACATGTAGTCTACCCGAAGAAGTACCCCTCTCGTTCTAGCATAGAGGGCAAACTTCATCCTTTTAATAAAAATTCATACAACTCACTTCCAAAATTGCAGTACCATTAGACATTACCCGTTTTTAAGGAAAGGAAAGCAAAGCATCAACTTGCTTCCAACAATGGGCAAAAACAGCATCTACAAGTCAGGACTTGCTCAATGGATAGGGTTCTTACATTCACCATCATTTAGATCCATGTCGGGACGCAGACAACTCTCCACGGCTGTTCGAAGTTCCTCAAACCTAGGACCATGGTGTGCATTTTAAAGCTGCCAAGGAACCTGGGTTGGGGATTTACAGAGACTTGTGTAGAGACTGTCTTAGGCTTGAATGCCAGATTGGGAAATTGAAGTGTGCATTTGCTTCCCTGTCATCCAGTGCAATTACGGTAGTTAATCAGGACGAAACTGTTAACAAATCCATATAAGCACACTGGTGCTTTTGTTTATCCAATTGATTTCATGAATATGGTGATGCAACACCACTAGCACATCAGTAAAGTTATATTAGAGTGATTGGGCATAAGCAGCAGGGGCATGGCAACGTACTACCTTTGACTTACAACACTATTGCCAAAAGTTTAAAAATGATCACAAAGATCTGAAAATTTGTGCACCACTAGGGCAATCAATGGCTTACGAAGTGAGTTAATAGAATTACTATTCATCCATCAAAAGTAGCATCTGAAGACATCTATTCGCTAGAGCAATGTGTGACATTACACTTTCGCATACATTAAAAGAAGGAAAATTCCAGGTGCTCGGTCCTCAAAGATATCAAGATGACATACCTTCCTGTTAGCAGGTATAGATAGATTCTTAGCTGGCTTAAAGAAGGATTCTAACCTGTAGAAAATAAATGAAAGAAATCGTCAGATAAAAGAAAGTGCATTTTGGAAGTCACTTTCATTTGTTCAAGCTTTAGTTACCGACCTTGTGATGACTCATGCTTAGCTGCCTTAATCTTCTCAATCGCCTGATACATATGGTAAAACAACATTGAAAATATGTATGCTCTTTCCTTCAGAGGAAAAGAAGCAACTTCCTCAAGTAGGCAACTGACCAACACATTACTGAAGATAGAAGCCATACCTTCGTCACTCTATCAATGTTGAACCCATTCTCATTCACAAGAAAGGAAATTAAGCCCTAAAAAGGGAAAGAACAATCAGTTAGGAAATGAGTCAAGAATTCAAAAAGTGAAATGTTGCAAGTAAATCCCAACATGAAAATGGCCTACCTCCTCGTTTGGAGTAGTCCATTTTTTTCTCAGGTTTTCCTTCCATAGAAACTATTGGTTCCTTGAAAAGCAGTCGAGCTTCACTATAGGGCCAATTATCTGGTATCTGATACCTATTAAAAAACAAGCAAACATTTCCGTAAGAAGGATAACCAAACTGAATAAAGACTTCCAAGTAATGCAAAGAACCTCTGGGTCTTCAGGATAGAGAAACAATACAATTTTGTTCAAGTGAGATGAAAGAACAGACAAAGCAGACATCAGAATAGATAAAAGTATTATAGTAAACCAACACGTGAAGTAGCATGGCTGATGCACTGATTGCCAGCCCAAATCTACTGGTGGCAAACGATCTTCAATTCATATTGTTGATGAAATATTTCCACACCAGCTGAGAGTGAGAGATAATTCTTTTAAGTCAAGGAATTCAGCAGCCAAGACCATCACAGTGAGAAACTTTGATGCCTAATTTTGCTTACAAGTCAGGGAACTAGATAAGAGAATAAGAAGCACTTCTGCTTGTTTATGTCCTCTATTGTGTTTTCTATGGAACCATGTTGACAGACGAGCTTAAGAGTAGTCAGCCCTTCAATACCTGATAACTTCATTCCAAAGTAAAGCCACTAAAATCATCAAGCTAAAACATACGAGAGGGCAGAATGACATAAGATAACATAAAACAGATAAACAGTTAACAGAGCACTGCAACAATATCACGTCCACCTCGAATGCTTTCACAATAATCACATCCAGAGAGAATGCACAGGTCAATGAACTGATCCATATCCAGATTCATCTCCTCCAAGATCTAAAAGTCATGAAAGTGAGAAAAAAAATTTAAGCAAACACAATGAATAAACATTTCTAAGTACCTTGGAAATTTCAAATTCCATAATGGAACTTTTCTTGAGGTGGGATCCATCAAATGGCGAAGAAATATAGGAGCTCCAAAAGTAAGGGAATCCACATCTTCAGAAGCAACTGCATAAACCTGAAAAACAAAAATTACAGCTAAAGCACCATTCATTATAAAAGAGTTCTGGTTACCACACAAAAATTGAGCAATAGTGAACAAGCATATGTGTGAGTGAAGAGGAAATCAAATCAAGGAAATAAAATGGCAATTTACAAAGAGTTAAACAACTGCTAATCATGGGAAAACAAGGAACTATCCTAAATCAGAAGACGATCGAACAGGAGGATACTTGCCTTTCCAGCTTTGCAAAGTGCAGCACACTGTGCCTCTGCTCCTGAAGGAGCCTAACTTACAAAAACAGAATCTGGTATCTAAACTTTTTGTTAGAAATAATAACGAATAAACTTTCTAGACAGACTTGTAACCTCGACTACTGGGATTCCCATAAGTCTTAATAGTTTTTTGCAGTCTTCATTATGCTGTTGTGTCACCTGCAAGGGTATCAAAGCCATGTAGCACAAGCACACACATATCCAGTTAGCTATGCAAATAGGTTTTTCTGGAAAACAGAGAGAAAATCAAACTTCACATCAAATAAGACAAAAATATTGCACCGTAAGGAAACCAAAACAGGACCAACCTTCACAGTTCTTTTACTGAATTTCTTGATGTCTTCCTTGTTCTGAGACGGCAGGTAACAAATACAAAGCTCACAAAGCCTTCTTGCATTCTGTGTTTCTGCTTGCTTATGTATCTGTGTGTGTGTGTGTGTGTGTGAGAGAGAGAGAGAGAGAGAGAGAGAGAGAGAGAGAGATGCATATACCGCAAGGCTACTGCCAACTCCTCGAAGGCATCTTCCCTCTTTGAAAAACTGCTCAGAGACTCATTTAAGGTAAGTAAACATATTCATAGACAATTGCAAAAAGGAAAAAAGAAAAAATGGAAAATGGAAGGCTGCTTAATAATAAAGTACCCTTTTGCAAGCTCTTGCTTCTTCAAATCAGGAGGTCGACCGTCAAATACATAGCTATCATAACAACAGTAAAACATAATTTAGAGAAGCGCAAGCATCATTCTTCTAGCATCCCATCCCAATGAAAACACAGGAGGTAAAGAAAAAAAGTTTACACCGGCTTTATCCCCGCTTCCAACAGCCTAATCGTCCGGTAAAACATGCCTTGCAGATGACTACATGGGAAAACAAATCAAAAAGCAGCTCAAACTCGACACTTTCCAAGCACAGAGATCACATCGCATTACAATAGCATCTTAAGCATCAAAACGGAAGGCTAGTTGACAGTTCATTCATAAACCGTACGAAACTCGAGCGAATTTGATTTTCATTTCCATGGAGTCTTACGACCTAATCCACCAGCCTCATTGGTGAGCATCTGAGTCCCCTTCCTCCCAACCACAACCTAATCCCCCAATCAAAAGAACCAAAAAGCCCCCCACACTCAAAAGCAACTTAACGAGGAACTGACAGATGCTCATGCTGGCATCGACGCGATCGTCCGGCCAAAGTAGCTCTCCAGCCTCTGCTCCTTCATCGCCTTCGGGGCATCGTCCGCCAGCAGCTTCGTCAGTCCCTGTCGAAATCAATGGAAAATGATGGGATTGAAGAAGACGGAGGTCGAACTGGACTACCCTGATGCCCACATCGGAGAGAGAGAGAGAATTGTTGCAGTGGAAATTGAGGGATGAAATGGAAGCTGCTTGGGATGCATTGAATTCTAGGGTTTCGAGCTCTTCCGCTTCCCGCCTAATTTCGGAGACTATCGCGTTTGCAGGGGGTGAAGCGTGTGTGTCACGCGCGGGTGTCGCGACTGGTTTTTTTGGGTATTAGTTATAAGTTATCGGGCCATTCGAAGCAGCTGTTATGATATGTGCTGACTCGTGTGACATGCGTATTGAGATTTTTAGACTGATAGTAATAACTTATCATTCCTAGTGATTAGGCGGATGGAAATGTTGAATGCACATAGAGTTCAAAATCGATTAATTGATTGATATGGATTGGAGTATTTGAAAGGCCTTTTATCTACTTTCTTAATTCAGCTAAAGTTTTATTATACCCATATATCTATAGAGAAGAGAAAATAGACTACTATAGTAATTTTTCGTGTTTTAGATGAGATATTCGAAGGGTCGACCCATGTCAAATTGGAGATATTTGATTAGAACAACCAATCTTGCATTCTTGATGGTTGAGACAACGGAAGTGGAGCAAATTCATTGGCTTCGCAACCCTTTTTTAAGGGGAAGTATCAAGGGAAAATTAATGAATTACTAAGTAGGGACGATCGGTTACTTCACGAAAGATATATGTTGTCACTCAATATAAACTCTCTTAAGCTCATACCAATCGCAACTTTTGAGGTTTTATTTATATAATTTAAATATGCAAATCAATTCATTTAAAATTCATTACTAATCAATTATAAGTCGATTAAAAACCCAAGCAAAATGTGGTAAAACACTCAAAATCCAAATCTCCACCGACAAATCAAAACACGTAATCACAGGCATCAATCCATAAAAAAACAACTTAACGAGGAATTGATAGATGCTCATGTTGGCATCGACGGCGATCCTTTGGCCGAAGTAGCTCTCAGGCTTCTGCTCCTTCATCATGTTCGGGGCATTGTCCATCAGTAACTTCATCAGTCCCTATTGAAATTGGTGAACAAGACTCGATGAACAACATATGGAAAATGATCGAATTGAAGGAGATGGAGGTCGAATTGTATGTATCGGGAGTTTTACTCATGTGATGTGCACATCCGTACTCCCATGATTTCTTGAGATTTCCAAAATATCGAAATTAAATCTGCAAATTTATACTAATAACTTCTCGTTTCTAGTTATTAGGGTGGATGGAAATGTTGAATTCACGTAGAGGTCGAAATCGATCAATTGATCAATATGGATTGGAGTATTTGAAAGACTTTTATCTACTTTACTAATTCGGCCAAGGTATTATTCTACTTGTATGTCTATAGGGAAGAGAAAATGGACTACTATAGTTTCTTTATGTTTTAGATAGAGATATTCAAAGAGTCGACCCATGTCGAATTTGAGACATTTGATTAGAACAATCAATTTTTGTATTCTCAATGACCGAGATGAAAGAGGTGGCAACGAATTCATTGGCTTCACATCCCTAGAGGAACTATCAAGGGAAATTCTAATGAATTATTAAGCGGAGACAATCGGTTACCTCATGAAAGATATGTGCTATCACTGAGCAAGAACTTTCTCAAGCTCATACCAATAGCAACTTTTAGAGTTTTATTTAAATGATTTCATATTCAAATTAATTCATTTAGGAGCGCCACTAATCTATTATAAGTTGATTTAAAAAATCCCAAGCAAAATATGGTAAAACATTTTATGTAAATGCGTAAAAGGAAATCTGGTTTTGCATAGCAAATTATAGTCCTTTTCAAATGAATGAATTTGGTGGTGAGAATTGACTTTTTCACAATGAACTTCAAGGTTAACTATTTAATTGGCTTTTGAAATTCACAAACGAAGAAAAGAGTGAGAAGTGGCTTTTCAATATTGACTAAATATTTAAAATTAATGCAAAAAGATTAATTTTTAGTACCTAACAACGCCAACTAACTTAATCGAACTAAAAAAAGAATTCACTTTTTACTTTTTACTATTCATCATCTGATCATTTTAGTAAATATAGATTCAAGCAAGTACAAGGAAATTTACTTTTTACATTTTATATGAAAACAAGTTAAGTTGTTGTCAAGATTTATCTATTAATGAAACGGCTTTTCCTTAAACTTTTGTGTAAATATGTCCATTTTATACCTAATCAAACAATTGATTCAATTAAATCCCTAAAGTTGTCTAACGTATGTCATGGTTCCTTATCATTTAATTGATTGTGTTCCTACACTATTGAAATGTTCAATATAATCTCCATTGCAGTTATTACATGGATGGAATCCGTGTAATGTCACTTTCTTGTCTTTTGCTCATTAAGAACAATCGGCTGTTCTTTACTTTCTCCAAGCTTATGCTAACTAATCTTGATATGATTTGTGTTACCTAAATTTTCATTTGAAGACTTCTCAATCATTGAACAAGAAAACTAGGCTAGAATTCGATAGAGTTTGATCCTAAACAAAAACATCGATCTTGCATAGTCTTGCATTTGCAGCTGTGGCTACATTACTTCGCATTTAGATATTAGAGACATTTAAATTTTGGGCACAGGACATTCGCATTGAGCAAAGCATGGATCCGGCTATTATGCGTTTCCTTGGGATTGGCTTGATAGATGGCCCAAAATGCGAAATGAGTCTTGAACTCACTTGAGGCTCCAAAACCGAGCCTGCTCAAGCCCGGCCCTAAGCTAATCAAACTTGGCCTTGTGGAGGGAGAGGAAACGCGGCCATTCAAGAACAATAAGGGAAATTGCAATCGATCAACGCCCATTTTGAAGCTAATTGCAGTCTGAACACATAAGATGGAAGGTCCTGCTCAGCTGTACGTCGAAATTGGAAGAAAAGGCAAAGGAGAATTAAAGAAGGAAAGGAGCGTGCAGTTTCATCTTGACTAAGGGAACGACCTCGGCATTCGGGGACTGGAATTTACTGCCAAAAGAAAACAACAAAATCTGGACATAAAGAAGCAGAGGATTCTCAGTCAAGTGGCGTGGCGATTTTTCAGCATATAATCATTACAAAAGAGAGCTCGAAAAAGAAAAGATGAAAGTTTTTTTTTTTTCACGCCAAGAAAGACGAGTACAGAGAGAGTTATGGTCGGCAAAAGAGAGAAAGACTAAAAGGACAAAAAGAACAGAGAAGCGGCGGACAAAAGAAAAGAAAGGAAAAGAAGAACAGATGGGGCAGATTATCGTGGAGGAGGTGAAAAGAAAAATGGAAGAGAGAGAAAGCCGGCAAGGGCACCTTGCCCATGGAAAAGCCAAAAACAAAATAAAGTTCAAGTAGGTTTCTTTCTATCTTTCTTTGGAGTAGGTTTTGTAGGCTTCTTATCCCCTTCTTTGGCCGGAGGAAAAGCATAGGAAAATGCAACGAAGCAAGTTAAGATAGCAGAAGACTTTGACTTGGGACTTATGTGCTTTCCATATGATTAACCGTCGGCTTAATTTAAATTTGATAATTCATTGCCTACTCTCATTGCCTTCTTTTAAAATTTTAATTTAAAACTAAGATAAATGCATTGCAATTTTAAAACTTGAAATAAAATATATCAAGCTGCTCATGGTTAGATCCTAATTAACAAAATAGTTTGTATGGAGAATTTTGCAAATCAATCAAATTTGTTAATAAAAAATAACGCTCGCGGCGCTCTTCATTCACTCCATTATTGAATGAAGTAATATTTGAATGCCATGCTCTTTGCACTCTTATTAATGACTAAAACACTCCTCAACACAGTGTTGTGTGCGTTTATTATTTCGTGGATCCCATGTTTCTAGCATCCTTCCCTTACTATATGCCAAGGTGTTCTTTTAGTGTGCCCCTCCTTTTGTTTGTTGTCTCCTTTTCCTTATTATATGGTCAACACTATGTTTTGACCATATAATAATATGTATTATAAGTGCAATTGTTATGGGTTTGCGTAAATCGTCAACTTGATCATGTCGTCCGCCTGAGCGAGAGGGAGGGGAGGGACTAATAAAAAGCATAAGGAACATGTCTATCCCAACATTTTTCTCCCAAAAAATCATTTGACGACATATTTTCAAGAATTTGTTGATAAAAAAGACAAATCAATGGCTAGCTGCCTCAATTGAATCACGGATCTCAACCTTAACACTGGAGAATCTCATAAATAATAGGGCAATTAGTTTAACGGAATTAAAAGTTGCTTGACTAATTGACTCAAATTTCTTAATCGAAAGCTGCGATGCCCCATTATCTTCCCCCTTGTTTTTCTTGTTTGCTTTTCATATTGTGGCTACACTAGGCAAGGCCCTTGCCCATATCATAGCTGTGGGTGAGGCTCGAGCCTCGCCTAGGTCAAGAGAGGGCCTTCGTGCCCTTACTTGTGACTAGTGAGGGCCTAGGCAAGGGCTGTGATCATTGCCAGCTGCTAGCAAGAGCTTGATGGTGACCTCTCAAGCCACAATGAAAATGAAAATAAAAGTGAAAAAAGATGCAGACAAGTATTATTGCGCCTTTGAGCGAGACACCTCGAATTTCAAGTTAGGCCATGGCAAAGAAGAGAGACAGAGAGAGGGAGAGTGAGATGCGGACAAAGGTGGGTCAAAGTCATGGAGGATTGGGGAGTGGTAGTGTCGGTCGAGGATAAGGATGGTAACATTGATTGGCAACATGGTAGGGGAAGAGAGAAATGGTGTAGTAGAACAAGCTATATTTTGTGTAACAATCATATCACATGGTGTGATAAATCAATTCAAAGTGAGTACGTTTAACATTTTAGCACATTAGAATGATTTGCACATTGCATGGACAACATGAATTGACCGATTACACCACGTGATTGGTGAATAATATAAATTTTCTTAGTGGAGGAATAGTTTAATCTTCTAATTAAGGATATTCATTTAAAGATAAACATTATCGCAATTGTCAATAACTGAAAATCGCATATAATATAAGTACAAAGTTTGATTGGATTTTTAAAATTTTCTCTAATGTGGTTAAAATAAATAAAAGCTCAAAAATCACCTTCACTTTGTATCCTGATTTCACTTTATATTCTCTATTTTTTAAGCTATGAATCTTTGATTTAAAATTTGTTATTAAATGAATGGGACATGGAGACTCCTGGTACGATAACCCATTGATTGATCAATGAAACTTCTGGGAAATTTCCGGGGTAACATGACCGCGTTCTACTCTCTGGCATGTCCTTTATATGTGAGTAATGACAAGAATTTATTGAACAATTTCGTAAACGGCGTCTGAGGAAGACTCTTCAATAAGGGTCCCTCGTCTGGTAATGCCAGAAGAAGGAAGACTTTGACTTGCTTCCTCTCGCTGGTCTTTTCTTTTGAGTAGGTTTCGTCGGTTTTTGTCTTATCACTTTCTCTGCAGCAGGAAGTGAGATCGTGGAAGGCTTTTGACTTGCTTTTGTCAGAAAAGAAGACGAAAATGCAGCAAAGCGAGCAAAGATATCGGAAGATTTTGGCTTGCTTTCCCATGTTGCACGTTATGAAGTAGATTATCCAACAACGATGATTTGGGACTTGTGTTGCTTTCCTAATAAATTAACCAATTAGGGTTAATTTAAACTTGATAATTTATTGCCACCTCTCAGTGCCTTCTTTTCAAGTTTAAATTTAAAATTTAAAATTTAAGATAAGCAAGTTGCAACATTAAAATTTCAAATAAAATATATTAAGTTGCTCGTGGTTGAATCATAATCTATTAAATAGCTCGTATTGAGATTTTTTGCAAATCAATCGAATTTATAAATAAAAAACATGTTCGTGGCACTTCACATTCACTCCATTGCTAAATTTGATTATCTAGGCTATTTCATAGCTTAATTTCCAAAATCAAACTGACTTCACTGCAACATCATATTTTTAGGGGGATGCTAGATATATTTGAGTTTGATTTTGTGTAATCTTCATTGATAAGATCCATGATTTATCAAATCTCATAAATATTCAAAATATTGTCAAAGTCTTTTATGTAGACATCTTTATGTTTAATATGTGGTATCACATATATTTCCATAGTGGTTTGGGATCTAAATCTATATACTATAAATGATTATTTGAAAAGGTAGGGCATAGTCAAGCATTCAAAATCTGTCATGTTGTTTTGTAACTAAGTAATGATATGAATTATGACAAAAAAAAAAGTAATAGTGTGAATAACTCTTTTCAATCTCTTATATTATCGTAGTTGCTTTTATTGGTGATACCAGCCACGTAATACTTCCTAAAAGGATGTTAAGATCATAATACATAGATAATAACTTTAATTTAAGTAAATAAATTAATTCCAAGTAAGGTTAAGATTCCGACATAATAATCATGATTTAGCAATTACATTAATTCCAATCACAATTAAGTCTCTTCACTTAAAAGCTGTTTCTCTTAATAGTAATGGTGTTTTCATGGAATTCGCATCTTAATATTTAATTTGGGAAATTCAGTGGCCAAACCAATGCAAAACAGACGAGATATACATGAACATGAAACAAATCAATCAAAAGATGAAGGAGTAAGCCAAACCAATTCGATAATTTATCGCCTCCTCTCATCACCTTCTCCTTAAATTTTAATTTAAATTTAAAATAAGCAAGTTGCAATTTTAAAATTTAGAATAAAATATATCAAGTTACTCACAGTTGGATCTTTATTAATAATATACTTCAGATCGAAAATTTTGCAAATCAATCCATTTTATAAACAAAAAATGTATTGGTGTTCATCGATCCTCCTTTTTAGCATCCGTTTTATATAAATAAAATATATCAAGCTACTCGGGAAAGTGTTCTTTCAGTGTGCCCCCTCTTTTTGTTTGGTTTGTTCTTTTCCTTATCATATGGTCAACACCGTGTTTTGAGCTTATAGTGGATTTGTATTATGAGTGCAATTGTTATGGGTTTGCGTAAATCGTCAACCTGATCATGTTGTCTGCCTGAGGGCGAGGGAGGGGAGGGACTAATAAAAAGCGTAAAGAACGTGTCTATCCCAATTTTTCTCACAATGAATCATTTGACATATTTTAAAGAATTTGTTAATAAAGAAAACAAATTGATGGCTTGCTGCCTCGATTGAATTATGAATCTCAACCTTGAATCTCAACCTTAAGACCGGAGAATATCATATCACAATGAAAATAACAATAGGGTAATCAATTTAATAGAATCTAGAATTGAAATTTGCTCAACAAATTGATTTGGTTTACTTAATTGAAAGCCTTGAAGTCCGCATTATCTTTTTATAAATAGGTAACATGTCACATCTCAAGAGGGTAAATGGAATCAATTTGTCTTTACTAAATATCTATTCAAATTATGTCTAGCGTGTTATATCCCAATAATGTAATGAGTTTTCTTATGCAAGGTAATGTTCCAAAGAGAAAGGCTCACTTGTGAAGTTTTTGATAAACAAGATGCATCATCAAGTCAATTTCAAAAGGAGTATCGATGTAATGTCGCTAATTACTTTATTTAGAAATGTATTACCATATCGTTATGTGAAGTAATCTTAGGGTTCTTGTTTCATCTTAACTTAATACTTAGTCATGGGGATAACTATACAAATGGTCCACGAACTGAACTTTGGTTTAATGTGTAATGTCGTCCACGAACTTTTACTTGTTCAATATAGTCTGTAAAATTTTGGTAAACGTTCAATCTAACCTAAACTATACAAAAATATCTAATGTTATCTTTTCATTAATTCAAATTTGAACATTTTTATATAATCGATAGATTAAATTGAACTTGTACCAAATGTTCATGGACCACATTAAATAAATTAAAAGTTCAAGGACGATATTCCACAATGGATTGAAGTTCAAAAATAGTCAATCATGTAATCGATGCATAACATAAATTTCCTTAGTAGAGGGATAGTTTAATCTTCTAATGATTGACATATTCTATAGTGGATCTTCTAAATGATATGTAGGGTGTGTTTGTTTCACGGGATATATTTTTAGAGAAAACATTTTCCTCATTTTCTAGCGTTTGGTTTGCTCAAGAAAATGAGTTAACGGAAAACATTTTCTGAGTTAACAGAAAAAGTTTTCCTAACAAAGCTTAAATTCAGGAAAATGATTTCCACTTTGAAAGAATCGGAAATTTTTTCCGAATCTACCAAAGCTTAGATTTGGGGCATGGCTTACAAACAATTATTCTTATATATATAATCGAATTTTAATTTTTTATTTTAAAAAATTTGATTTTTTATTTTTATTTGATTTGATTTTAATTTCTTTTTCTTTTTGCTTCTTCTCCACCCATCACTGGCCACAAGGATGGCTAATGAGCTCTGGCCTCATTAGATCAAGTGAGCCCACGGCCTCTACAGTGAGGCTGGAGCTTGCCTGAGACCGATGAGCCTCAAGCCTCACCAAATCGGGCGAGCTCGTGGTCATCACGTGGCAAGGCTCGAGCTCGCACCAGACTAGCAAGCTTGCGATAGCTTAAGCTCGCCCCTCATAAGCCAGCCGAGGACAAACCGCAATAAAAGTAAACAAAAAAAAATAATTAAAAATTCTAAGTTTTTTTAATTAAAAAATTCGATTTTCTTTTTTAGCTGCGATAAAGTGTGAAATCATTTTCTAATGGGATTCAAATAGTAGAAAACATTTTTAATTATATATCACTAAATGAAGACAAAACAAATCGTATTCTTGGAAAATGTTTTCTCATAAAGTATTTTCCTTTATCATTGAGTTTTTCGTGAAATAAGCACTCTCGTAATATTACTTATTAATCTTCTAGGATGGAGGGGTGAGTAGATCGTGTCCTTTAGAACTAGAGCTTTTATATATTGAGCTGAGGCTCACCCAATATTCCTTATAGATTGGTCAAGTTCAGAGTTTAAGGGCATTTCAATTTGCGCTTCCAAAGATCTCTTTTTGGACTTGATTAGTGTACACAACAAGAGTAGGGGAATATATTTTGTCTTGAGAGTTTTGATTATGTATAGTTGTGTTTATCACTTGAGATTAAATTATTTATTAATTTGAGATTAAAATTGTATGTGAAATGCAGATCGTGACACCAACTTCCAAGTTGCCTCTGTTACCTCTGAACACATTATCTTAACTTCACAAACAATGGAAAGTCGCTACATCTTAGGATATTTAAATTTTAGTTCATATATCAATAAAAAAAATCGTAAGGTATACAAATTAAAGATCTTTTACAACCAATATCTGCCATTCATTTCAGAAATTTGCATTTTCAAGAGAACAAAAAAATATGTCAACATAGAAGAATATTAATTAAACACTTGCAGCTTGATATTTGGCATTTCATCTTTTTTCCCACACGTGAGGCATGTACACAATTTTCCGTGGCCACTAGATTAGGCCATGAATTTAAAAGCAAAGTTGTCAATTATAGAAGGGAAGAACATGAATGACCGCTACGACTAGATGCCAATAGTTCTTAATTGAATGAATGGTAGTGTCACAGTCAGTAGGGATTAATCAAGTCTTTAAAGAGTCTTGAACATTTGGTTGATATTGAGAAGGTCCATGACTAATGTTACTTTTCTGGAAATATTACACATTATGTAGACAAAATTATTAAAAAAATTAAATTTATTATATAAATATCAATTCATAGCTTAAACTTTTCAATTTTGTCAATTTAATTCTATACCTTTTAATGATTTATTAATTTAGTTATTTAAATTAATTTTCGTTGAAAATTACTGAAATAAATTTTGATCGTCTTATGGGATATGATATACTCCGAAGTTGATGATTTTTGCAATTTTTCAAATAGCCCGGCAAGGGCTAAGTGGACCTTGGTATGGGCTGAGGGCTGTGATCATCGCCAGCTGTCAACAAGAGCTTGTCAGCAATCCTCTCCAGCCACAATGAAAGAGAAAATAGAAGTGAAAAAAAGATACATAAGCATCATTGCACCTTTGAGGAAGATGCCTCGGATTTCGAGTTAGGCCATGGCGAGAGGAGAGAGAGAGAGAGATGTGAAGGCAAAGGTGGGGCTAAGTTGTGGAGGGCGTTGTTGGTTTTGATCGGGGAGTGGCGGTATTCGTAGGGGACAAGGATGGTGACCTTGACTGGCGGTACGGTGAGGGGAGAGAGAGAAATGGTGTGGTAGAACAAAAAGTATTTCATATGGTGTAATAAACCAGTGTGAAGTATGTTTTAACATATCAGCACCCAATAGAATGACTTGCACATTGCATGAGTAACATGGATTGACAAATTACACTACGTCAATCATATGATCAGTGCATAATATAAATTTCCTTAGTAGATGGATAGTTTAATCTTCTAATAAAGAATTTCTGTTTGAAGATGAATGTCGTCGCAAATGTCAATAACTCAGAGTCATATTTGATATAAATACAAAGTTTGATTGGATATTTCAAATTTTCTATAATGTGCTTAAAATAAAGAAAAAGCTCAAAAATCACCTTCACTTTGCATCCTAATTTCACTTTATATGCTCTGTTTTTAAAGCTATGAATTTCTGATTTAAAATGCCATGGTAACTCATAGTACGATAACCCATTGATTGATCAATGAAACTTCTAGGAAATTTCCAGGATGGCTTGTAAAACGCGTTCTACTTTTTGGCATGTCCTTTAAATGTGACTGGTGGACAAGACTTTATTGAACAGTTTTGTAAACTGCGTCTGAGGAAGAATTTATTGGTCCCTCATCTGGCAATGCAAGCTGGAGGAAGACTTGACTTGCTTCCCTTTGCCAGTCTTTTCTTTTGAGCAGGTTTTGTTGGCTCTTGCCTTATCACTTTCTCTGCAACTAAGCAAGAGAAATAGTGGAAGACTATTGACTTCTTTGGTCGGAAGAAAAGAAGAGGAAAATGGAACGAAGCGAGCAAAGATATTAGAAGACTTTGGCTTGCTTTCTCGTGTTACATGCTGTGAAGTAGATTATCTAGCACCAATGATTTGGGACTTGTTTGATGTCTAGACAAATTATCCAATCAAGATTGATTTAAATTTGATAGTCATTCTCATTACTTTCTTTTAAAGTATAAATTTAAAATTTAGGATTTGCAAACCGAGGCTTTAAAATTTGAAATAAAATACATCAAGTTGCTCATGGTTGGATCATAATTTATAAAATAGTTCGTATTGAGAATTTTGCAAATCAATCCAGTTTATAAATAAAAAACATATTGATCGTGGCACTCTACATTCACTTCATTGCTAAATCTGATTATCTAGGCCATTTCACAGCTTAATTTCCAAAATAAAGCTGTGATTTCATTGCAATCATCTTACTTTTAGTGGAATGATAGATATATTTGAGTTTGATTTTATGTAATCTTCATAGATATGATTTGCAATTTATGGAATCTCACAAATATTCAAAATATTGTCAGAGTCTTTATGTAGCTATCCTTATGTTTAATTTGTGGTGTCATATATCTTTCCATATTGGTTCGGGATCTAAATCTATATACTATAAATGATCTTTTGAAAAGGTAGGGTATAGTCAAGCATTCAAAATTTGTCATATTATAATAATTTTGGAATAATTTTAATTTAAGTAAATGAATTAGACCAAAAAAATTTTAGTAAATGAATTAATTCCAAGTAAGGTTAATATTCTAACCCATAATAATTTCGATTTAGTAATTTCATTAATTCCAACGACAAATAAGTCACTGTAGATAAAACCTGTTCATGTGTTTTTCTTAATAGAAATGGTGTTTTTAAATAGAATTCACACCTTAACCATTGTAGCTTTACTATTGATCAATAAGAGTTATTTAGAGGCAACAGACAAATTGAAAGATTCCACATATATTGAGTTTATATTGCGTTGTCGAGCATCTAGATGTGGTAGAACACCTAAGAAAAACTATAAAAATCTCATACCGTGTGTCCAAAAAAAAAAAAAAAGTTTTGTATTGTTGTTATGTTATGACTGGTTTTATCCATTATATTACTATTAAATTAAGTCCATTTAACATTGTCACGATAAATGCCGGTCTCTGGTCTCCTATAATGCAACGAAGCAAGCAAGATGGTGGAAGACTCTTGCTTTCTCTCATCGTTGAGGGGTCCTCCATGATGGTGACACTCATTTCATACACCTTTTCCTCTCGTTTTCCTTTTCTGGGCCGTGCTGATTGAGTGACGAGGTTTGACTTGGAAGTAGGTATTCGGATCAGACGGCTGAGCATGATTCCATCAGGAGCGGGAGCAACAAGAGTGGGCCATGGGGGAAATTAAGGCCCGGATCCACGCGTGCTTAGATGCTAACACGTGTAATAATTAATCAGACAGATATATGTCACGGGCCGAGAGTTTCCTTGGCCTCGGAACGACCCGCGGGCGCCTAGCGAGCGAAATTCGCCAGGCCAACCCTTTCTTCTTTAGCTGTTCTATGAACAATATGGTGAATGATTTTTCGTGCGAGATCGTACCACGCCCAGCTTCGCTCGGGCGTCTAGTCCATCGAGTAATACAGCAGTTCTCTTTAGGCACAACAACTGGTTTCGGCCTGCCATGGCCTCATCAGGAGAGCGGCATCAGCTCTCGACCAGTTTGTGCACAGGAGGCCTACCCCGTCTTCAGAGCTCCTAAGTGATGTAATCCTTCTATCCCAGAACTTCTAGCACCAACCGTCCTGACGCCACTTCGACGGACTAGTTGTGTTCTACCCTTCCGCCTCACACTCTTCACCAGATAATCCCAAGCGCCACTCACAAGTGTCACGAGTACGGGAGAATTCATGGACTGTGACATTCTCCCCCACTCAATTCGCAACGCCCTCGTTGCGATCTCTACTCTGTCACTTCCTTGCGTAAATTAACCATTAATGTGCCACTTTTGGGAATTCACATCGAACGGTCACGCTCGCCCAACAAAACAGGTTTTGCTCCATTGGTGGCCTCTTTTGATCTCAGCCGCTCGGCCCTTCTCAGTCACCTGCGCTTTCTGGCAAGTGTGGCATTTTTCGCCAACCGCATCTTTTGGCAGCACCCTTTCAGCCTAACTAGCATCTTGACCCCAGCAGACCAATGGAGGTTCTTTTCTTATTGAAAACGTGATAGTAGACCTCTTCTTCGAATTCACCGATCGATCTAGGAACGTTATTCCCATTCAGCAAGGGTTCGGTTCTTCTCTAACTTGCATTCCACTCGGTGAGAAGCCGACTCGTCCTGGCACCCATCCACTAGGACTTATCTGCTTGACCCACACTTGAGCGAGGAGTCCGATTCTCCGACTTTCTCACTTGCTTACTGGAGGGATTCCTGCTCTGATACCACTTGTCATGGGCCGAGAGTTTCCTTGGCCTCGGAACGACCCTCAGGCGCCTAGCGAGCGGAATTCGCCAGGCTAGCCCTTTCTTCTTTAGCTGTTCCACGAACAATACGGTGAATGATTCTTCGTGCGAGATCCTACCACAGCCAGCTTCGCTCGAGCGTCTAGTCCATTGAGTAAGGCAGCAGTTCTCTTTAGGCACAATAACTGGTTTCGGTCTGCCATGGCCTCGTCAGGAGAGCGGTATCAGCTCCCGACCAGTTTATGCACGGGAGCCCTACCCCGTCTTCAGAGCTCCTAAGTGATGTAATCCTTCTATCCTAGAACTCCTAGCACTAACCGTCCTGACGCCACTCCCACGGATCAGTTGTGTTCTACCCTTCCGCCTAACACTCTTCACCAAATAATCCCAAGCGCCACTCACAAGTGTCACGAGTACGGGAGGATTCACGGACTGTGACACATACCTCAGATTTTTTCCGTTAAAACGACACGCACATTGCATGCAATGACGGATCACACCACACCAATTATGTGATCGCCCCATAAAAGACATTTCGATTATAGAATGATAATTTAGCATTTAGCTAAGGATTTTTGTCTATAGATGAACAATGCCGCAAATTTCAAGAACTCAAAGTAGTATTTGATGTAGATACAAAGTCTGATTGGATTTTTCAATTTTTTTCTAATATAATTACAATAAAGAAAAGCACAAAAATCATATTCATTTTGCATCATGTTTTCACTTTATATACTCTATTTTAAGGTTACGAATCTCTAACTTTATTAAACTTATGGGATATGGGAGCTCCAAAGATGACAACCTATTGATTGACTAGTGGAAACTTCTACGAATCTTTTAGGATGACTCGTAAAACTCATTCTATTTTTCAACACATCTTTTAAATGAAATTTATGGACAAAAATTTCTTGAATAATGTCATACACAGCCTGCCATTTCCTTATTCAAACCTTTATTTTCACTCATACAAAAACCAAAGATATTGGCAATCAATTCTTCTTGCTTTATTTTTCTTGCTATATAACAAATGGCACCACTATGATATCATGACATTTTACATCCAAGCAGAGTCATATACTAAATATTTCCTGATAATCCATAGTTAGGATCTCCAATCTACCTTATCAGCAAGTAAGTTAATCTTGCATAGTATTATGACAATACTCACTTCTATCTTGTTTGTATATGTATTAAGAAAATTAAAATAGGAGCAAAACTAGGATTCTAAGATTGCATTGTCGACTCATGCATGAACCAGTTAATACTTAGTAGGCCTTCCACATTATTAGGTTCTACGGTTTATCCAATAACATAATGCTAGTTGCATTTTTTATCGTTGAATCGATGGGGTTGAAATATAATGGGTTCCTTAATTAATACTAGAACGGGTATCACGTTGATTCGGAATATGTGAGGCAAAGTATTTTTTTTCCGATGGTTTAAAATCTTATAATTTCATGATCCATCTCTTAGTGAAAAATGAAGCAAAATAAATTTCATAAAGAAATATGATTATTTTGCTTTACTTATTCTAAGAAAATTGTGGTTCACTGAAATATATAAAATGCGTTCAGGGAAGGATTATATTCTCTATTGCGTTTTTATCATCTCAAAGATGGATTTTCCACCACCTATTTTTATATCTAAAAAAATTTCCCTTGTCGCGACCAATTTTTTTCGGGGTGTGAACCACCTAGGGTTTGGCTAATGGATTGTTAAGCCTAGACTTAACTCGGGCTCTCCCAAGCCCATACCAATTCGCGACTTTCGATTCAAGTTCTTAACATGCAATTGATTTTCAATTAGGAGTTGCCACTAATCTATTTTTGTGGGTCGATTAGAAACCCAAGTAAAATAATGGGAGAATTATTTTACTCCTAGGAACCAGAGACTATGGGTACGGGGACTTGGTTACGCTAGAATTCTCTAACGCCCTTTCGGTACCTTTCTTTTTATTTTGAAAAAATTGTTTGGCAAGCAACTTGAATTGATTTTAATTCCTTAACATGTGAGGTGACCATGCAGGTGCGCAAACCACCAATTTAACACTCAAGAAATCAAATGAATAAATTGCAGGACTTACCTCATACCAACGAAAGCATCTGCGTTGTTAGTTTAGAATTCACATCAGCAGTCCTAAATATGATTTCTAATTAACACGCAATTTTTGTTTTGTTTTCACTTAGTTAATGAAAATCATGCAATATGCAATGCATGCCACTAATTTAACATGAAATGATATGACATGGCAACATGACTTAGCTATATGACCTAAGCAATATGACATAAATAAGCATGTAGTCTATTCTAAGCATGAGATGATTTATTCTAAATAATTTTTTTTGTATTTTCTATGGGATTCGAAATTAAAGAAATGCAACATTTAAATATGCAATCTAAATTAATCTAATGACCTAATTCTAATGACGGGCAATTTCTGATTAAATGAACCTAACAAAAATCACTAAATGACGTGCATTGTATGAACCTAATTCTATATGACGTGCACATGATTTTTATTTTCCTAATAAGCATGCAATCTATCATAATATGCAATGACATGCAAAGAATGCCCTAATTTTACGTGACATATGCATAATGACTTTTTTTTGTGTTTTTCCTTTTTTCCTTTTTTTTTTTTTTTTTTAATTTCGAAATTAATAATTGCCAAATAATTAAACATGCAATTTAAACTAGTGAAACCAAAATCTAACATCCTAAATTTATGTTTTTTGGTATTTTTATTTAAGAAATTGAAATAAATAAATTTCCTATTTTAGACATGCAAAATAACCTAAAATAAGTAATATCCTAACATGCATCTAATCTAACTCAAAATTTTTTCTTTTACGGGAGCAAACAAATAAGGCATCAAGAACGACATGGCACCAAATCAAGCAAGACATCATCCACGTCCATTTAATTTGGGGAACTAAATTGACGAATCATATCTCGTGCATGAGATCGGATTGGCCAATTTTTAAATAAAATCACGAATCATATCTCGAGCGTGAGATCGGATTGGTGATTTTTCCGTACGATTGTGGGTCGTATTTCGAGTGTGAAATCGGACCGTCAATCATATGTACGTTACGAAATTAGGAAGATTTCCCAATTCACAAGAATTCATTTTTTTTGGACATGACAATATCAACTGAACATTCAAACATGATTGCTATCTGCAAATTAGGCATAAGATATATGAAACTGAATTAATCAAGACTCCTACCTAATTTGCGATATTGCCCGGAGATTTTCCTGAGTTCGGACGGACGGCAGGGGTGCTCAACAAGCTTGCGGCTCATACTGCTTTGCAGTGGTCTGCGATGGGATTCCCGGTGCGAAGCTTTCTCAGTGATTGGCGACCGGGTGCTTTTCTTGGCCACCGAGGAAGTGATTCCGGCTCGGACCAGCATTGATTTTTTTTTGGAGAAAGGACTAGCATTGATGACTTGATCGTGAATGCTTTTGTTTTGTGGGACCATGCATTGAGTCAAACTTCCCATAATTCTATGCATGCCCGCTGATGTTGTGTTGACCGAATGAGGTCTTGCAAACGGCCCAAGATTTCCAATATATTCATGCGTGAATTTGGAGTACGCTGCCTCTATTGGTGGGGTAGCTTGAGCGTAGCCGGACTGCTGCGTGCGATCAACAACTGGTGCGGAGGACGGTAATCAACGGCAAACTCAAAACAGCAACCTTGAACTCCAGGAAGTGCGATGGCAAAGATTTTGGTCAGAGAACCCAGAATCGCTTTTGGTCGTGGGGAGCACAGTGCCTCGTGGCCGAGAGTGGAGGTGCACGTCGAGTAGAGTCGATCCCAGTTGGGTACGTCGGTCTATTGAGCACGCGAGGCGACGACTTGCTGCACCCACCGAACCCTCTTACACATAATTATCACGTCAGGATTTTGCCACTTGGGCTCTTCTTGCTTGTGAATAATTCAAGTGCACTCCTTCAGTGATTCTTCACCATCGGGGATGGAACGGCTCGTAGTCGCTGGTGCAGTCACGAGGAGGGAGCAGCAGGTGGCGAGAGTCAGCATTGTGGATTTTGCAACGTAGCATTGAGAGTCAGCATTGGAGCGATGGTTGTTGGCTTCTTTGGAGGAGCTCGCTGATTATGGTGAGTGAACGAGGGATCGATTGGTCTGGCGCGATGATGAAAGGGCCGCAGTGAAGGAACGGGACAAAGACCTTGCTCTCTGTTTTTTTTTCTTTTCGCCGCTCTCTCTCTAGGGTTGCAGCTCCTTTTCTCTCGATTGCGGCCGTGAATGTTAGCTGTGTGGCCTCCTTTCTTTGTCTATAGTGCGCCCATCTTTTATAGGTCAAGGACGTGACCGAAATCTCCCGGCCTATAATTTATTTCTTTCCTTTCTTTTTTGGCTCCAATGGACGCACAAAATCCTGTCTGAGAGTATCCATGATATATATTGAAATTCCTTTTCCTTCCTCACGCTTGCGTATCATGCATTTGTAAGCCAATTTTTCTTTATTTCCTGTTTCTTTTCTTTTCCAGCTCACATATGAAATCTACCATGAAATATTTCTTGTCTTGAAACATTGAATATATCACTCAAGATATGCCCCACGTGCGATATCCCCTCTTGATATTTCATCTTTAAACTTCCAATCTTCAGTAAAATATATCACTTAATGTATAAATCACGTGAATATATAATATATTTACCGAATATAAGAAGAATAATATGAATCATTTATGAAATACCGAATTGTCAATTCATAAAATTGAAGCTCATCCGCCGATGATCAAATGCAACAAATGAATAAGTGCAATTAAAATTATATGCTATGCAATTAATATTTTTTCAGGGATAAAATTAACCCCTATTTTTTAATGACTAAACGGCTAAATGGGTCGCCAAAATTTAGGTGTCAACATCCCTCTACCATAGATTCCTTAGCTTTGACACAGTCCACTTATTATTAGCCGACCAATTCAATTATCGAACCTACTCTCTCAAAAGCCAAACTTTCTGATGATATACAATTTCATCCTAAAAACCATATAATAGAAAAGTGAATCTCAAACCCATTCACCCACACATCCATCTCCAAATGTCAAAAATGCCCTCAACAACACCAAGTATCAATTTACAACCGCCATCGATACAACAGAAACAAAACCCTCTCATCCAAGAAAATGGCACTTTCGTAAAAAAATTGCTAGACGAGACTTTTAACCATAGCATCAAGATCCTTCACTCTCTCGCTCTCTTTCCTCTTCCTTTGTATCCATTATAAGGTCCTGTACTGCGCTTTCCCTCTCTCTGCGCAGAGTTCTCATTCTTCAATTCTCAAGCATTCACTTACTCCCTCAGCCTTTTCAAGTCTCTCGCTCTTCGCTTTGCTGGAAACATGGCGGTTTCTGGCAAACGCGGACCTCTTGACGGCTCTTTCCCTCATGAGCTCACCTCCAATACTCCCTTTTCCAGCCAGACCCCGAAGAAGCCCAAAATGCTAGTGAATGAGACGAATTCGCAGGCATAATCCGGACCTTCATATGAGGTTTTTCTAAGTTTTCGGGGAACCGACACCCGTCATGGATTCACCGATTGCCTTTACCATGCCATGGTTGGGGTCAGGATCCTTGTCTTTAGGGACGATGAACCCTTCGCATCGGTCAAAAAATTGGTGGTGAACTTCTACAAGCAATTGAGAACTCCAAAATCTACATTCCCATATTCTCCAAAAATTATGCTTCGAGTCACTGGTGCCTCCGAGAGCTCGCATACATGGTTGAGTGCACCTCGAAATTGAATGAGAACAAAGAGATTCTGCCCATTTTCTTGGATGTGGAACCTGAAGATGTCAAGCTCAAAACAGACTTATATAGCCAAGCTCTTGCAAAGCACCAGGAAAAGTTTAGTGCAGAAGTGGAGTCATGGAAAAAGGCTCTCAATGAGGTGGACGAGATAAAGGGATGGAACTTGAAGAAAGATCAAGGGTAAATGTCTATAACTTGTCAACTGCCATCTGTAGATTTCGTTTTCCTCCCTGTTCAGTTTAATTTTGGTATTGTCAGTGAAAATATAGTTTACACATGTAGTCGATTTTATATAGTTTAAATGTAGTCACGGCAATGGCCGCCGCTGCTATCGGCTACCACAGCGGGGAGAAAGGAATGCTCTCTGGTGGCCTCTATCGGTGTTATCGCTGCAATAGCTCCAGTCAATGGCACTATTGCGGTGGTAGCGCACCCTTCTTATCCTGATTCTCTCTCTCCTCATGCTCCCTGTCTATGACATAATAGCTACGAACAGTAATAGATCTCCAAAGAGCTCCACCAAGCCGTCGGTCAGCCACCGCAGCAGCTCGTCCGTCAGTCACTTCTTCGTCGCCAGCCCAACACCAAGTGGCCAGAAGCTAACTCTGAGCCATTCAGCCCCCACACTTTCTCTCTCACTAACTACGGCGAGTTGGATCCGGGATCTGGATGACCATATCCAACGTGGCTGACTTTGGCCCAAGGCCAATGACGCCATCCCCGACAGTCGCAAGGCCGCGACCCATGTGACGTGGAGAATTGAGGCAAGGCCGAGATAGCCAGTCAACGGGCACAATGGGCGACACACTGAAATGTGATGGTGACGGTGCAGAGAGGCGAGCGACATCAATGGTGCAGTGGCAGGGGCCGACGGTGATGGTGACTGAAGTTGGCGAGCGGAGATCAGCAAAAATCATAATCATATAGGTGTCTAGATTTTTTTGCCAGGTTTCCACATAACGTGAGAGCAATTTAGTCACTTTGGGAGTAAGTTTTACATATAAAGCTATCCCTAACATTGTTATTACCTTATGGCAGCCAAGGAGACCTTATATGTTCGGTAATTCGAACGATTTCAGTCAAGCTGAAGGTTGCGCATGAAAATGTAACTGAAAATCTAGTCGGAGTTGATGATCGCGTAGAAGCTATAATCAAAATGTTGGAAGTGGGATCTGATGATGTACGATTTCTTGGAATCCATGGAATGGGCGGTGTTGGCAAAACAACTCTTGCTAAGGTCGTCTTCAACATACTATCTTCTAGCTTTGACGGATGTTGTTTCCTTGCAGATGTTGGGGAATCATCAAAAGGCAATAATGGTCTCGTAAATTTGCAAAGACAACTGTTATCCAACCTCCTTGGTTCTCATTCTATTGACCCAATTAATAACGTGAATGATGGGATCAACTTGATGAATAATAGAGGAGTACTTAAAATAGAAAAAGTTCTCATTGTTTTAGATGACGTGGATGAGAAAGAACAACTTAAAAGTCTAGCAAAAAAAGGTAATTGGTTCGGTCCCAGTAGTAGGATTATCATAACTACTAGGGACCAAAGTATCCTAATGATTAAGGGAGAAGCAATAGGTGAATGCCTTGTAGAAAAGTCCGCAAACGTTTTGACTTACGATGTACAAGAAATGGAATTTGATCATGCTCTTAAGCTTTTTAGTAGGCATGCCTTTAGAAGAAACTCTCCACCAAAAGACCGTAGGTTCCTTTCTCAGAAAATTGTCCATACTTTGGGAAAGCTTCCTTTAGCTCTTGAGATTACAGGTTCATCCCTTAATGGGAAACCCAAAGAATTATGGGTTGACACATGGAAGAAGCTACAAGAAGCTCCTCCTAAGGAAGTCCAGAGAAAATTGATGATAACTTATGACAGGTTAGATTGTACACAAAGGGAAGTATTTTTGGATATAGCCTGTTTTTTTGTTAATAAGGAGAAATCATACCCTTTCTACATGTGGGATGCTTGTGGATACCACCCACACGATGCCATTGAAGTCCTCTTTCTCATGTCCTTTATAAAACTCAAAGGCAATATTTTCTGGATGCATGACCAAGTGCGGGACCTCGGAAGGGAAATTGTCCGTCAAGAGAACTTCACTGATCCCTATGAGCGTAGTAGAGTGTGGAACTATGATGAAGCCTGGAGCATTCTGAAGGAGAAAGAGGTAGAAAAAGGGAATAGCAATTTATTTTTCGATGTATTGTTGTAGACTATTCTTGCAAAAGAATAAATTAATCGCTATTAGTGCTTGTAATTGTTTGCTTTTGACCTTCACATTTGGACTTCTGGGTGTTTCCATTGTCAGGGAAGTAGGAAAATAAAAGCAATGTCACTAGAAGGATATTGTGGATTTCACGGAGGCATTTTGACAAGTGATGAAGTTGCTCCATTACGAAACCTAAGGTTCTTTCGAGGGAATGGGAAGTGCCTCGTTGGAGACTTTAATAACCTTCTCCCTAGTTTAAGATGGCTTTCTTGGCACTTTAAATCTAGCCAGTTTGAGGCAACAAACTTTCATCCGGCTAACTTAGTCGTTCTTGACCTTTCATGGAGCACTATTTCAGAGGAATGGATTGGCTGGGAACAACTTAGAGTATGATATGAGTCCCACTCCTTGCATAAGCATATCATTTCTTCTATCTTTTTGTTCCCCTATGGGTCGTTTCTTAACATATATTTTATCAAATTGTTTTGTAGGAGGCCAAAAAACTAAAGGTACTAAATCTCAACTCATGCAAAGAGTTAAAGAGAACACCTAATTTATCTACGTGGGTGTACCTGGAGAGATTGGTTCTTAATGACTGTATCAACTTAATTGAAATTGGCCCATCCATTGGTAATTTACAATCATTGTTGACCTTTGATTTACCAAATAGTATAATTAGCAAATTGCCATACTCAATTGGAGGGTTGGTGAAAATTAGGCGGTTGGATTTTTCGAAGTGTACAGAGTTAAAGGAACTTCCAGACTCGATTGGGGAATTACAATCATTAGTCGAGTTGGATTTGTCATCGACAAGTATTGATCACCTACCTGATTCAATTGGCAATCTAAAGCAACTGAAAGTACTAAGGATGAGCAACATAAGATGGATAAAAAAATTACCAAGTGTGATTGGGCTGGTGGAGAAGCTCGAAGAGTTACATGCTCAAAGATGTTGCAACTTGACCGGCGAAATCCCTAAAGAAATTGGGAGACTGTCCTGTTTGAGGATCCTAAACTTATCGAGCACATGTATATGCGGATTACCCGCCACGATGAGTCACCTCTCTAATCTTCAAACACTTGAGCTAGAAAATTGTGCCGAACTTATACAATTGCCGGAGCTTCCCCCAAGTTTACCTTTTCTGACATGGGGCCGTGAATGTTTCTGGTGCTACCCCATTAAAATAGGTGCACCATCTCGACAGGAAACACCTGTCATTACTTTTCCCACTAGCATCGGTAACCTATCTCAGCTTAAAAAACTAAAATTATTCTGCAAAAATGTGCAATTCATCCCTCAGCTCCCCTCTAGTTTAAAAGAGTTACAACTTGGAGATATGAAGACCACACAATCACCGGATTTTTCCAATTTGAAAGACTTGTCAATCTTGACATTCAATGGATGTTCGCTAGAATTATCTAGGATATTTGATGCGGAGTCGGAATACCTCCGTATGGATTACTGTAAGTTTAGAAAAGTGGACGCACCGTTGCAGCTGGAAATGAAAAGATTGAGATTATTAAAGATGGATTGTTGTGAGTTCCATCCAGAAGTACTTGATCTGTCGTTCATGAAGAATCTAGAAGAGGTAAGTCCGAGATATTGCCAGCCATTAGTTGAGATTTGTGGCCTTGAAGAATTGGGATCCCTTTGCTCTCTAACAGTCGAATTTTGCTTTTACTTGGAGAGGATGTCAGACCTATCCAAATTGAAAAAGCTACCGAAGCTCCGGGTAAGAGATAATTGGAGCCTAAACAAGGAGGACATCTATAGGAATTATTTGAATGGAGAGTTTGGGGGTGACATCTGCAACATTGGCGGCTTCGATTTGTCGTCTGTCCCCAACAAGCTCAGAATTGATGTATTCTTCGGCAAGTCGCTTATGCCTTTGCCTCCACCTCCGCTTCCGCCTCTGCCTCCGTCTCTGCCATGACCTCTAGGAGCCCCATCAACAGCTAGAATATGGCGGCACCACCTTTCACACCATAACTTGCACTGGTAATTCTAAATTGCGCACCAAGTGTTTGCGCAATTACCTCTTTCCTTATTCAAACCTGGATATGGAGTTTTGTTACAGGGGTCTGATGGTTGAAGTTTATGGTGTTGAGCTAATTGGGAAAACTGAGTGACTAGCACCTTAGTTTTGATTTGATTTGGTGTGCAGACGGTGGTAAAAATCCCACATTTCAATAGAAGTTTTTGTTCACACTCGTTGAAGGGCTTAGGGAGTTGAATCTTGCTGTGTGGAACAGCAATATCCTCACTTTCAACAACTTCATGGGCAGTGAAAAGTAATTGCTTGCTACCTTGAATTCATTTTGCTAACAAAACTATTGTTGAGTTGTTTTAGATTTTGGTCCTTGAGTGGCTAGCATTCTTATCTTAGTTGTCTTTTCCATGGTCTCAAGAGTTCAGCTCCAGAAGGTTCTTTCTCAAAGCTTCGATGATACAGTCTGGCCTCTTCAGACTAAAAAACGGGCAAGTACAATCCATTCCTCTTTTCTTAAGTATGTAGAATTATTTATTAGGTTCAAAAGCAAAATACGAATAATAATAATAATAATAATAATAATAATAATAATAATAATAATAATAATAATAATAATAATAATAATAATAAATTGTTAGACAATGGAGTACATATGATGACCTTTGTTTAAGAATAGTGATGTGATTTTTCTAATTCAATCACATGCAGTAATAACTCGACTAGGTTCTAACTTTGCTTTTGAAATTACATGTTGATTGCCAAATTGTTGTTGTTGTTATGGTGGTGGTGGTGGTGGTGGTGGTGGTCGTCGTCGTCATTATTATTGTTAAGTAGGTTTGATTGCTTGAATGATTTGCTGGAAACTTGGGTGCTTCATAGTACTGGTTGCATTTTCCATATCAATTTTAGTGTTAGGTATTGTCATGTCATATTTGCCACCTTACATTGTTTTGCCATATATGGATGTCATATATCTTGTACACCGGTGAAATATGAGCTATTTGCTACTATTGAGTGTATTTATTCCTTTAGGAAGTAAAAATCTAGCACAATTTAGTTCTCCCAATAGTGACCATTGCTGGCATTATGCTCATTCTTGTAGCTAGATTCTGATATTGTTAATTTTGCAATGGAACAAGCATATTACTCGTCTTGTTAGTGAGAACAAGGCCTTGGCTTTGTCCTTCTTCTTTTTTCAAGAATATCATTAGGCACTTACTAACATTTGATACAATAGCTTAGGATTTAAACATAGTGATATGTTGAACCAATTCTGTAAGAATGATATAGACTACTTCCTGTAGTTGAAGTAATGGAGTTTTTACATATTCCCAAGGGTGTGAGACGGGTGTTGTTCAGAACCCTTGATACTGCCAATTAAACTTATGTTCCTAAAATACTTTTGTGGGTCATGGTCAGCTGAACTAATGTGGGATTTCCAAATTGTTGGAGCACTCATTTGAGTATCTTAATAAACTGTGGTATTGGTGAGTGCTATGATCAGAGGGACAAATTTGATTTGTGCTCTGTTTCGTTCTCAGATGGCTTATGTGCAAAAAAGAGTTCGACACGAGCTATGTGGGACTCATGAGAGACGGAGCAAAACGCTTGGTAGAGAACACAGACATTAAACTTGTTGGTAGGATTCATCTCTCTTTACTATTCTAATGAAATCTCAATAAGAACCTTTTTTTTTAGGTGATGCTGGTTTGCTTCATTGTCATCTTATCCTCACCTTTTAACCAGACTCACTAATTTGTAGTGTACTTCATGATGTTTCTTAATTGTTACCCAGAAACCATGCCAGGATTTATTTTTCTATTAGGCAGCTACCTTTTCTATTACCACGCTTGCAGCTTCACTGCAAGCAAATGTTATTTTTCTTAGGCATGGCAAGAAATGCATGCTTTCATCATGTTTGATTTTCTCCCTGATGACACAATAGTTGTAGTACAATGCTGTTATAACTGTCAACATGGACACATGATATTCTGTTGATCTCTAAAGACATGCATGTGTAAGACAATGCTCAAGCATATATTGCTATTAGGCTTTTGAACACTACGCAGGTTCATTTTTTTCTAAGCCTACCCTTGAGAAATAGTGCCACTTGATCATCTAATTTCTTTCTTGTTCTGCAACTTGTAGATTGAGATGCAATCTTGCATGACCAGTTTGTGCTATTAAATGCGTAAATTGATTACCTATTTGTTATTGCATATTATGATTTGATTCCATCCCACCTTATCTCCCTTGAAAGCTGGGTAAGAAATTGATTTGACATATGACGAATTTCCTCATCAAAGTTAAGAATGAAAATTTCATTGCTGAATTACCATCTCAGACTTAACTAGTGTTGGTGATTTTTCCCAGATTTCACATCGTTGCATTCTCATATGAAAACTAGGCTCAAGAAACTGACATGTCAGGAAAGCTATAGGAAATTATTCTTGTTGAGGGTTTAAAACTCGAAGATTACCTGCAGGAGTGTATACAGTCCATATCTGCCTTTGAGATTGGTTGGTGCAAAAGGATCACCTATAGGATGAGTGCCTATCAAATAACTTCACCAAGTGAGTTTTGCTCTTTTTTAGGGGAATTAATTTGATGACAATTGTTTTTTCTACGATCATCATTATCATCGTCACGTGAAATTGACTTGTCCCTAATTGGTTACCATAGAGATGTCAATTGAAGATTTGTTTTTCTTTTTCATGACTTTGCATGTGAGAACGCTAGGAGCTAACAATATTTATTTTTTGTTCTAGGGGAGTAGAAGTCATCAAAAGGGCCAAGTGAGAACAGCATTGCATGCACATTCTCCTTGGGATTCAAATTTACTTTGATGGGACGGCCACGTTTTGCAGAGAATTGGGAACTTTAGCAATCATTTGAATATGTAGTATTTGGGACACGGACCCCTGGAGTGCCAAAAGTTGGCACAAAGGGACACTTAAGTGCCAAAAGTTACGAAAGGTACACTTAAGTGCCAAAATCGGAGCCAAATGGATCACTTGAGTGTCAATTCGGCCAAAATCCGGCCAAATTGCATACGTGGCATTTTCCGGCAACTTCTTTTACTGAGGTGGCAAACGTTTAAAGAAAAAAAACCCACATGGACGACAAAACGATGTCGTCCATCCACACTGAGTGAGCTGACCTAAACGGCGTCATTTTTCGTTGGTGTTAAACGACGTCGTTTAGGTCATTTTGGCTTAAGCACACCTGGTTGTTGCTGTTCCTTCCCATCTGCGTTCACATTAGATCTCAGTCGTCGCCGCCCTTCTCTCCATCGCTGTTCACGCCGTCGCCGCCCTTCTCTCCGTCGCCGTTCACGCCCATAAGTGGTCATCGGTCGCCGTTGTTGGTTGTCGTCGTCACTCAGCATCGTTGGTCGTCATCCCTGCTCACCATCATTGCTCCTCCAGGTTGGGCCCCTTCTCCCCCTCCCTCGTGATGAAATTAGGGCTCGATTATTTTATTAAGGCTCCGATGGAAATGCTGTTGAAATGCATGCACTTTGTTTGGTTACTCCCTTGTGTGGAGATGCTCGCCTCGGTCGATGATTTCTGCAATCGAGGCTCGAGTGAGACGAAATATTGACTAATGTGGAACTAGGAACTAATGTGTTTGAGTGAAAAGTTATTGAATCAGGTGGCTGGAATAATGGCCTTTAAGTGCTCTGCAAAGAGCACGCAACTTTGTTATCAATCTACTTTTGTTCCTTTGATTCTGATCTTTTCGTTCTTTTAGTCTTCTTTCCTAATTGTTGTTTCTAATCAGATAGTCAACATATATGCAGGGCATTGAGGAGTGCAAAATTTGTTTTGATACTTTATATAAGTTCATTTACCCGCAAGGGACAAATTTGAAACCACATGTAAGTACCTCATTTTAAAGTTTATAAACTATGAGCTCTTTTGACATGTAGTATTAGTCTACTGTGCAATGGATAAATTTAGGGCTTGGATTGTGTAATGACCTCTTGACACAATATATTAATGACCAAACATTATAGATTAGGGTATGATTTCTCCTCTTGGCTAGATGAGAAACAAAACTTTCACCCTTTAATTTTACATCAAACTTGCCTTAATGAAATTCTATATGTGTTTTCACAGGAAAAATAGATTTGATGAAGTGGATGTACATTCTCACATCGCAAGTTTAGTTCAGCAAAAGATAGTAGACAAAATTGCTTGGGCTGTGCTTGTTGTGGGGACCTATGCTTGTTGTGGGGACCTTTGTTTTTGGTTTATATTTTAAGGGAATGGAAGGCAAGGCAAATAATTAAAGTGGGTGGCGACCTCTTAGCTGTCATGTAGGGGCATATTCTCAGTGTGGGGGCCTCTGTTTTTTTATTAATATTGTAGGGGAAGGGAAGGTAAATTATTAAAGTGTCGACCTCTTTTTTGGTTGTCGTATAGGGGCATATTGTCAGTGTGGGGACCTATTTAATAAAGTCCATGAGAGTGGGGGGACTCCCTTATGTGATTGTCTATTGTTCTTTGTGGATGTGGTCCAAAAACTAATTATTCTTTGTCTTGTTGTTGGTGCAGAAATGGCTCATGCCAAGGATTATGTCGCTGTCATAGTTTGCTATGGTGGGGAATTTGTAATTGGGGAGGATGAGTAGGAGTATGAGGGTGGAAATGAGGGCACCATTTTTGTCGACATTAAGAAGGCATTTTATATAGGATTTGTTAGGGATATACTAACTTATTTGCCTTGTAAAGTTCAGAAGTTGCTGTATTGTATTCCTGGGAAAGGCTTAAGAGATGGTTTGCGAACCTTAGAAAACGATAACGGTTTTAGGGATATTCTATACCATTATCTTCATGGTGAAGAGGTAAAAATATATATTGAGTACAATGAAAGTGAGGATGAAGATGATGAAGAAAGCGCCCAAATAGAATAAGAAGGAAATGGTATTCAAGGTAATACTGAGGTTAGGGTCGAAAAAAGGCAGCATAGACATGATGGAGAGGAGAGGAGCGCAGATGTAGTTCACCATAGTGATGATGACATAGGTGATGTCACAATCACTGGATTAGATTGGGAAGTAGCTGAATCAAGTGATGATGATGATGAAGGGTTGCCTACTGCAAATTTTACAAGTGATAACGACGACGAGGAGCTTATACAGTCAAGAAAAAGGCAAAGGGATTTTTTGACAGATAAATTTGCAGCTTTGCAGGTAGCTGATGAAGTTCCAAATAGGGCCGGAGGCCCTGTAGATGCTGTTGCCGTTGGTGAGGAGACTGATTTTGAAGAAAGCCTTGAGAATGTTACTTCCCAGGATGAGCTTGAAGAAGATGAAGGAGTTGTGCATACAAGGAGAAGGAAAAGTAAGTTTCCTTCTTATGATCCATCCGTTGCCTCTCCTACTTTGTCGGTAGGTATGAAATTTCAAGATGCAACACAATTTAGGGAAGCTATATTAAAGAACTCCATTGCTGCACAGAGGAACATTGACTTCATTAGAAACAATAAGGCCTTTGTAAGAGCTAAGTGTTCGCAGCAAAATTGTCCATGGAGGATCTATGGCGCATTTGTTAGGAGAAGTGGATCTTTCCAGATTAGAGCGTACGAAGAGGAACATACTTGTTCCATTAATTTTGAAAATAAAAGGGTAACAAGTGCATGGTTGTCCAAGCACTTCTTTAATTTGATTAAGATGATGCCTCAGATGAATAGTACTCAGTTTAGGTTGCTGGTGAAGGAGCATGTTGGCATCAATATAAGCAGGAATCAATGCAAAAGAACGAAGCAAAAGGTGATGAAGATACTCATTGATCAATACAGCAGCGAATATGGACAGGTGTGGGATTATGCTTGGGAGTGTAGGCTACAAAATCCTTCAAATAAAGTGTATGTAGAGGTTGTGGAGAGACCACTTCCTGATATTGGGACCAAGTTTGATAAGTTCTATGTTTGCTTCGATGCATGCAAATGAGAATTTTTATCTGGTTGTAGACGGATTATAGGATTGGACGGGTGTTTTTTGAAGGGCTTGTGCAAGGGAGAATTGCTAGTTGCAATTGGAATAGATGCAAACAACCAGATGTTTCCATTGGCTTGGGCTATTGTGAAGGTAGAGAACAAGGACAATTGGTCCTGGTTCCTAAAAAATTTGATGGCTGATTTGGAGATAACAAATGGTGCAGGGTGGGCGTTCATGAGTGACCAACAGAAGGTACTATTTGAAAGATTTGGTCAATTGTTTGCTTGTTGATATGAACATGTCGTTTGCTTACATTTTTTTTCTTTTTTTGAATTATTGCAGGGACTGGTTCCAGCAATAGCTGAGTTGTTGTCTTATGCCGAGCATCGAATGTGTGCGTGGCACATATACGCAAATTGGGGAAAGAACTATAAAGGGGAGAAGTTGCAGTTCAAATTTTGGCAGCTAGCAAAGAGCACGAATATAGCTGATTTTAGGATGGCCAAAGAAGAACTGCTTCAATTGACAGGGGAAGGTTATGATGCACTATTCAAAACAGAACCAAAGTATTGGTGTAGGGCGTTCTTCAGCGATGAATTCAAGTGCAATAACATAAATAACAACATCTACGAAGCATTCAATGGGAGGATAAATGCTAGATGCAAACTAATTATCTCGATACTTGAAGACATAAGGGTTATGGTTATGACTCGGCTGCACAAACAAAGGGATGAGGCTGCAAACTGGACTAGGCAATGTGGTCTTAGGATTGCTAAAAAATTGGATGAGAACTTGGCTACGAGTAGATATTGTCATCCCATTTGGAATGGGGATGAAGGATATGAGATAATGAAAGGCTCTGATAAGTATGTTGTCCATTTAGGTACGAAAAAGTGTTCATATAGAGCATGGCAAGTAAGTGGAATTCCTTGTGCACATGCCATATGTGCCATTCAATTGAAGGGCCACAACACAGAAGACTACCTTAATGATTGGTACAATAAACCGAGATATCTTGCTTCGTACCAATACATGTTGCAGCCAATCATAGGTACCAAGTTCTAGGAGCCAACAGATCACGAAGCACCTCAACCTTTGCCACTAGAGAAGAGAATGGGAAGACCAAAGCGAAAACGAAGAATGACGGAGGGAGAGGTCTCAAGTCAGCGTAGGATGAGTAGGACAGGTGTAAAGATGAAGTGCTCTTTTTGCCACATAGTAGGGCACAATACTAAAGGCTGTTAATTAAGAAAGCAGCAGGAACGGTTGAGGCCAGTCGAAGGGCCTAGTGAAGGGACAATTGGAGAAGGACAAACAGAAATACGAAGTGAGTCGTCTGTTCTTCAGTCGACAACAATAAACCCAGTAAGTCATGACAATTGTGTTTATGTTGTTTTATGGTTTGTATAAACAGATATGTACAACTAATTGACATAATATTTTTTTCTTTGTTAGGTCAGGAGAATGACACGTGAAGAATTGGTCGAAGCCCCTGCTGTACCTGAAACTGAAGGGTCTGTTCAAACAAGGTCAGGTAGACAGCCAGCTCAAGGATTGGCTGAAGCAACTGGAGGGCCAGTTAAGTCGACTGTTCTTCAGCAGAAGCAGAGAAAAAAATACCCGGTAACTTAAATAATTTATGTTTAGTTTTCCTTTACAATGGCCTGATGTTATATTTATGATATCCTTTGTCTTTTTCTCAGGTTCGAAGAAGGCAAGCTAGAGCTCAGCTGTCAACAAAGGGCCCAATTGAAGGGTCACCACAAGATCCATCACCAAGGTCACCACAAAGGCCACTAGAAGGGTCATCACAAGGGCCACCACAAAAGCTAACATAAGGTGTCATTGAAGCTGAAGGGCTAAATAGAAAAACAACCAAAAGAAAGCCAAATCATGAGCCACCTACAAGAAGGCCATCTACAAGACGTCTAGCATTCGAATGCTCAGAAGAAGCCCCTGCTGTAGCTAAACAGCCACAACAAGAGCCTAAGAAATCACATGCGAGAAGAAGGGCTAACCAATCACAAGTACCTGAAACTGACGTTCCCCTTTGAACAAGAGGAGCTCTTGGAAAGAGGTTAAAATAGTATGGTTATGGGCTTTATATAGATGAGCGTTCTGGAATAGTTATTCTTAATGTAAGTTTTATAAGCTTACCAGGCTGTATTTAACTTAATTTATGGTGCAAACTTTTGTTAATAATTGAGTTTTCTTTTTGAAGCCTAGGAGAAGTTTAGAGGTTCTTATCTCTCAAGGCCAAATTCAAGAATCAACGGCTGCGCCAACAAAGAAGAAGAAGACATTGGCTGCGCCAACAAGAAAGAAGAGTAAGAAAAACCCGATTCTGAGGTCCATCTGAATCAGTTCGGCCTACGACAGTTGCAGCTCCAGCTCCTTCTCAATCAGTTCAACCTAGGACAATTGCACCTCCATTAGAATCAACGCATCTTGAAACAGTTGAAGAAGAAACCTCACGTCCAGTTAGAAAAAGCACAAGGATTATGAATCAAGTGAAAGGGACACGAACATGAGGCATTGTGCATATTGATTAATGAAATGGGATGGGATATCGTTTGTGGGGCTGACGAGTCAATTGTTTTACTGTGGATGTTTTCTTGTAAATACTTTGTCATCGACTTTGTGAGACTTCATTTCAATATCAATGAAACGATCTTGTTGCTTGTCATCTTTGGTGCCTTTTTCATTTTTTGTATTTTGTTTTTACTTTTACTTATTGCTTTTCATACGGTGGTGGATCTGTAGTGGTGACTGAGGTGCTTGTGTGGCTAGTGGTGGCGGTTGGTGAAGCCTGATGGTGGTGGGTCCACTATGTGGATTGGGTTGGGGCCTTTTGCTGCAGCTAGTATAGTTTGCATGAACCCCTTTTGCAACAGACCCACGACCCACCGCCAACAGTGGCTGCTAATGGTGGGTTTATGGTGGTGGCTACGTGCTGGTGTGGTAGCTGAGATGTTGGTGCTGATGCCTACTGATAGGCTAGTGGGTCTATTATAGGGGTTGGGGGGTTGGGGGTTTGTGCTGCACTTGGTGCAAGATGTGCATATTGCACAAGATGTAAGTGTGCAATATGCACATCTTGCACCAAGTAGTGTTGGTGCAAGCTGGTGTAAGGCACTAGGAACTTCTGCACTGCAGAATACCAGCAGCATAGTGGTGGCTCAAGTGGATGCCTGGAATGCTTGATGTGGCTGGTGGTGATGGCTAGAAGCCGATGGTGGCCAGTGGTGGGCGGTCGTGGTGGCTGATAGCAGCTAATGGCTGGTGCAGTTTATAGATGAAACGTACAAACAAAATTGACACTTAACTGATCACATTCTAAAAAACTCAGCACTTAAGTGTTCACTTTTAATCACAAATGGCACTTAAGTGATCACTTTTGATACTAACTTGACACTTAACTGACTTTTTTTTAATCACGACTGGCACTTAAGTGATCATTATATACAACTTATAGCATTCGAGTAATCACTCATGTCTGTCTTATGTAAATGGTGATTTGCAGCAAACCAGAGAAGCTGCTGGTTTATATATACGAATGTACTTATACCAACTCTATTCGATTCATTGCTACTGATTTACATTTAGTTGAAGAAAAGAAGTTACCACAACACATCCACCCAATATACATTTTATCATCACCGATTTATATTCGAGAATAAGCAAAAATATAGTACAAATAGCATCTCATTCATTTAAACAACATCTCATTCATTCATTCATTCCCTTTCCTTGACCTCATTTACAATTATGGCAATCGGAGAAACTTCTTCTCATTTTCCAATACTTTACATTTCATCATAAAATATGATAGACAAAAAAACAGCAACATAATAAACGCTCGGTAACACTTCCGTTCAATATTCATCTTTGAAACTTCATTCTTCAAATGGTTAGCAGAAGATGCTTGAGCTTGCATTGAGTCAACCTCGTCCAAGTCGTCCACAGGTGTAGATGGAGGTTGATGACATCCATCAAGTAGGTCCAATATCACCTCTGTGGCTCGGTGAGAGAATTTCGCATCAACCCATTCAAAATATTTGCATTTCGACCCTTCTCTATATCGGCCACATCCATAGAATCTTCTCCCAGGATTCCTTCGAGTCCACGATGTTCTTCTTGGACTTGATAACCCACAAAAACAGAAATGCTCGCCTTTTCCTTCGCTTTGGTGAGAGAAATTTAAGTCGCTGCTGAAAGTCCTGCTCTCCATTCCTAATATCTGACCGTAGAATTTGGGGCAAATCGAGTTAGGGTTCGGGATTAGGGCTCCAATGCTTCAATGGCAATTTGCCTGATTTAGGGTTTTAGATTTGGGGCAATGGGGGAGATGATGACGTTTTGGCTGATTTAAGGACTCTATTTTGGCCAACCTGAGGAGACGACGTCGTTTTGGGTGAATTAGAGCTGACTCAGCTCTCTGGCGAGCCACCTCGACGAGAAATAATCATATTTAATTGCCACATATGATTTCCGGCTGCCTTCGCCGGAGGTGACACTCAGATGTCCCACTTTTCTTACAAAATGGCACTTAAGTGTCACTTTTGTAACTTTTGACACTTAAGTGTCCCTTTGTGCCAACTTTTGGCACTTGAAGCGTTCTTATCCTTGTAGTATTTCTATAGCAAAGTAGAGGCTATGGTTATGTTTACATAAGTAATTTTTAGGCTTTCAAAATAAGACTTGTCTAGATTGTTTCTCTTGTTTTTTCTTTTCCCTTATTGAAGAGCTGCTGGGGATTGAACTCATGTGATATCTACTTGACGAGGCCCACCAAAATTGGTTATAGTGACTTATGAAGAGAAAGCCTATCGTGCAAATTCTCTCTTCCATGGTGTTGTAACTATCTTGGTAGTTACCTTTAGCTTCTGCTTAAAAATGTAGGATATGGCACACAATGTGATTTGAGAGATCAATTCCAGCTGAAACCGAGGCGATCAATGCAAATGAACTGCAAAATAGATTTTCATTTACATATAACTTAAAGATTAAGCAGTTTGCATGTGATCATTCGCAAAATATGCACAACGTGACTGTGCTCTTACACCTATTGCTTATGATTGCCATTTGCAAATAAAATTCATTTTCCCTCTTTAACTAGCAAGATATTTAGATTGTATGTAGATTGTTCATTATGAAAAAAATGGAACTGGCATAAGATGGGCGACGGTAATTTGCTGTACGAACACTTCTTGACAAGCAACGATAAGGTTAGAAAAACAAAGAAAAGTTTCCAGGTCAAAGGAAGAGAACTTCCGGTGTTCGACAGCATTATTACGTATCTATACAACAGCAGCTTCCTGCAGAACCTTTGACATTTCTTCTAGTAGAAGCTCTCTCCCAGCAAGATCGTGGATGACAATGCCCCGAATAAGGACCCAAGAAATGAACTAGTAATGACACTCGGCAATGAACAGCATAGAATCAACCTAGTAATGAGGTATTTCATGCACATTTGTTGAAATTCAATGCATACCAGGAGGGCTGGGAGGTGGTGGAGATGGACGCAGAGGATAAGCCAAAGGGGGAGGAGGGTATGTTGGAGGATGATAGGCTGTTGGAGGATGGGGAAAATGTGGTGGAGGTGGGTACGTCACTGGATATGGTGGATACGACGGGTATGCAGGAGCTATCACAACGTATGCTGTCGTGAGTGCATCGTAAGTAGGACTGCTGCGGGAGGAGTTGCAGAGTATTAAGGTAGCTAGCGAGCTGAAGAAGCTACATATGGCGGTGCAGATAGTGCACAGCTTGCTCCTGGTTTCTACAACAGCACAAGCACAATATTGTTTAGAATACACAACAGAATGATCATGGAAAATGGTGATGATGATATTCTATACCAAATGAAATTGGTATTTACCACTGCATTTGCGTAATGTAATATCAAGCGTGCTTCTCTGGCATATCTGGAATCAGAGAAAAAATAGGTACTTTGATTTAGGCAATCAAAACCTTTATTTCTACAGGATAGTAATGCAAATGATAAGTGACAGTTGTCCTACTTCATAATTTGATGCCATAGAGAGTATAAAGAAATAGCGGAGGAGAGGAGAATCTGCTAGATAATCCATAATTTGCATCACAACTTGTATGGAAGAAAGACTGGGATGGAAGAACCCGGAAAGTTGTCATTGGACTATCTTTAACTTTTCTAGAGGGTAGTAATCCTTCATTTGGACAATGTAATATCAACCGTGCTTCTCTGGCATATCTGGAATCAAAGAACAAACGGGCACTTTGATATAGGCAATCAAAATCTTTCTTTCTAGAGGCTAGTAATGCAAATGCTAAGTAACAATTATCCTACTTTACAACTTGATGCCACAGAGATAGATTGGGGGTATCTGTTGGGTAGATATGTTATGCGTGTATAAAGGAATAACGGAGGAGAGGAGAATCTGCTAGAAAATCCATCCTATCCATCACCACTCATATGGAAGAATGAGATAGAAGAACCCGCTAAGCTGTCATTGGACCATCTTCATCATTTCCCTCCTATGTTTTACATTTATCCAGGGAAAAATGTCACTCAGATCAGCATTTTTGTTTTTTTTAATTTATGTTTCAAGTCAAACCATACTGCACGTCTTTTGCCTAAGCAGGAGGCTACGTAATTGGTTGCCTGTATCGTCTATGAAACAAAATGTGTGAACAGTAATGCCAAGAACTCACATTATATTGTTGGAAAACAAGTGAATTAGAGAAATCACATCACTGTTCTTACACAAAGGTCATCTTATTTACTCCATCTTCTGACATTCTATTCTTCAAATTTATTAAAAGTAATTTTCAAGTTCTTTATTTACTAATTTTTCCATTTCTATTATTCTAACTTGCTAGATATATATGCTCTACAAAATCCACCTTTTGATTCCTTGATATGAATCAATAGAAGAAATTTGTTTATTTGAAAATATTTTATTATTTTACATTTCAGAGACATTTTAAATTAGATATCTGTGTAACCTTAAAGTCGGACTTTTTAGAGTTATTTGTACATATTTACGTGCTAGTTTGATATAACTAAACCTGAATACTATCGTTTAGTAGCAAAACATAATTAGGTCATTCATTGTACTTTTATGTAAAGAATATATAAATGGATAAGCAATGTTATTTATAAATGTATCTCAAGATATACTCTCTTTATTTTTTTCTTAATTTTAATTTTATAATAGTAAAAATAATAATTATAATAGATGACGGACCTTGTAGGTTTCACCTTGGCAGTAAAGGAAATTTCCAAGGATTTTTATTAGGTCAACTAACAATGTGAAACCTTACCAATGATCTTATTTCAATTTACTTATATACATCATACAAATACAAACAAAATAAATCCCTAAACTATTCTTCTTCTTACCACCACCGGCCCTGGAGGCAATATTCTTAGGGGTTTCCTGGTGCATGGATGATAATAACATACAATTAGTATAAGTGATATATACGTACCGTTAAATGCACAATCCAAGGAAGAAATGGAATCCTTAGGATAGCAGATACACACGCACTGTAAAAGGAACACTAATATGCAGTCAGCCCAAAAAGAAGTACCCCTCTCGATCTAGCATAGAGGGCAAACTTCATCCCTCCAATTAAAATTTATACAACTATCTCCCAAAATTGCAGTACCATAAGACATGAACCATTTTTAAGGAAAGGAAAGCATCAACTTGCTTCCAACTACTGGCAAAAACAGCATCTACAAGTCAGGACTTGCTCAGTGAATAGGGTTCTTACATTCACCATCATTTAGATCCATGTCAGGAGGCAGACAATTCTCAATGGTTGTTTAAAGTTCCTCAAACCCAGGACCATGGTTGGCATTTCAAAGCTGCCACGGAACCTGGGCTGGGGATTTACAGCGACTTGTGTAGAGAATGTCTTAGGTTTGATCGCCAGATTGGGGGATTGAAGTGTGCATTTGCTTCCCTGTCATCCAGTGCAATTACCATAGTTAATCAGGCCGAAACTCTTAACAGATCCGTATAAGCACACTGGTGCTTTTGTTTATCTAATTGATTTCATGAATAGGGTGATGCAACACCATTAGCACATCAGTAAAGTTATATTAGAGTAATCAGGCATAAGCAACAGGGGCATGTCAACAGACTACCTTTGACTTACAACACCATCACCAAAAGTTCAAAAATGATCACAAAGATCTGAAAATTTGTGCACTGTTAGGGCAATCAAAGGCTTACGAAGCGAGTTAAAAGGATTACTATTCATCCATCATAAGAAGCATCTCAAGACATCTCTTCACTAGAGCAATGTGTGATATTACACCTTCACATACACTAAAAGAAGGAAAATTCCAGGTGCTCGGTCCTCAAAGATGTCAAGATGACATACCTTCCTCTTAGCAGGTACAGACAGATTCTGAGCTGGCTTAAAGAAGGATTCTAATCTGTAGTGAATAAACGAAAGGAATCATGGGATAAGATTTGGAAGTCACTTTCATTTGTTCAAGCTTTAGTTAACGGCCTCGTGATGACTCATCCTTAGCTGCCTTAATCTTCTCTATTGCCTGATACACATGGTAAAACAACAATGAAAACATGTATGGTCTCTCCTTCAGAGGAAAAGAAGCAAATTCCTCAAGTAGGCAACTGACCAACACATTACTGAAGATAAAAGCCATACCTTCGTCACTCTATCAATGTTGAACCCATTCTCATTCACGAGAAAGAAATTAAGCCCTTGAAAGGGAAATAACAATCAGTTAGGAAACGAGTCAAAAATTCAAAAAGTGAAATGTTGCAGGTAAATCCCAGCATGAAAATGGCCCACCTCCTCGTTTGGAGCAGTCCATTTTATCTCAGGTTGTTCTTCCTTAGAAACTATTGGTTCCTTGAAAAGCAGTCGAGCTTCGCTATAGGGCCAATTATCTGGTATCTGATACCTATTCAAAAAACAAGCATACATTTCCTTAAGAAGGATAACCGAACTGAATAAAGACTTCCAAGTAATGCAAAGAACCTCTGGGTCTTAAGGATAGAGAAATTTTATGATTTTGTTCAAGTGAGATGAAGGAACAGACAAAGCAGACATCAGAATTGATAAAAGTATTACAGTAAATCAACACATGAAGTAGCACGGCTGATGCACTGATTGCCAGCCCAAATCTATTGGTGGCAAATGATCTTTCAGTTTCAAATTGTTGACCAAATATTTCCATGCCAGCTGAGTTTGAGAGATAATTCTTTTAAGTCAAGGAATTCAGCAGCCAAGACAATTACAGTGAGAAACTTTGCTGCCTACTTTTGCTTACAAGTCAGGGGACAAGATAAAAGCATAAGAAGCACCTCCGCTTGTTTATTTTCTCTAGTATGTTTTCTATGGAACCATGTTGATGGATAAGCTTAAGAGCAGTGAGCCCTCCAATACCTGATAAATTCATTCCAAAGTAAAGCCAACGAAACGATCAAGCCAAAAAATACAAGAGGGAAATATGCAATAGCATAAAACAGTTAACGGAACACTGCAGCAATATCACGTCTACCTTGAATGCTTTCACAATAATCACATGCAGAGAGAATGCACAGGTCGATGAATTGATCCATATCCAGATTCATCTCCTCCAAGATCTAAAAGTCAGGAAAGTGAAAAAAATTTAAGCAATCACAATGAATAAACTATTTTAAGTACCTTTCAAATTCCATGACTGGAACTTTTCTTGAGCTGGGATCCATTAAATGGCGAAGAAATATAGGAGCTCCAAAAGTAAGGGAATCCATGTCTTCAGAAGCAACTGCATAAACCTGAAAAACAAATATTACAGCTAAAGCACACATTCATGGTAGATGAATTCTGGTTACCACACAACAATTAAGCAATGGTAGGAATTCAAAGTCAGCGAAAATTCCCTGGACAAAGATGGCTTAGTAAAGAACATACCAAATGTAAATGACTACGCAGAAGAAGACATTAGACAAGTGAACAAGCATATGTGTGAGTGAAAAAGGAAATTAGATCATGTTTGCATAGTGTTAAAGGATTGGTTATCATGGGAAAACAATGAACAATTCTAAATCAGAAGACAATCAAATGGGAAGATACTTGCCTTTCCAGCTTTGCAAAGTGCAGCAAATTGTGCCTCTGCTTCTGAAGGAGCCTAATGTGCAAAAACTGAATCTGGCATCTAAACTATTTGGTAGAAATACAAAGAACAAACTTTTCGGACAGAATAGTAACCTCAACTACTGGGACACCAATAAGCCTTAATAGTCTTTTGCAGTCTTCATTATGCTGTTGCGTCACCTGCAAGAGTATCAAAGCCATGTACCACGAGTGCACACACATCCAATTAGCTACGTAGATAAGTTTTTCTGGAAAACAGAGAAAATCAAACTTCACATCAAATAAGACAAAAATATCGCAAAGTAAGGAAACCAAAACAAGACCAACCTTCACAATTCTTTTTCTCAATTTCTCTGTCTTCCTTGTTCTGAGACTGCAGACACAATAAATACAGAGCTCGCTGAGCATTTTTGTGCCGTGTTTCTGGGAGCTTATGTGCGAGAGAGAGAGAAAGAGAGAGATGCATATACCGCAATGGCTACTGCCAACTCCTTAGAGGCATCTGCCCTCTTCGAAAACCTGCTCAGAGACTCATTTAAGGTAACTAAACGTATTCATAGATAATTCCAAAAAGAGAAAAAAGAAGGCTGCATAACAATAAAGTACCGTTTTCCGAGCTCTTGCTTCTTCAAATCAGGAGGTTGACCATCAAATACATAGCCATCATAACAACAGCAGAGCATAATGTAATGACCCAGGCCCCACTGTGTGATATTGTCCGCTTTGGACATTAAGTTCTCACGGTTTTAAAACGCGTCACACAGGTTAGAGGAGCCAAAGCCATTATAAATTGGCCCAGGACTCCCTCCCTAGGCGATGTGGAACAGGAACCCCTTCCTTGCGCACGTCCGGGGACTGAGGCGCGGATGCACTGCCATCCCTCCTCCCCGCGCACCGCCGCTCGGGCCGTCACTAGGGGTGAGCGTGGTTTCGAGTAGAACCAGGAACCGGAACCGAACCGAAGGAGGGTCTGGTTCGGTTCCCGGTTCTGAGGAGGCCGGTTCCGGTTCCCGGTTCCTTTTTTTGGGAACCGGAACCGGAACCGGTACTGGGAACCGGAATTGGAACCGGAACCGGTCCGGTAAGTAAAAACTAAAAAGCCCCAAATTATTCAAATTAGGTCTACAGAAATCAAAAACCCTAAAAGTTGTTCTCTCTCTCTCCCGCACACATTTTCACTTCGTTTCACGGTTTCACACTTTCACTCACAGACTCACGGTTCTCTCTCTTCGCTCGTCCGTTCTCCAGTCCACCTCTGCTCAAGTCGACGCCACCGCCGGTCGCCCTCGACGCCACCGCCGGTCGCCCTCGACGCCACCGCCGTTGATCTCTGCTTGAAGGTCGAGGACTCGAGGCTACCTCCGCTCGCTCTCGACGGAACCGCGGCTGACCCCGGGCCCCGGCTCACCGTTTGCCCTCGACGCCACCATTGCTCTCCCTCGACGCCACCGCTCGCGACTCTGCTCGAAGTCGAGGCCACCTCCTCTCGCCCTCGACGGCACCGGTCACCACCGCTGACCTCGGCTCGCCGATCGCCCTCGACGCCACCGTCGCTCGCCCTCGACCCCACCGCTCGCCGACCCCCGGTCGAGGCCACCTCCTCTCGGCCTCGACGCCACCGCGCCGACCTCGGCTCGCTAATCGCCCTCAACGCCACCGTCGCTCGCCGTCGACGCCATCGTCACTCGTCCTGACGCCACCACGCGCCGACCCTTTGCTCGAGGCGACCTCCTCTCGCCCTCAACGCCACCGCCGCGCTGACCTCCGGCTCGCCGATCGCCCTCGACGCCACCGTCGCTCGCCCTCAACGTCACTCGCCTTCCATTCATATTTTAGGTTAGCCTTTGCTTTTACTTTTCACTATATCCAGCTTTTTAACATCATTCTTCTGCTAAGAGGGCTCTTGGGTTGGTTAACTGTTACTTAACAACAAGAATAGTTGGAGTTGTACAAAAGAAAGTAAACTAGAGCATCGGCCGATTCAGCGGTGAGAGTCCTGGTTTTTTGTCAATTATCCTTTTCTTTTTTAAGGAAAAAAGTTAGCTTAAATATCAGTCAACCAACACTGTCTTGAATCTTGATGATATAATAGGGCTATAAATGTTTGATGGAATGACAAAAAAAAATGAGTAAAATATGAGAAAGCAATGTGGTGAGCGAGGGTACGTGTAGGATAACTGTAGCTACTGGACATTGCTGAGAAATAAGAGAACAACATGATCAAACATGGGGCATAGACATCATTGTCTAAAGACACAGCAAACTGAGATTTGGATGATGTGTGTTCTTTAGGGGATATCTCCAGTTCTCATCGTGACTTGCCGTAACTTTCTGGCAGTTAGGAAATTGAAGCTTTTCGATTAGAATAATCTACGACATGATCCAAACGCAGATTTTATAATAGCTTTTTGATGAATGATGCGCTCATGGCATGATGTGGTTTCGGATTTCTTCTCCCTAACACATGTGAGACTCACCGATAAGTTGTTGACCGAGTACCTTGCACAAATCCAGTGAATGCTTGCTAAATCGTTTATTCTCTTATAGCGCTGTGTTCTCCTTTACTCTTAGTAGGACGGGAGGAAATTTCCTCTAACCAATCTTCGATTAGTGAGCTATAAATATAGACGTGATCCATGTTTATATTTAGTTAATTTTGCATGTGAGTAATATTTTGTAACTTGTAACCCGCCAAGTTAGTAGGTCGAATTTCTTGGGGCAAAAAATATTGGAAAATTTAAGCCTCTTTGACAATACGATGTTCTTGTTAGTCTGTTATTGTATCTGTATTTATCATAGCAAAAATGAAGAAATATCAATTGGCTTTAGAAGTCAAAGCTAGTTTCTTATTTCACAAGTTGATGTCTGCTTATAAATTTATAATACAGTTGGATGATTTTAATTTGGCTGACGTCATTGTGATGGCGAAGTTAAAACTGTCCTGTTTTTTTCCTGATGTCTTGATGTTTGTGCTGTAGGTTCACATATTTGGCCTTAAATTCTCTTCCCTGCTGTCCCAAAGCAGCAGAGTTGTCATTGACTCGGTCGGGGCTTTCTCGACACTGTCGGACCATCAAATTTCAACATCACTTGTAGATTTTAGTGAGACAGCTTTGCAATATTTCTGGTTCAAAGGTAGGTGATAAAATAAAGACTAAATTGGTCTACTTTCCCATGGTTCATGCTGTATTATGTTTCTATACACCATTGATATGCTGTATTTCAACATAATAGACTTAGTTTATGTATAAAAGTGCTGTATTATGTTTCTATACACCATTGATATGCTGTATTTCAACATAATAGACTTAGTTTATGTATAAAAGTGCTGTATTATGTTTCTATACACCATTTATATGCTGTATTTCAACATAATAGACTTAGTTTATGTATAAAAGTGCTGTATTATGTTTCTATACATCATTTATATGCTGCATTTCAACATAATAGACTTAGTTTATGTATAAAAGTGATGTATTATGTTTCTATACACCATTGGTATGTTGTATTATGCTGTGTTAACATTGTTATCAACTAAATTAATTATATTCTGTTATTGTTGTGTAGTGCAAAGTTAATGAATCAAGATAACACATCAATGGAGGTGGAGGGACATGAGGAGATGAGTCCGATCACGGAATTGGAGTTATCTGGCCATGAAAATGAAGAAGAGGCACCCCCTACCACGAGTGCCACAAGTAAGGCTGGTTGTCATCTTCCTCTTGATAAGAAATATACATCGGAATGCTGGAATCATTATACTAGAATTAATGATAAGGATGGAAAACCAAATCAAGTGAAATGCATTCATTGTGGGACCATGCTTAAATATCGTGTTGCTAACGGTACTTCTGCGATGAGGAAGCACTTGACCACATGCAGGAGGTTCCCCCGTAACGTAGATAAGAGACAGAAGTTCTTTGCACCACGTAATGTAGACGTGGCTAGCAAGTCAAGAGGAGATTCTACTACCGGTAGTGTCTTATCGACATGGGCGTTTAATCAAGAATGTTGTAGGCGGATGCTTGCTCGATTCATCATCATTGATGAGCAACCTTTTTCCTTGGTTGAGCGAGTTGGATTTCGCGAATTTGTCGGTGAGTTACAACCTCTCTTCGAACATATATCACGTTTCACAATGGCCAAAGATTGCATGAAGTTGTACTTAGATGAAAAAACTTCTTTGAAGAATTATTTTCGACAGATTAATTCTAGGATCGCACTCACAACCGACACATGGAGTTCCATTCAAAATCTGAATTATTTGTGTCTCACCGCTCATTTTATTGATGAAAATTGGAAGTTGCATAAAAGAATCATCAATTTTGTGGTGATGCATAGTCATAGGGGTAGGGAGATTGGGAGAATGGTAGAAAAATGTATTGAAGAGTGGGGAATTGAAAAGAAGGTGTCCACAATCACTGTGGATAATGCTAGCTCGAATGATGTTGCAATTAACTATTTGAGGGATAAATTTTCCAAGGAAAAGTCGTTGATATTGGATGGTAGTGTTTTGCACATGAGATGCACAGCTCATATATTGAATTTAATTGTGAGAGATGGCTTGACTACGGTACGTGACTCTATTGTACGTATCCGGAATGTGGTTAGATATGTAAAAAGTTCTCCCGCAAGAGCCAATGCATTTCAGACTTGCATTAAGAGTGAAAAGATCACTTATAAGGGTTCGGTAGTTCTTGATGTTGCCACTAAATGGAATTCAACTTATCTCATGTTAGACACAGCTATAAAGTTCAGAAAAGCTTTCCAAAGAATGGAAGAAGACAATATATCTTTTGCAAGTGAGCTGAACCATGAAACTCCTATTGATGATGATTGGGAAAATGCTATTATTATTTCAGATTTTCTAAAAGTATTCTATGATGCCACCAATCGGATGTCGGGGAGTTCGTATGTTACTTCAAATGATTATTTTGAAGGAATAGCTCTCTTGTATAGATATTTGAAAGATGCAGTCAATGCTTCGGATCCTAGGCTTCAAGATATGGGTGTGAAAATGAAAGAAAAATTTGATAAATATTATGGGAGCTTGGATAAAGTGAATATGATGGTGTTGATTGCGGTTGTGTTAGATCCTAGGGCCAAGTTGAATTATGTGACTTTCTTGTATGGACAAATATATGATGATGAATTGAAAGTTAAAGAGATGCATTACAAGGTGAAGGATGCATTGGAGCGTTTGTATGAATTTTATAAGCATTCTTCTCTTATTTCAAGTGATCAAAATGTTGGTGGCCATAGTTCGGGTGCAAGTGGTAGTGCTTCCAATGTCGATTCGGGTGGTAGTGAAAGAATAAAGAAGTATGACGTCCAAGTTTGGAAAAAAATGTTTTTATACTCAAATGAACAAGGGTGTGATGACAACAAGTCCGAGCTTGATGAGTATCTTCAAAAAAAATGAAAAGGATCTTAATCTTGACCTTTTGATGTGGTGGAAGACTAATGGCTCAAAATATAAGATCATTTTTTTGATGGCTCGAGATATTTTGTCAATTCCCGTATCTACCGTTGCTTCCGAGTCAACTTTTAGTACATCGGGTCGTGTGCTTGATGGCTTTCGAAGTTCTTTAACTCCCAAAGTAGTGGAAGCTTTGATTTGCACTCAAGATTGGTTGAGAGCCGTTCGTGTACCGATTGATGTTGAGGAGTGCATTGAGAATGCAGAAAAATTTGAGTTGGGTAAGTGACATTGATTATATCTTTATATATTGTAATTCTTTTTGTATATCTATAAGTGAATATTTTATCTAATCTCTCTTCTTCTGTTTTTTTTTTAGATATGGATGTTGTTAATGCATAGATTATGGCCGGTAAATAGAGTTTATCAGCTAAAGCGGAATGAATATATGTGGTAAGTCCATTAGACTTGTTTCTAAGTACAATCAAATGTTCATGCCTCATCTCAATTGTATTATCTAATGACGCCTACCCATTCCATAGGGAAACAGAATTGGACTTATCAGTCCATTAGACTTGGCATTTCATAGCTCTGAATTGGGTGTTGATCAATTTAATCTTTTGATAGTGGTTGGTGAGTTCATGTTCTAATTTGTTAACTTCCATTTTCTTTTTTTTTTCCTTCCCCGGTTCTCCTGATCAAGGCTTTACATAGATCTAACGCGAATTTTGGTTGTTCATGGTTTGTTTCATTTCCTCAAGTCAGGTTGCCATCAGCATATAAGAACATAGAAAGAAAAGACACTGAGGTGGAGAGAGAATCTGATCTCTGATATGATGGGAACGGGAGTTAAAATCAGGAGATTTGTTGCTGCCTCTGCCTCAAAGGAGCAGATGGGTTACACTTTCGATGCCTTGAAAACTTATGTTCCGCAGATGGTAGAGTTACTCATTGACAGTGTGAGGAACCCTGTATTCTTGGATTGGGAAGTCAATGAAGAGGTACACCAAAATTAGCCCTGCAAAATTTTGGTCTTTCACTTGAACATTCACTTTTAAAGTTTATACCTTTGTCAATTCTCTACATCGATGTTGACCTAGTTGTAATTATGGATTTGTTCATTTGGTTTTCGTGCAATATTAAGATGCCGTGCAATATTAAGATGTGAGCATATCCCGGCACCGTTTAGTTTCCTGTTGGTGGTGATCACATTGAGGAAAAAGTAAGATCGAATGTGCAGAATCGTTTGAATGGTCAAAAGAAATGCAAAGTTCAATGTAAATATAGGTTGAACTTTGTTTTATGTACTTGGCTACCCTTGCTTTGTGTGCATTCATGTTGTTAAAATTGAAGCATCCATGTAATTAGAAAATATGACACCTGCATGCTTTTGCTGTGCCACTAAGCATGCGGGGACTTGGAATTTTTAAAAATGCATGTATATGTGGAAGCTTGTGTTTATGTCGGACCTGCTTCAAAAGGAAAACGCTACCAGTGTTCTTGTTGTTCTTTTGCTTCTACTTCTCGCCCTTCGTAATTGTTAGATTTTAGGCCTGGTTTCTAACCTAATCATTTGTTTGGTTACGCAGGTACAAAAGGTGAAAGCGAGAACTTAGTGAACTTTCTAACAATCCTCAAGGCTTACTTTTGGAGGCTATTCATTCCGCTGGTTATCTTTGGTGCACCGGCAAATCCTCTCTTAGCTCCGAATCAGCACTAAATCGATTGGACAATACCATATTGGAGGAATTTGTGGCGTAAGACTGGAACTTATTGAACACTGCATTTTTTGAGCATATATTCACTAGACCATCCCCGCAATCTATTTCCTCCAGCATTTTCTTGCTTAAATTTTTTTCAGTTGTCATAGTGCGGTTTGTATCTGTCTTCAATGCCTGGTTTTCTGAGAAACTATTTACATTTAAAATTTAGGAAAATTATACAGCACCTAGGATGGTTCTTGCTGCGTCGGGGTTGAGCATGAAGAGCTCTTGTCCATAGCAGAACCACTTCTTTCAGACCTTCCTAATGTTGCTCGTCTGCAGAGCCGGCATCCAAGTATGTTGCTGGTGATTTTCGGCTTGATCGATTCGAGGGGTATTTCTCTAGTTATTTTTAAAAGAGATTAGAAAAGGGAATAACTAAATTGTCACTTATCCCTCTATTTTATCTGTGCAGAGCACATATATTGCTCTTGCTTTTGAACTTCTTGGTGGATGGATTAAGGAAAGGGATGCAGTCATTTTGACCGTGATTCAGGTTAGCACTAAAATCTTTTACCCTCCGAGTTTGGTGGACCATCACGGTGTTGTTTCGTGTCGTCGCTTGTCCTATAAGGATCCCTTGCGACTTTTGCTTCCTTGGTTGAATCAAGATGGGTGACATTTCATTAGTCCTGCAGATGCTTATGGGAGGTGGTGGTTCATTTTCTGCTGGAGGCCCGGGAAAAGGAATGCATTCCAGCTGTGTAAGTTGTGTCGACCTTAATTTTGTTGACAAACTGTTCTCTGTTTCAGTGCAAGGTATCAAATATTCAGGCTTTCATTGATTGATGAGCATGGTTCTTCATGCACCCTCTTGCTTTTGTTGGACTAGTAGACCTTGTAATCTTGGAACACATTACCTAAGATTAATGCATCTGGTCATCTTGAATACGCAGATCTCCGTGTGTTGAATGAGTACCAACAGATTCAATATTTTTCGGCATTCAACAGCATTTTCAATAGAACTGGGTTGTTCGGCATTTATGCTAGCACTGTAAGACTGATTCATATCTCCTCCTTTCTCTTGCTAAATTTGCATTCCTCCTGCTGTTAGAGTGGATTCCATGTTTGAGGAGATACATGCTAAACTACCTGGGGTGCCGCTCTTCCTCAAAAGACTAAAGTATATCCTTATCAACCCCTGATGCGCATTCCTAATTTGAACGTCAGCATGCCGAGTTACTAAGCTGTTTAGTTATCCTGTGCAGCAAAAGCAGCAGTTTGACTATCACTCTGTTGAGGTAAGCTTGTGCTTGGGAAGCAGTTTGATTTGTGGGATGATTAGATGCATAGCTGAGGCAAGTTATTAATTTTTTTGGTGGGCTCATTGATCCGAATAGTTGCTGAAATCCGTTGAAATTGTTCAATAGTCTTTTAAAATTTTAGTAGTCTATTCTATTCTACATATCCCTTTTGATATCTCCCAGGTCCTTATGAAGCATGTATCCCCTTAGCATGTGGCATAGGCACTTCATTTTGCTGGGTGTGTAGACTATCATTTTTCCATCCCCCTAGTAAATTTAAGGTAGTACACTTTTGTATCTCTTTCCCACCACATAACACTACAAGTTCTCGGTGTTTATTCGGTGCTATTTGTGGGCAAATGGACTACTATAGAGATGCAAGTAAAGACCTGGTTCCTAAATTTGTTGTGATCTATTTAGTACTTCAACCAAATATATTAGATTGTTGAATGGGTTTTGCCATAAGGCTATCAAATGGAAAATCAAGGTCATTGATTGTTATTTTTTAATGATAGATCACCTAGTTACCATTCTTGTTAGGTTCGACATAACACTATCATAATGATATTGTTTGTTCGGTGGATGCATTTCTGTTGTCTCTCAAATTTCATTTTTGTTATCTTTCATCTGAAATTTGGTAAGTCTAAGTATCTAGTGTTTGATGACCTATCTTCATGAATTGCTGTAGGGGCTACAAACGATTTTTCAAACGAAGTCTTCTTGAGACGTCGGAGTACCTTAAAGATGATACTCTTTCAGTACATTGTATTGTTGGTGTTGTTAGATCGCATACAGAAGGACCAAAGATTTTCTCCATACCTGTTCCACCTTCTAGTATAGGCCAAGATCTTGGCAAGCTTTTGGAGAGTGGGAAGGGAGCTGACGTAAGTTTTGAAGTAGATGGTGAAGTTTATCCTGCTCACAAGCTGGTACTTGCTGCTCGATCTCCTGTATTCAGGGCCCAACTTTATGGTCCGATGAAAGATCAGAATACAAAGCAAATAAGAGTTGAAGACATGGAGCCATTAGTTTTCAAGGTCTAACTTTGCTGCCTTCATCTGTCTTCTTTGTAATGGAATTTGTTTAAGTTGGTCTATGTGCTTTGTGCATCTAGATTCTGCTCTTTCATGTTTAATTTATTATGTCCTAGGTTGAGTCTACTCCAGTTATCTCCTCACATGTGGCATCATTACATATGTTCGGTGACGTCAACTATTTTTTGTCAAACGTAGGAATCGTTTGTGTGTTGTCTTTGTTGGTTGAGCTTAGTGTTATTAATTTAGGTGGCTTAAGTATTTGAGTGCTATTGGGCAAAGATTTAGCAATTAAAGGCAGGGATTTCTTTTTCAGAAAAGGTTTTACAAGAGTTAAATAATGAATATGGTGCTTATTTTTTACTGACTGTGCTGTGAAATGTACCGTGTGGTCTATTTCAGAGAGATAAAGTCAAGGATATTCTGAGGTATACAGTCTCCTCGAAGGTTTTGCTTTCTTATTGATTAACAACAGGAGCAACCCGCCCCTATCCCAAAAAAAAAAAAAAAAAAAGAAAAAGAAAAAAGAAACCAAACCACCAAAAAAAGAGCCCCTTTTCTTTCCCTTTTGTGTTGTCTCTTAACTTACTTCCTCCATGCCTGGATGCTACTCAGTCCATTTCTCCTCTATGTTTAGATGTACTAAATACTTCATTATGGGAAAATTGTGCATTTTATGACTTCCCTTTTGTCATCAGATGGATATAATTTAAAAATTGCTTGGAGAACCTGGGTAGTCCTACTTTATGTGATTGTAAATTGATTAAAGTCCAAATAAAGTACTCTTTAGGGAAGCCATTTTATGTGGTAAAAAAATTCATCCATTGTCTATGTGGCTCTTGATTTGATCAGCTGCAATTAAGTTTTTGTCCTCTAACAAAAAGTTTTTTGTAGTCTCAACTCATTCCTTTTATCATGCTAGTAGAGAAAAAAAAATGTTATTTTGCTCTGGTGATGGCGCTCCGTGAGAATTATGTAAGAGTTGATCTTTTCCTTTATAAGTGATCTCTAGGTTGGTTGTTTTCCCAGTTCTCCTTACTCCTTAGTGTTTGCCACTGTACACACTATTGATGTTCTTTGGCTTCATATTTGGCGCACCATGGCACATTTTGGAGATCTCATGTCTATCATCTCTTTTTTAGACTATGAAGAAGAATGATATTTGGCAAAGACAGGAATTATTAAAGGAAAATGCAATAATCTCTTCTTCGTTCTCAGTGGAGGGATCATCCAGCCATTCCAATTTCCAGCAGAGGAGTGCTGACTTTGGCAAAAATCTTTGGGAACTTGAAGACACTTTATCGAAGCTGCATCAAAGCATGAGCTATGAGTCTTTTGCTGATTTAAACAAGTTTTCCCAGGTATGCCACCTGCATAAAGTTAGTAGGATAGCAGGGAATGCACAATTTTTCCCAAGACATCATTTGATAGAAACGTGCAGGTGAACTTACCTTTATGATTTTATGAATTTTGTGTTCATTATAAGTAGATGAAGCTAAGTTTGGCTCTTATGCCTACAGTACAATTATGGCCATTGTTAGAGCACATTTCATCCATCATGTGCTCGAACTATTGGCTCTTATTACACTCATGAATGTAAAAACAGCTTGTTTATTACTTCTAAAATGCTGTTTGCTATTTGTGTTATATTATCTTCAATGAATGACAAGTTTGTTTATTATTGTTGCATTCATTTTCATTTTTTTTAAAAAAAAAGAACCTGTTGGAACCGGAACCGACCCCGGAACCTGTGACAGGGTAGGTTCCAGGTTCTCGGTTTTGACGGGTAGGTTCCAGGTTCCAAAAAATGAGGAACCTGTACCCGAGGGTAGGTTTCAGGTTCCAAGCGGAACCTGTAAGGAACCGGGAACCGCTCACCCCTAGCCGTCACACATAATTCAGAGAAGCACGAGCTTCATTCTTCTAGCATTCCATCCCAACGTAAACAAAGAAGGTAAAGAAAAAGTTTACATTGGCTTTATCCCCGCTTCCAACAACCTAATCGTCCGGTAAAACATGCCTTGCAGATGACTACATGGGAAAACAAATAAAAAAAGCAGCTCAAAGTCAAACACTTTCCAAGCACAAAGATCATGTCGCAAGCACTGAACAACGCAACACGCTTCAATGTCATATACATAAACCCGAGTGCAAGCAATTGCATCTTAGACATCAAAACGGAAGGCTAGTCCATAATTCAGTCATAAACTGTACGAAAAAAGCCCCCAACACTCAAAATCCAAATCCCAACCGACAACCGAAAACACGCAATCAGAGACAGCGATTCACAAAAAGCAACTTAACGAGGAACCGATAGATGCTCATGCTGGCATCGACGGCGATCCTCTGGCCGAAGTAGCTCTCAAGCTTCTGCTCCTTCATGGTAGTCGGGGCATTGTCCGCCAGTAGCTTCGTCAGTCCCATATCGGAGAGAGAGAGAGAGAGAATTGTTGCAGAGAAATTGAGATGAATTGAATTCTAGGATTTCGAGCTCTTCCGCTTCCCGCCTAGTTTGGAGACCGGCGCTTTTGGGCCGGGGTGTGGAGCGTGGGCTTCACGCGCAGGTGTCATGAGTGGAGCGCTGTTAAATGCTTTGAACTATCCATGAATCATCTTTGGCTACTTTTGAAAGGGACGTACAACTATTAGGGTTTGCCCATCAGCCACCCTTCCAATTTGAAAAGAGGAGATGGAGTGTTCGAATTATCATCTTTTCAGGAATTGGGATGGAGATGATTTAGTTTCAGAAGTGAGCGTAAGGCAAAAGTTTGAGAATGAGTGTTAAAGTAGAAATATAGTAAGATAAAAAAAAAAAAAAAGGACATACAATTAATGAACTATCGAGGGCTGACTACCCTTGCTCAAGGTTAGTGATCTATCTTTTTTCCTTTTATTTTGTTTTAAAGTAAAAATTTTAGGTTTCCATTTTTAGTTTTTTAATCTAATTTAAATAATAATTGATTAAAAATATTTAAAATGCCATATATGAAATAGAAATTAATTCACGTCAGCATTTCCATTAGTCAAATTAATTATGTTAATAGAATGACTTAATTGTACCAATTTGACTAATTTTAGAATTTGATCGCATTTTTTTGAAGTTGTAAAACTCAATTATACTTTTGTGACAAGTTTTACAACTTATGGTAAACATGTCCCATTTTTTGATGGATCGGCTAATTCATTGAGAGCTTCTACGGTGTATCCATTTTTCTCAAAAGCTTAGATTATCAGGAAAACTAGTTATGGAGCTAGCAATGTAGTCCGAGAGGAAGTGCTAGAAGACAAAATGATCAACAAAATTGGCTATCTATAAAAGGACATTCTATTCACTAATCCTCTTTTAAATATATTAAATAATTTCCATTGCACCTAGCACAGCTCAATCATCTACCCCTGAGTTATTCTAGAGGGTTACAATACCCATTACTTTATTTTAATTTGAAAAGTCTGGGTAGTGCTCATCTCCCAAAATGCTTATATCATCTTAAATATAAACATCATCTCAATATCAACCGTCACTTTACTAAATTAATTTTACTAATTAAAGACCGTTTAAAATACTTCATGAGTTTTATTGTTTTTGAAAGACACTAAAACTAGTTAATATGATACAATCTTGCTAGCTTTATTGGTTTTAGGTTCTCGGAAAAAAAAAGTTAAGAAAAAGGTGGGTCAAGCCAGCTTGTCATGGGGCCTAAGCTATGTGGCATGCTTGGCTTGCTGGCACAGCCAATTGCAAGCCGAGCTAGTCAGACTCGTTTGTCATCCCTACACTGAATTAGGAAACTTATCTATATTTAAATACTTGATTGGATTAATTGAAATTTAAATGTTTGAAAGGAAAAGATATACCGTGTCAAGAGACAAAAAGTATAATATATAATCTATTTCCAACCCCAAACCATTTGGTACTGGTAGCCAATAGTAAGTTTGGGTCGGCTTCACAGAAGTTCAACAGCAGAAGGCATTTCGAAGTAAAGTGTTTTGAACATATTCTTTCGGTTCCTGAGATTTCGATGTAGGCATAGGAAAATTTCATAAAGAAATGCCATTCTCGTTCTCGGTAATTAGGGCAAAGACTTTTGTGTAATCCGTAGGCGATGTTGTTGTCTCTTTTGGGCAAGAAAGCCAAGCTTCACGAAGAACTTCAGAATGTCGAAAAGTGGGTCGTTTCATCTCTTTGCTTTCTTTTACGAGAACTTGTTCTTCGCTAACTCATTATTGTGTTTGGGCTCTCTCTCTAATATACCGGAATTTCCCCTCAAAGATTTCTTGTTCATTTCATAAAAAAACTAAAGATCGAACTTGTCGGTATCAAAAGACTTGGACCCCTTAACAATAACATCAATGTTGCATAGTGTTACATTCGCATTTTTCACTGCATTCCTCGCATTTAGGAAGTAGAGATGATTTTATTTAGGAATTGTGTGTTCCCTTTGAATATAAGCCTGGGTCATTTTGTGAAATTTCTTTTAAATTGGGCTCTTAACTCATGGGATTTTTTTTGTTCGCCCATTTGAGCCCAGCCTCAATATGTAGCTTGGCCACACTCCCTATTCCTGGGCCTCGTTGAAATTTCATTGTGTCGTGCTTGTGCTGTGCATTCGTCATGTATATGCCGTGCATTTCCCTACACTTTTTTCAAAAAGGACTTCTGGCTAAGGATTAAGAAGAGTTTTTCATCTAGAATTTTGATTTACTCATGGTTAGAGAGCGCATTGATGGGGTGATCTTTCACTCGCCTCCCTCGAAATGTGCCTCGCCATCATTGACGAAAGCTACGCAAAGCTCATGTGAGCAGTGGCCATGTGCATTGCCTCGGTGTTGTCAAACATGGCCTCTTCTTCATCAGGATGGGGCCAATTACGTAGGCGTATAACTCTGATATCTTCTTGTTGAAGTTGCACGCGCAAAAATACACACTAGCGTTGTCGTGAACCAGGTGGTGAGTGGAATGTTATCGATCACATTCTTTTTGTCGTACAAGGGGATCACCATCCACAGTATCTTCTTCTTGTTCATGGCGATCGCAAGCATCGAGTGTTCATCTACAAGATGATGCTGGCGATGCAGCGGCTTACACAGGAGGAAATTGGGCAGTTTTTGGTTAAATACACTGAGTGGAGGTCCGCAGCGAGGAACGATTAAGGAAATGAGTATAAGATAGGGAGTATCTCGTGAAAATGGATGCATTTGTTAGGGTTTTTAGAGCAATTATGCATTACATGAATTGGGTGATGTTTGCTGATGTGGACAAAATCAAAAAAGAAAAACCATGTTAATTTTCCAAGAAAAAAAGTCAACAGAAAATTCTCAAGAGATAATTTTGGTTAGGAATTGCGTGTCCGAAATGAATATGAACTTAGGCAATTTTTTGAATTTCTTTAAAACTGGGCTCTTAACTCATTGAATTCTTAAAGCTCACCCATTTTTGCCAGCCCCACTATGCACTTTGGCCACACTCTTTTTTTCTTGACCTCGCCGAAATTTCCCTGTGTCATGCATGTGCCATAAGTGTGTTGTACATTGATTGCGAGTGCTGTGCATATTTCGTACACATTTTCTAGAAGGACTTCAGGTTAAGGACTATGAAGAGCTTTCATATAGAATTTAGATTTAATCATGGTTAGAGTGTGCTGGTTTGACGCTATTGGGTTAATAAAGTGGGAAGGACTCTAGGAAGAAGAATAGTGAAGGAGGAACGAAGGACTTCAGTCAATGAAGAGTTAGAATGCTTATGGGAATGTAGAACTCAATACAGAAAGAGTAATAGAATGGAAAAGCTCTTGATAATTCCTTAGTACACGTTGCATTACTATCAAACTTGAGCGAAAATTGAGTTTGGATTTTAATTGTGCCGATGCAACTAGTAAAGTCAAGAAATTTGGTTCATGAACATGTAATTTTACTGAGCGCAAAATCGGATTGCTAACTATGCTTGTTCAAAAGCTGTGGTGCCCATGGAAAGTCTACCTAAAAACAATTCGGAGCATAATAGCCTAATTGTGAAGGCACTGCCTATTTATTTTGTGAAGTAACAAGAGTGCTATTCACGCCGGAATGTCATTAGAGCTGCTATGACCAACTCGATCCTCCCAAAGTCTTGACTCTAGAGACCTCTCTAAGATTGAGATACTTCATTTAAGTAGTAGTTATGATTCAAATTAAATGTCTTGTAATAGTGTCAAACTCTCATGCTAACATACGAGACATGGCTGTTACAAGTCGTCGCCTCCTATCCTCTTACTCTTTTGTTGGAAAAAAGAACGAAACTCTTTGACAAACGAAGAGATTTCGCATGTGGGTGAACACGAGTATATGTGGAAAAAGCGAGGAATGGGAGAAACTCAATCCCAACAGCAAAGCGATGCTCTTTAGGGTTTGACCAAAGTTATAGAGCATTCTTTTTGGAGGCCGAAAAGGATGGGGAGCGGGGGGGATTGATCTACAAAATAAAGCTCAAAAGTTGATAGGAGGAATGGAAGGTGGGGTTTCATGCATGTTACCATGCGTAGGGAGGTACCAACCTTATTGTATTTAATTGGAAAATGATGGGTCAAATCAAAGAACATGAAGTAGGGATGCATCATAGAATAAAGATAACAATTGCCAACAAATTGCCTTTCTATCCAGCCAAATCCAAGAAGGAAAATGATGACCAAAAGGAAAGACCCTCAATTATTGTTTACTTAAATCAATTTAGTCCTTTGAGATCAAACATGTTATCCAAAAAGTGCATCACTTTCGTGAGCCTAAATTTAATAAGACAGAGAAAATTGGAACAGATCGTACTTTCTTCTTGTAAAAAGGATATAAGGATATCCCCATATGTAAACCTGGAAATTGCTTAAGACATGAGATGCAAGAAACTCTTAGCTCTATTTGGGACATTGGGAAGAATGAGGGGAATGAAAATTTGGGTGGCAAATGTCGAAAGATTTTAAAGTTATGCGCATCTTCTCTACATTGTCCTCCCTCAAGTGTCTTCGAAACATCATTAGCGTCTGTTAAGAATTTGTCGTATCACTTGAGTCAATTGGTAAGTCACTTTCTTTCCAAGCAAGGGGCACTATAATAAGCTATTAGATCTAGAAGCTATCTCCTCGTAGTATGTAGGTAAAGAGGCCCTGTAGTTTTCAGGTCAATTCTTCATTTGCTATGTGGTGACTACAATAGTTGAGATCGAAAGATACCCAAATCCATCCCTTTCAAAGCTGTCAGCGTCATTAATCATGCATTTGATGTACTTCCATTGGAAATGGAGATGGACATGATTTCCTAATCATCTTTCTCTATAAAGGACAATGAAAGATTGTTTTAGGCCTAATCATCCTCCCCTTGAACTTCTCAAGAGCGTTTTACGATACTTTCAACATCAGATGACGTCTATTTCTCCGATCGAATTAGGCAGACCATCCATACCGAGATCAAAAACTCCTTGGCAAAATCACTTCCTCTCGACCTAGCTCGAAGGGTTCACTACAGATTGGATCAGCACTTGAGATCTCATATTTCTTAAGCACAAAGTTCAAATATTTATCTCACCACGTTACCAATTAAACCCTAAAGCAGGGTGATCATAGTCCATTACAGATGTTGCAAGTATCTCTTCTTAGCGCGTCCTGTTCCATATCGCATGAGAAAGATCTCTACACACCCCCTATTAAAATTCAATTTCTTGAAGGATGGGACTCAATATCCAATAATCTCCCAATAATTGGTGTAGATAACAAGAATCTTGTTTATGGCAACCCTAAATGCAATCCATGTTAAGCTAATCCCTTACAATAATACAATAGAGTCTCCATGTATGTCATGTACATACGATGACAACCCTTGTTATCCATTGTTGGAAAGATTACAACAGTGGTTTTTATTGTCAAGGTTTTTCATATATGGAACATTATCAACGTTATTATTGAATAGCTTAAAATTTTTAGTTTAAAAGGCAAGGTACTCACCTCCAACATGTTAGAAGAGCCGGAGATCGAGATTAATTTTTCGCACTCTTCTTCATTCGTCTGTACGTTAGCCTTCTTTCAGTGCGTGGGTTTAAGTGTTACTGCAACGGACTTCTTATAAACCAAGCAATTCGAACATTCAAAACAAATTATTGTCCTCTCTACTTTACCTAAGAGGACAAGTGTCGAGGTTTTCTAAACGCACGATACATATGCAGGTACATAATTAAAGGAACGCGGGATCGGTGCCGGGGTCTTAAAGTACCTCATCCGTGGGAAATGCGGATGGGATCAGGTTCTCAATTGGACGTTCGGCTAAAAAGTGCTTGGCAATTGGGTCCTATATAGAATATAGATGAATGGTGCACATCCATGTAATGTTTCTCCGACAATGATATAGCATAACCTAAACAACACTTTCTTTCCTCTATGGCCCCCCTTCAAACACCTTTACAAGGTACAGATCCACAACTTTTCTATCCCGACAAGTAGAGAATCGGATAAGATCACTAAGGTACAAGCTTGGAGGCTGTCCAAACACAATGTAATTTCAGGTTTTGTGCATTAGACTTGTAATCATGGAACAAGACGATTAGTCAACATCATCCAGCGATTATTTCAAAGCCATTTGTCCTATGCTGCTGCTGCTGCTGCTGCTCTCTCTCTCTCTCTCTCTCTCTCTCTCTCTCTCTCTCATATATGACCATAGATTGATGATAAATTATAGTTAATTGCAATAAATAAACGTAATTAGTGGAGGGAACAATGCGAAAAGAATCGAAGATCCACTGGTAAGTGATGAGTATTCTATTTCTTGTCGAGTTCGAGAATCACAATAGCATCAGGATGGATCAAATCTGTATTACTCCTTGGCGATATGCTAATGGGACTCATAAACTTTTTCGTCCCATCGCTTTATTTCGAAGAGAAACTAATGATGATTTGTGCTACGGTTTGTCTTTTAGTCGTTTTTATTAAATCATTTCCGTAAGAAATGTGTTATGCAAACCACGTTGAATGACCTACGCAAATGAAAATTTAGTATTACGTGAAACACTCCGTAATTTGCTTTTTTCTTCTAATGTCTAGGCCAATAAGCTATTTTATCGAATCATTTTAACCAATCGAAATTAACCAATCTGGAAATCGTTTCGCTTTTTGAAGGTGAATTACCACAAATTAAACGGAAGATTATCTAGAAAGTTAAGGAATCCGACTCTCGCTCAATTTGAGGAGACCTCTTGTATTTCGTGAAACTATCTTCGTCATTTAGCATGCGAAGCATATCTCTAGCAGCTAATAAACATTCACGCATGCGGCCATCAAAATTCTTAATCCATTGTCTGCAAGTCAAATCTAAGTCATTCCATTCAATGAAATTGTCACAATCTTATCGACTATATTATATGCATATGATGGACTCCCCAATCTCCAATTAAATTAATCGAGGGGGGAAAAGGGTCTTTCGAGATTTACAAGCTGAGAGAGAGAGAGAGAGAGAGAGAGAGAGAGAGAGAGAGACGATGGGGATTGGCGATCAATCTGAAGCGTTGAACGTTATACACAAAGCCTTTGATCAACTATATCTTCTCTGCCCACCAAATTGCTAATAGCATCACCCCCTCTTTCTCTCAAACTAAGCTTCAAAGGCCTGAAGTCTCCACCATGGTTAGCTATACTTCACCTCTCCGCTACGCTTCACCCCCACCCCCCCAACTTCTCTCTAGTATGACCATCTTTCAATGCGTTCATGCAGGAGGAGGGAAAAGCTATAACCAAGACAGGCGACGACTCTTTAGGCTCACGGAAGAAAGGAAAGGGAGGATTCCGAGCTTCCACATTCATTTTCGGTAATTACAATCGATGCGTTAACTCCAATCATAACATCCCTGGTGAAAAATCGTAGATTTTATCGGACCTCTTATGTTATTGATATATGTGCAGTCCCGTATCAACAGTCTTTTTTATGTCGACGTTAGCAGAAGTAAACATCTTCAGTTTTTCGTGGTTGTGAGTCGTCACCGTGTATTGGACTTGACATTGTCACCTTCTTTTTTTCACTCGACAGTCCAGTCGGGGCTCGACAACATGGGGTTCGTCGCGAACATGGTGACCTTGGTTCTATACTTCCTCTATGTGATGCACTTCGATGCGGCAACCGCTTCTAACACTTTGACCAACCTCATGGGTTCAACCTTCTTGCTCACGCTCGTTGGTGGTTTCATTTCCGATACCTACTTGAGCAGATTCACGACATGTCTTATTTTCGGAAGCATCGAAGTTTTGGTATACTGATATTCTTCATTTGGGATTACACTGACTTTTGATTTCAGCTACAACTCTAGGATCGACTTTGGTTCATGATCTAGTCTAGCTTAATGCCTTGTGACTTGCGCTAAATTGCATGCAGGGTTTGGCAATGTTAACCATTGAGGCCCATTCCAAGCATTTACACCCGGACCCACGTGTGAAATCAAGCCGCATCCACGGAGGGACAGCTACTTACTTCTATGCCACCCTCTGCCTCTTGGCCCTCGGCTACGGTGGTGTCCGTGGTGCGTTTCCCGCGCTTGGCGCTGATCAATTCGACCAGAGGGACCCTACCGAGGCTGGCGCTCTCGCGACCTTCTTCAACTATCTCACCCTCTGTACCACGGCCGGCGCCACCATTGGGGTCACGGCCATCGTGTGGGTCAGCATGAACAAAGGTTGGCACTGGGGTTTCTTAATGGCAACAATCGCTAGCTTTATTGGCTTTGTCATTTTGGCAATGGGAAAGCCGTTTTATCGCCTGCAGCGGCCCGGAGATAGCCCACTCGTCCGAATTTGGCAGGTATAGTTATTGGGTTTCTTCTTTGATTAGTACTAGGAGAGAAATTTTGGCACCAACGACATGCATGTGCACCCATTAATCTCTACCGTATGTGGTGAGATCTTAAAGTTACCGCAACCAGGTACATGTGCAACATGTTTGGAATACAAAAGGTTACTATATAACATGGGTTTATGCGATGTAGTAAACTGCAATACGGTCTCTAATTACATGAGCCAAAAACTAGGCGAATCCGCCACTTGGATACCATTAGTTCAAGCGAGATCCAGCGGGACACCTCTGCTTGGTCCGGCTAATTTATTTTCATAAATAGATATCTAAGTAGGTCGAATTCAAGCCCACAATAAAAATTTATCGTGTCATTCTTGTAAATCAATCTCGGTATATGTAGTCCAATGAAAAAGCAGATTAGAGGATGGAACTCAAGTTTGTTGCTGTCATAATCGGACAGGTTGTGCTTCTGGCCATCAAGAACAGGAAGTTGCCTTTACCAGAGAATTCAGCTGACTTGTATGAGATCGGCGACAAGGAGAGCAGTACCTTAGCAGTGGCCAAAATCGCTCATACCGACCAATTCAGGTAAAAACGCGTTAACACAACATCGATCGGCGAATGTTAGATTTATCCCAACGCCTAAATAATTATCGAGCTGAAGGCTCGGATGTCGATCCATAGTTTGGCAATGCGAATGACTGATTGATCTTATGCTCGGGAGCAGGTTCCTAGACAAAGCAGCAATCTTACTGAAAGAATCAAAGCCTGAGCCCTGGAAAGTGTGCACAGTGACCCAAGTTGAAGAGGTCAAAGTCCTGACCAGGATGCTTCCAATCTTGGCCAGCACCATCATCATGAACACATGCATGGCTCAACTCCAGACCTTCTCGGTCCAACAGGGCCAACTCATGGAACCACACCTCGGGACCCTCAAGGTCCCGGCACCGTCCATTCCCGTCATTCCCCTCGTCTTCATGTCCATCCTCATCCCGATCTACGAGTTCATATTTGTCCCCTTTGCCCGCAAGCTCACAGGCCACCCGTCGGGCATCACACAGCTCCAGCGTGTTGGGGTTGGCCTTGTCCTGTCCGTGATCTCCATGGCCGTTGCTGGGATTGTTGAGGTCAAGCGACGAAACGAGTTTAACAAGACCCCTCCCCATGTCATTAGCCTCTTCTGGCTGTCTCTGCAGTATGGCATCTTCGGGATTGCTGACATGTTCACGCTCGTCGGGCTGATGGAGTTCTTCTACAAAGAGGCGCCGGTTGGGATGAGGTCACTCTCAACGTCGTTCACTTGGCTCTCACTGTCCTTCGGCTACTTCTTGAGCTCCATCTTTGTGAACATCATCAATGCGGTCACCGAGAAGATCAGTCCTAGCAAGCAAGGATGGCTACATGGGCTGGACATCAACAAGAATAATGTCAATCTGTTCTACTGGTTCTTGGCCGTCCTGAGCACGCTCAACTTTGGAGTATACCTGGTCGCCGCCTCTTGGTACAAGTATAAGACGTACGACCCTGCTGATTCAGAGATGGAATCGGGGGCCACGGACGGCATGCCTCTAATTGCAAGCAGTAAGCTGACGACCGACCAAAGCACTCAGAACGACCTGTGATTAATCCTGTTGCCTTTGCAGCCAAGCCTGTCAGCTAAAGACGATAATGCTGCAGAAAAAAGGGAAACTGCTGTTGAAGGAGATCATGTAAGCTAGGTGCAAAGCACAATCAACTGCAAGATTAAGATTGGTATATTGGGAAATAGATTGTTCTCTACTTTGCCTTTAGTTTTGGTTGGGCTGACGTTGCGCTTGGTGTGCAGTGATCAGTCAATTGCAGCTTATCGGCACACCCTTGGCTTGGATTCTGAAGTTAAATTTTCATATAGCTTTTCGGTTTCTACATAATTAAAAGCCGCTTTTACAAAGTCTCCGGTGTTTCTTCATTAATCATGTCTACATTGCCCTTCGCAATTGTGAAAAGACATGTCTCTGTGAACTCTGTAATTTCTAATATTACCTGATTTTTCATTCATTTTTTCTGGTGTTTTAAACTGTCTTTCCACTTTCATAGTCCATCTACGTGTTCGAGTCAGAACTCTGAAACCGTCTAACTGGAAAGCCAAAAAGCATGCACAACACTCGTGCAGCCGAGACTAAACAGAACGCTTGGAAAGCCTCGACGAACCCAAGGCAAAATCCCGATCTTCGAGCACCACCAGACCGGCAAACCACAAATCAAAGACTAAACAAAATAACTCCAAAAACCAGGATTGATAGATCGAGAAAAACCAGGATAATAAGATCAACCCGTGGTTGCTAGGGGAGAGCTCTAGGAGTATCTTCTCGGTGGAGTTTAGTGTTTAAGGTTTTAAGGTTTGTTAAATGTTCTTATGACGAGGAACATTTACAAAATGTGCATTGCCGCTTATGAGGAGTGCTTCCACGTGAGGTTTTTGTTGTAACCAGTTTTTATTGGTCTTTCCTTATGTCGATGAAAAGGGGGCAATAATTTACCACTTTTAAACTTGTTCATGATCATATCTTTCTCGGAACTCAACCAACTAATATTAAATTAACCCCAGCAGCAACTAGTCATGATACTCTAGCAACATCAACCCCAAACTAGTAATTATAGTTTTGAAAATCAAAAAAGATGAAGTGGGAAAAAGACAACCCATAAATTTTATATGGAAAACCCAATGCAAGAAAAACAGGAAAGCGTTTAAAAAACTTCCACCAATCATCAAGAGTAACATGAATAGTTCATCACTTGTCACACATCTTGAGAATCCTCACATTAGCAAAACATCAGTACATCATATTCACAAAGGTGGATTAATCCGAAGAAGCAAGAAAGATCAAACCGCTCCTGGTGAAATTGTGAGACAATTTGGAGAAGTATTTCAATGAAGAAAACTTATCAACTTGTAGATCTTGAACTCACTGATAACATATTAGTTTCAGCCAATTCCGACGAAGTTTCACCATCCAATCTAGACTACCTCTTTAAAGCTACACTCTCTGCCTTTTTTCTCTGCTTCAGCGAAAGCTCTTCTCTATCTACCTCTATCAAAAAGTTCATCATCTTTTCTTTTCTGGTTTTTTTCTTTTTCTTTTCAAAATGATGAGCCAGCCCCCACAAGGTGGACTCAGCCCAATAATTCTCATCCTTTGCCTTATAAGTGACGCTCTATCATGCCCACTTTATTTTTGCAAGAATCTAATCTCATCATGGGCAAGATTTTAATCATCATATTGTCATTGGTGTGGACTTACTCAACCAGACTTCTTATCTAGTTTCTCTTAGATCCAATAATATTTCACATCAATATATTTCGATCTTGAAAGTAACATTGGATTTTTGGTAAGGTAGATAGTGTTTGCGCTATCATAACATTTCTCTCACTTCAAATCAAAATCCCATAGAAATTTCTTCATCCACAAGAGTTACTTAACTCATTCGGTAATTACAATATACTATGCTTCAGTTGTAGACAAAGCAACACATTTTTACAACTTGATTGCCATGAAATTGCCCTTGTAGCAAAAGTCATCATGCAACCTATGTGAACTTTCGAGAGTCAATGTCAACAACATAATTTGCATATAACAATGAGCTTCCTGTTTTCACAACATAAGTAGAATTTGGAAGTGCCCGTAGGATAACTCAAGATCCATTTTTTAGCAGCCCCCTACTCTTTAATTGGACTTGAGAGAAACTACTTATAACACCAATTGCATAAGCAATATCTGGTCTTGTACAAACTATGACATACGTTAAACAACCCATGGCTGATGCATAAGTAATTTCCATAATCTCTTCCTTCTCTTTCTCACTCATAGGCAACTTGAAGTGCCTAGCAAGTGGAGTACTTACTCGTTTGCATTTCCTCATATTGAATCTCTCAAGCACTTTTTCAATGTATACTAAAGTTTAAAGTTCTTCTGAATACTAGTAATTCTCATGTCAAGTATATACTTAGCCAACCCTAAATCTTTCATCACAAAAGTTTTACTTAACTCATTTTTTGAGAATTTTTTTGTAAAGACACAAGAATTCGAATTGATCTTACCATATTTATGATTTTCCATGAATGATTTAAATTTCATGTATGACTGCCTTGGCACATGTTTAAGACACTATAAGTTTTTCCTCAACCTAAAATATAATATGCTCCTAGCATTTAGCTTTAAAACCCTCTGACTATTCTATATATTTTTTCTTCTTTTAAGTCTTTATAAAGAAAAGTTGTCTTTGGGTTAAGCCACTCAATTTCTATATCCCAAGTAGCTGCTAAACCAAGAAGAATTTGAATAGAAGATGTTTGTACCACTAGTGAAAAATTCATTTCAAAGTCAATTCATTCCTTTTGAAGAAAGCCCTTTAGAACAAACCTAACATTGTATCAAGGTCACAAGCTATATATTTCTGTCTTTAAGTTATTACACCTACTTGTTTTTCAGTATTCTCGTGTCCTTAGGCGGCTTCACCAATTCAAATTGGTAGTTCTCCTACAAAGATATGAGCTTCTCTTACATGGCTTCACGCCACTCATTTATTTGGTCACATGACACAACCTCTTAATAAGTTTTGGCTCCCGTACGTTAGTGAGTAACACATGCTTCTTCAGCAGATATCTCTGCGAAGGTCTGCCCTCTCTTGTAAATCTTCTTACTTGAGGCATGACTAGTTGTTCCTGTTCAATGGTCTATTCTAGCTTAACGGGCCACGTTCAATTTTTCACTTGTCTTAGTTGAAGAATCGACATTCTGCGTGGAGTCAACGGCTTCATGATTGCATGATTTCTTTGCAATTCCCCCATGATTTCCACCCAATACGACACGAGGATTTGGGTCTAGACTTGCAGAGTGCTAAGTTGCTTTCTTTGACCTTTCTAACTTGTTGATATGTTCAATAGTTTAATGCTCAAAGAAAATCACATCTTAACTTTTAAATATTTTCTTTGCAACTGAAACCCATAACCTGTAACCAAATTTTTAATGTCCATAATCTAAGAAAATACATTGCTTAAACTTGTCATCGAGCTTGGATCTTTCATTTATCGGAACATGAATGGTTGCCCCCACAACACTTTTGATGATTTTATGAAACATTTTCCCACTCTAAACTCTTTGGAATATCCCCTTAAGAGGCATTGACGGAGAAAGCTTTGATCAATAAGAAAAACAAATGGAATGATTTAGGTAGCTTCATGTGAGAGAGCATACATTGAATCCGATTATTAATTGTTTAGTTCATTCTCCATGTTACTCTATTTTGTTGTGTTGTTTTCGGAGTAATCTTCTCAAGCATGATATCATGATATTTATGATAACATTTGAACAAGTCTCTATATTCACCACCATTGTTAGCTCAAACACATTTAAATTTCTTTTCAGTTTCTCTTTCCATGTTGACAAGAAATTATTTGAAAGCTTCAAACACTTGGTTTTTAGATTTCAAAGTAAAAACTTACACTTTTATAAAATAATCATCAATAAAAGTTACAAAATATAATGCACCACCAAATGTTTTAGCATCCATGTAACAAAAATCCATGTGAACTAAATAAAGTACATTTGATGTCATGTGACAAGAGGAACTATGAAATACAAATTTAAGTTGTTTACCCATTAGGCAATGAGTACTTTCAATCATATTTTTCTCTTTCAATGGTAGAAGGTTTTTTTTTTTTTTAAATGAGAGCTTCAAGCCCCTTCATTTTGAAATGACCAAGTCTCATATGCCAAAGTCCAACCGAGGAGTCCTCTATTGCATTTACCTCCTCCTTGATTAACTTAACTTGCACGGGCTAGAGATTGAAAGTCTTTTTTCCCTTAGCCACCATCATTGAACTTTTCATCGGTTTCTATTTGCCATCGTAAACTATATTGTAGTAACCATCATCATCTAAGGCACATGTGGGAATCAAATGAAGAAGAATGTTTGGAACATATTTGACATTTCTTGGAAGCAAATTACACCCAACATCAGTTTCTTAATAAACATCTCATGCCAATAATCTTAAAAATATGATTGTTGTCCATCCTAGCACAATTGAAATCAACATTGCGATAGGATATGAAAGATTCATGCCTTGAGGCAACATGAAATGAGATTGTGGAGTCAACAATCCAACTAGAGTCTTGGCATGTCACGCCCCGATCCTCGGGCACGCACACATCATTTTACTTGGTCGATTTTATAATACGATATCACAGGACTACGTATCGCTGGCCCTTTCATTTATTAAGCACATGCGGAAGCGGTTATAAATCCTCAGACAATAACACAATGGGATAGAAAAACAAGGCCATATTTTTCATATTGAAATCCACAACCAAACCTTTATACATGGCATAACTCAAAGTCTATTCACAAGACTATTCATAACATTCTAATCACACTATTCACATTTAGACATGATTCACAAAAGAGGATGGGATCTTAGTTTTCATCCGGGTCGTACTCAGGATCATCCTGATCCTCATCTGACTCTTCTTCACTAAGCTCACATCCTTCAAGCTCTTCATCTTTTACCGGCTTATCGTCCTCTTCTAGTTCATTCTTCATAGGCTCATCTACGGGCTTGAAATGTTGTCCCACAACCGGGATGAGACTACGTCTTAGCAAGTTCTACTCCACTAAGACTCGATTAGAAAACCAATACGCTAACTGGGCTGTCTATGCACGCACAGGTCAGAAGACTTACATTGACCTCAGTTCCTTCTTACAAGTTAGTATATATATCAAATATACATCATCACATCACATTACCCAATCAAATCGAATCATCGATCAATCGACCTAGTCGATTACATGTCATCCAAATTATCTCTTGATCGACTCCTTCTATACTTTCTATAAGTCTGATCAACATCCAAGACTACTCACCCTAGGTGATAAATAGATAGTATGTCATCTTATCTCCATACGACATATAGAGTCATCGAGCTATCACATCATATCGTACTGTCTTAAGATGATCTGTAGGATTATCGAGTCGGTATATCATACGGTACTGTCTCAAGATAATCTGTAGAGTCACTGAGCCATTAGATCATACCGTCCTATCTCAAGATGACATATAAAGTCATCGAGCCGATATACACACAATTTATCATACCGTACTGTCTCCAGATACTCCGTAGAGTCATCGAACCGATAGATCATACAATTTATCATACCGTATTGTCTCAATATGCTCCGTAGAGTCATTGAGCAGGTAGATCATACAATTTATCATACCATATTGTCTCAAGATACTCCGTGGAGTCATCGAGCTGGTATACATGCCATTCCAAGCAAACAATCAAATAACCAATTTTATCATTTCCGATAAAATGCCGTGTGTGGGTACACGATTAACCCTAGCCAAAATATAATAATTTCCTTTTTATAAATCCCACCATTTTCTGTTTTTTGGCATTATCAACCACTGCCCGGTTATTTTTCAATTAATAACCGAAGATTATTCAATTAAAGAATAATTCTCAATTTCACAAATAGTTAAATTCAGCATGAAATAAAGCTCAATTAAATAAACGGACTGCGCCATGACAATCAGCATAAAATTTTTTGGTCGTCGGCTATCCTTGCCTAATTTCCAAAAAATAAATAATTAAATAATTAATTTCGAAAATTAATAAATAAATATTAAAAATCCAATTTAGGCCCGTATTGCCTAATTGAAGTCCGATAAGGGTCGGGAAAAATCCCGAGATGCATTTAATAAATAGTATAGGTAGTTCTCTAACTAAGTACACTAACCACCTAACTAATATGCAATGCAATTAACTAATAATCACTAATCCATGCTAATCTAACCACCTAATTGCACTTAATTAAATCTAATCAACCCTTAAGCATCATGAGTCTACTAAGCAAGGATTAGTGAGATTACTCACTTGGTTAAAAGCGGAGACCGAATCACCGCGACGGCGGCGCGACGGCAGCTGAACTTGGGCTCGCGATGACACCAACAGGCTTGGGCTTGCTGAAAACAGAAACTTGCTGGGCCTCACTGAATTGGGCTCGCCAAAGTTGGGCTGCTGAAAATGGGCTGACTTGTGGGTTTTTCTGGAATGGGCTGAAGACTCGATTGATGGGCTGCTGATGGACTTTTCTGGGCCCGAAATTCATGGAGATGTTGGGCCCGTGGATTTCAAATGGATTGGAGCTCGCTGGACTTGGGCCACGAACAAGAAAACGGAAACTGCTGGGCTTCGGCTTCGCTGGGAACGTGGACTGAATGCAGCGGCTGACTTGCGTGAATATGCTGGCGTGCGGATGAGCTTCGCTGGGTTGCTTGGAGGAAGGAGACATGGACTGCTGGCAAGGGCGGCTGAATTCGGTCAATAAGCGACCGAGGGACAGCAAGATTGACTTGCTTCGTGGAGGCGAGAGGGAGTTCGGTGGGGCAGGAGTTGGCGTGGAGTTGCAGTAGGTGAAGACACGAGCTTGAAGGAGATGGAGAGTTCGTGGAGATGGACAGCACAAGAGCTGTTTTGGTTGATTGAGTTGCAGGGAAACGTGGGCTTGCTGAGTTATCGCTGGACTGGTCTGCGAACGAAGAGGAGAGAGGAACACGGGGCAGCTTTGGTCAATGATGGGGAAGCTCGCTGGTTTTGTTGACTCGGTTGAGAAGAATTCGATGGTGATGATGCTGGCATGGGCAGCTTCTGCTTCGGTGGGATGACCGCTCGTTGGTGGAATCGCTGGAGAACGAAATGAAAGAAAAGAACGGAACCGCTCGACCAAGGAGAGAGAAGAATGGAAGGGAAATGGAGACAGCTGTATTCGGTAGAAAGGAATGAAAGCAAAATCGAAGAAGAAAGGAGGAGGCAGGTCGGTCGGCTAGGAGGCTTGCTCGTGAAGTTGAGGAGGGGAAGAAAAGTCCAACTAAAATATCTATAATCATCATTAGAATGCCCCACTAGTCTTCAAGCTTATCTACTTGCTTTTCTCTAATACTTTCTTGCCTTTTATTTCCATGAATTATCCACTTTGATAGCAAATGTTGCACCCTCATGCCTAGGTCCGAATTTCACTTTCTTAGCCTCAATTTCCTCACAAATTCTCCAAATCGAAGTCCAATTTCAATGAAGTAAAATCTCATTTCATTTTCTGCAAGTCCCTAACACTTAAAAGCTCGGCTTAGAAGTCATAATTTCCTTCAATTGAGCCCATCCGAATTTCTGCTAATTTTCCGCAATATCCGAATCGATTTTCCGTAAAATCTCGAACTCAACGAAATTACTTCGAAAGATAAGATGACATCCTATAATTGAACTGTAACATGCCCGAACGTCCAATTCCCAAAACCGAATTAAATTGCGTGGTTAAAAATCGATCGAACGCGATTTTAGTCCGATCCGATCTACCGGGTAGTTTTTAGGAATTTTACCGCGGTTATATCCCTTAACGGCTTCACCCAATAGATTGGTTAAGTCATGAGTGATCAGCTCAGAGAAAAAGGATCATAGGCGCGCCGGCGAAATGCCCATTTCATATATTCGGAACAGGGTCAAAATTCAGAATGTCACATGGCATGTAAGATTTACGCAAGCATTGTTACAGATAAAGACAACATCATCGTCGGATGCAATTTCCATTATATCTTCTTCCTCTTCTCCTTTCTATCTTAGTTTCTATCATATGATTATCTCTCTTTGCTAACTTGCATTCCTTGGCATAATGTGCCGTCTTGTCACAATTGTTACAATTCACATTCCCCTTAGCCTTGATTTTGACCTTCCTCTTGACTTGCTTCTTTTATCATAATTCTGGAAATTTCTTGATTGATTTCTCCCTCTATTTTTCATGATAATAGCTTTCGAGTGAGAAGCATGATTTCATTTTCTCTTTGTTTCTTCATTGAAGTAGATTTCTTTACGCATGTCATAGAAAGCACACTGTAAGGAGCAGAGTTGTTTAATTCCACGACCAACGTATCCCAGCCGTTGAGAAGAGCACCGAACAATAAACCTGCTTGTAGCTAGGGCAGCAAAATGGGTTCCAAACCCATCTTCTTACTCACATTAATGGGCCCAATTCGATATAGGCGACTCCGCTTTTTATTAAACAAGCTAGACTGGGTTGAGAAAAAAAAATAAAGCCCGAAAACCTGGTCATGAATGGATCACTTTAATAACCCATGTTTTAACCCGTTTTTCCAAAGCCCACTGCCCAATAACTTGTTTCTAATTCCAGAGCCGAAACGGTCGAAGACTCGGGTCCAACCCATCAAGCCTCTCTCATCCTGACACCAGCCGGAGTCTCTTTGCAGCGAGTAACTCAAATGTTGTTTTCGACTGTTCTGCTTTTTTATAGTCCATATGTTCCTCAATCGCTCCCTCATTATGGTCGGAATTCGCAGCCTCCAGGACGAACTCGAGTCCTGAATCAGTCAGTTTGATACTATGAGGATATCTGGACAAGCTCTGAACAATGAGCATCATGTTTCGTGTGTGTGTTTATCTCTGTTTCTCCGGTCTAGTGATGGATTGCAGCTATCTATAGTTTAAAAATGTAGGAGCGTATTTTGTTTGATGCGTGATTTGTTCAGTGATTTTTTGCTCATCATGGATCAGATAGAGAGCGATGGTAGAGGAGGACAAGGAGGCATTGCTTTTGGGTATTATGTTGAAACAATTTTTAGCCAAATCTCCAGCCACTCTTACAAACATATGCCATTAGAAAAATGCAGATCAGATAAGAATGATAAATGGAGTTGTCAACCTGCAGATCAGAAGGGGTGTTGCAAGATTCTTATCTGATCATTTGCGAAGCAGGCAATCAATGACATTTTGTTCGGTTCGTCAGATTTGCTAGTTGTAACGTTGTGACAGAAGTAAATACCCAACTTTATCTAAATTTTTTTGGCTTTCCTGTTCAGATAGGTTTTGATGGTATTTATATTTTCTGGAATTGCTTCTGCAAACGTCTCGGAGTAGTTGCAGGCAACCGATTGTCATTGGGATAAAAAGATCATCCTTCATAGGACTATTCGTCCAGTGCATATATCAGCTTTTGAGTTAAATGACTCCTAATAATTTGCCTTTTGCATCTTATGTATTCACGTACTTGCCGTATTCTTGGATCTAGTTCAATTTGAGGTCTAAGATGACTAACACATTGAACAAAAGTTCATAGACTAGCATTGTCATCATACCTAGAAATTTTTCGAATTTTCCGTTGGTCCCTAATTGCTTTAGAGCAATTCCTTTTGAATTCCTTGTGTGTGTGCAGATAAGCGCTTTTTCCAGGTTCAAAATAGTATCAGGATTTTTGTCAGATTTTCTTCCTGTGTTATCAGGGACTCTGATTCTCCAGGCTTCTTTAGTCGAGAATATGGCAACTCTTTCCCAGATTTTCTCTTCCAATTCTGGTGCTATTGGATTGGTAACTTTGCTTGAGGACGTATGGAAGATTGACAGTTCTTGGCATTGAGTATCACCTTAGGGCGCAACTATAAATCCCGGAGGACTGATACTCTCTAGGAAAAGGTACTAGATATAAAATGTGCTTTATTAATATAAGTTGGGTCGGATAATAGTTGGGTCGAGCTTGGGTCACTAAATTTGCATATTATGAAAATGGGTCATGGGTTAAATAGGTCAATTTAGGTCGGATCATTTTCAACTTGGCTCATCCATTTGACAGCCTACTTGTAACTCATCATCAAGATTAATTTCCAAATTTCTCAAATAATTCACATCTTAAAATTCTTTCAAGTGCTTTGACATGGTGCTCATTTCCTTGTATCAAAAGTTTACAAGTCTTTTAATTAAAAATGCTTTATGTTGTGAGGAGAGAATTGGAAGAAAAATACTATCATCAATCCATTGTCAAATAAAGCCAATCATTTTCGATTCATTCATTCCCATTTTTATCTTCCCTGTTTCCTTTTATCTTATCAATATAATATATCTTCTATCTGAGATTTTCAAATAAAGTAAATAGAGGCATTTAACTTAATCATGGTGCTACTAGTTTCATCCATCACACTAGCTCTTATACCACTTTATTGGAGAGAAAGGTTAACAGTTTACTGCTCAAACCTATTTTAGAACCAAATCTTTCTCAAAACTAAACTTTCCAGTTACAATATTTCAATAATGTCAACCCCAAATCAGTAAATATAGCGTTGAAAAAAATGGACGAAGTAGAAAAGTGACCCTCACAAAATTTTACATGGAAACTCCAATGCAAGAAAAATCACAAACTATTCAAAAACTTACTTCAATCAATAAGAATAGCAAGATACACGATATCATCTCTAGTCAAATAGCTAGAGGCTCTTTGCATGAGTAAAACATCAATATACAATCACTACAAAGGTAGAAAACTCAAAAATACAATAAATATCTAATCACCACAGAGAAATTGAAAGACAACTTGTAGAAAGATTTCAATGAACAAAATCAATCAACTTTTAGATCTTGATCTCATAAACAACATACAAAAATTTCATCATCGAATCTGGACCATCTCTCTCTTTGAAGCCACGCTCCCGGTCTCTTTTCTCTACTTCAGCAAGGCTTCTCTCTCTCTCTCTCTCTCTCTCTCTCTCTAGGTCTATCAATAATGTTCCTCGCCTTTTCTTTTTTCTTTCCATCTTTTTAAGATGATGAGTTGAGCCCCACGAGACAAACCCAACCTAGCCCCATACCCACCATACGAAAGTTGATTCGAGATGTGGATAACGAATCAAAAGATAGCAGAAGCAACGTAAACCTTAGTCCCAAAGAAAAAGGAACTTGGGCGATCAAGATCTTTGGACATTACATTCTAAATCTTTAATAAAGTTGGAGCCGAAACTTCGTATGCTCTCTCCCATTAATTTGTCGCGGCGCTCCCTCTCTTGCTTCCAACCAAAGACTCGTGACGAGCATTAAGATGTTCCCCATTTTATAAGCAAAAGAATTTGGCTAGAGATGCTCGACTGCTCGATGCTCATTATAAAATTATTTCCCAATCTTTTTTAAAGATTAGATTAGATTAGATTCGGCACAATTAGATCGCCTTCTAATAAATTTACATTGCGAAAGCGAGTTAAATGCTGCAAATCTAATCTGATCTATTCTGATCAATAGGTTAATCTTGGTCAGGTCTTATTTATTGTTTTTAAATCTTGGGATTCTATTGACTTTTTATTTGACTCGAAACATTTAAAATTATCCCATATATATAAATACTGAACTGTTAATATGCATTCAACACTTCTCATGCATTTGCAAAATCAAAACAGCTTTTTTTTTTTTTTTTTTTAAATTAATATTTGTAAAAAAAAAGGTTCTCTTAAATAATCAACAATGAAGACAGCTAAGTTTAAAGTCTTGGCACATGACGAGAAGTTATTATATGACCTATGTATGTTCATGTGCATGGGACATTTTAGTCCCTAAACTTGGCATCTCTTATTATATAATTGATTTGAGGTCTGCCTGATTTAAGGTGAACGTACGAAATCGATATGATAAATGGAGGGTTTGAATCTAGCCGCGACTGTCTTTCGAAGTCTGAATACATCGTCCTTGGTGTTATTTTATCTGACTGCTATTGCCGTTCAGGACTTGGATCCTCCGCTCCGCACGGTGGGTACTTCCATCGGCATCTCAATATATCTCTTCCGTTGATTCATGAAAGTGAGGTTGCCACCGACGGCTGAGATTTATGAAAGCATCAGAGGAGTCTCGCACAAAGCGCGGGACCTTTGGCACTTTGTGCTGACGATGGAAATTCCATGAGCCGTATAATAGAGTTGTAGGAAAAGCGGAAAAGTGTTTAAAAAAAAAATCATAAACCTATTATATTGATGTCAACTTAAACTTAAACCTTTTGGCTTAGAGCCAATATAGTCTTTTTGGTTTATTTTGGTTGGATGTTACGGAGGTAAATGCCAAGCATCCTCCAAGGCACATCTTGTGTTGAACATTGACATTTTAATAAAATTTAATAAATTTCTAATTTTTATTTTATTTTTCTGTTTTTCTTTTTTTTTCTTTTACTTTCCTTCAAAGGCTACTGAAGGATAATCTTGCCTTGAGTGAGGGTGGCCCTCACTACCATAGGCAAGGGTCCTCGCTACCACAAGCAAGGTGGCCTTGTTAGGATGAGGGCAAATGTTGGTGAGGCCGCCCTTGCCAAGTGATGCCTAATCTCACCAGATTTGGTGAGGCTAGCCTTGCTAGTCATACTATGATGGACACAAATAAAGAAGAAAAAAAATAAAGGAAAAAAATTAAAAATTATTAAAATATTATTAAAAATATTTAAAAATGTCAACGTCAATTATATATCATGTAAGATATCGAATATTCACGTCGCAAGAATATCTCAATCAAAATTAATTGAAAACAATAAATTTATTTTGGGTCAAAAAGATTTAAAATTAAATTTATACGATTAAAAGTTGATGGCTAAATTAGTGTTGTAGAACTTATCCGACACTCATCTTCCGGATAAATGCCGAGCGAGGAAATTTCGCGCGGAGAAGGGGAGATTTGGGGGAGGGAGGGAGGAAGGGATCGGGGCCCGCGAATTGCGTGAATGGAACGCCTTTGACAGAGTAAATGAAGGCGACGGTGCGGAGATCGATGATGTGGAGGCGCCTCCAGATCTGCGCCCCCTCAAAGCACGGGTCACCCCCCCACGACAAATGTTGCGCTAGTCAATGACCACGAAAGCGTCGCCCACGGAAGTCCAGCATATCGAGACCCAACCAAAAAAAAAAAAAAAAAAAAAAAAAGAAAAAGGAGGGTCCAGCATATTAAATTATTAATAAAGTATATTAAGAGACATCATCTACATTAGTTTTTTTTTTTTTTTTGGTGATTGAGGATATATAGAAAGAATGCCTTTGTCGGCTTATGCCGATTTGGGGTCATTCAAGACTAGAACGTTACGAGAGGAACAGACGGGATATAACACAAGGAAAAACAAATCCAAACACAACACAAACTCACGAATCACGGCATGAACAACTGGATTTCAAACCAAAAACCCTTAGCTAGAGAAGAGAACAACCGCCTAAAACAGCAAGCGGATGTGATCTAATTAGGTTATTTTGCAAAAAAAAAAAAAACCCGAAAATCATTTTCCCAAAAACAATAACTCGTACCTCTTTAAAAAAAAATGAACAAATGAACAATATTTTCATCGTTTACGGAAAATATTTAAATATAAATTATTGTTAATAATAAAAACATTTTTTGTTGGCTGATTATTTTAAGGGATATAACAAATTATTATTAGGAAAATGTTGTTCAAATTATTTATATTCTGCAAAATAAATGAAGTCAAATTCGAATCGAATTTCTCTTTTTCTCGTTTATTCTTTTCACACTTTGAGAGCATATTTTCACCGCTTCCGCGTGAATAAGCTCAGGTGATTTCCGTGAGAGAGTGCAAGGGATGGGAGTACATTGTCTGCATTATAACACAACAATATAACGAAACACAAGCCATTGTTACGTGTCCCCTTGATTTTGTGCGCATAGATTCGACCGACGTGGTTACTAAGGTTTTAATTCGGTTTTTTGACGATGTGCTTTGACCGAAATTTGATTGATTTCTCTGCGAAAACGTTGATGCATCGGCTGTGTTACTAACTGAAGTGAAAGCTAATTGAATTCGATCGAAAGTCCTGCGACCGCCGGGTCGAATTCACCCTTTGATGCGCGACATGTATGCTTTCGTGATTGGGTTCTTAAACGTATGTTATTACGATTAAAAAAGAAAAAAGATTCATGCGTTTCGAGCATCCGAACGTGATTGTATAAGAAAAAAAATTTCATCAAGACGTACCGGATGACGGAAGCACTGCTGAAAATGCTGATTGCTGACCGGTTGGGTCTTCCAGATTTAGCCAAGAAGTCAGTTGCATGTTGATAAGGACTAGGAGGAGACCAGGAAAGACACTCGCGTTGGCGAGATTCGAAACGTGCCGCTTTAAAAAGCCCGGCAAGACAATACTCTCCTTGCAAGCATACACTCTCTCTCTCTCTACAGGCTCTTTCTGGGGCAACTTGTGTTCAAAGCTGGGCTAGCTCCAGTGCATTAGCAGGGGATATTTCTTGCCTTCTTTGCATTTTGTATTGTGCCAGAATGAAGCTATTGTGGGTCGGCATTGCTGTGGGGCTACTCTATTTCAGGGAGGTGGTGAGTGGGTATGAGCGGGTTGGTTTCAATGCAACAGAGCTGTCCCATTTTGAAGCTCTTGGAGCTTCCCTTGCGGTTGCCAATGACCCTCTCATGGTTGGCCTCACTCTCATCCAAAATGCTGCTGCTAAAGGAGCTGGTAACACTCTCTAAGTGCTCATCCTCAATGCTTCAGTGACCATTTTGATTTTACAGTGCCTTTGCTTGCTGGCTCTTTTAAGCTCATTCCCCGTGAATGTGCACAGGACTGTTGTTCTTTCTGGGGGCTCATGTTTACTGCGATTCATTATTAAAGTGCTTGAGTCTTAAAAGATACTGTTAGGCCCAGAGCTTCTGACTTCTGAGTTCGAGTTCTCTAGGCCCCTTGGTGTCCAGAAACTGAACTCATTTCATCTTTAGTCTTGATTAGATGCGTCGGTCTATGTGCGAGTGGGACTGGAGTTTAAACGAAATTCCTCTGAAATCCCGCATCTTGCGCCTTTCCATATATCTAATTTTTCTCCTGTGAGTTTGAGCTATTAAAGTGGTAGATTTGCACGTGCTGTCCTATTCTTAGTCTGCATTTCTTGTGCTTTCAGTCTGCTTGGATGGAACGTTACCTGGGTATCACTTGCGTCGAGGATCCGGTTCAGGAGCTAACAGTTGGCTTATTAATTTGGAGGTTCGTTAAAGGAACTTATGGTCTCTAATGTCGCTGTATGCATCCCATCACTTGCCATTGTTGCTTGTGCTACTTACTGCGAATGTAGAAACTTCAAATTTCAAAATGTCGTCACGATTTCATAGTAAACCGTCCCTTATTAGCCCACTTACCAGAAGCATGTGGACACTTTGTCTTAATCTTCCTTTTGTATAATGAAACTTTACAAGACATATCAAGTCTTATTTCATATTCGTTACAACATGAGATGACCAATCACACATCAAACCGTGACTATAGCCTCTCTATTTGGAGCTGTCTGACTAGTGCTTTTCTCCGCATTCCTAAGACACAACAAAAATGGCAGTATATTCAAAGTATGCGGTCTCATTCATTAGAGATCCTTTTGTGATCTATCTCAAAGAAAACATTGTTAGTCTTGTCTCGACAAATTACTTGCAAAAAGCACAAAACTTGATTTTGCTTTTCCCTGGAGTGGGAAAGATAGCTGATTACATGAGTAAAACTTTACTTTCTGAGGTACCTTATGGCAGGGTGGAGGATGGTGCAACAATGTGAGAACTTGTGTTTATCGGAAAAAAACTCGACGTGGATCCTCTAAATACATGGAAAAAGAGATACCCTTCACTGGAATACTGAGCAGCAACCCTGAAGAGAATCCTGGTTCTCTTCATGCTCTGCCTAAAATTTATTCCCAACTTTGGTTCTAGTCTTTGTACTTTCCTTTTGCTTCTGAAGGCTTAAATTTTAAAGGACTTCCAATGTGCAGATTTTTTCAACTGGAACAAAGTGAAGCTTCGCTACTGTGATGGTGCATCTTTTACTGGGGACACTCAAGATAAGGTCCATTTTTCGTTGAACTTCTCAGTCTAGTGATTCTAAGTTAGATATAGAGATCCTTTCATGCAGTCATATGTTGTTACTTTGGCGGACAGAGAAAGCTTTCCCTTTGCAGTAGAGCATGTTTGATTGGTTGACCTTCCTGTGTTTCTTTGTTGGTGTATGTCTGCTAAATGTCAATTGCCCAACCGCATGACTAATGTTCAAATAAATCGCCAAAGCATTATTTGAATTGGCTAAATAAGCAAACTAGAAGGAGACTTCCATCTAATGTTAGCTTAGATTTCATTAAGCATGTTGATTCTAAAGTATAAACAACTTCAACTGAAGGATGCGCAACTAGAGTTCAGAGGACAGCGCATATGGTCAGCTGCAATGGAAGATCTGATGTCAAAGGGAATGTCATCCGCTGGACAGGTTGAACACAAATCTCTAATTCTACTGCTGTGTAATGGTCATGATCATTGAACCTCTGAATGTTGCTGTCTCTTTAGTCATCTTTAACTCTTTTTGTACAAAATTTTTGGGTTTCTAGGCCCTTCTTTCTGGGTGCTCTGCTGGTGGCCTGGCATCAATTCTTCACTGTGACGAGTTTCGTGATCTATTCCCAAAAACAACAAAAGTGAAGTGCTTGAGTGATGGCGGATTATTTCTTGATGTGTATGTATCAATATGCCTTGATTTTGTCCTCATTTCTGACACTTCACTCCGTGAAGCATCTCATAAAATGTCTCTGGTGGCTTTTTTCCCCTGAATTCTAGGTTTGATGTATCTGGTGAGCGGACCCTCAGAAACTTCTACAAAGGTGTAGTGGATTTGCAGGTAGGAGCACATTTTATATCTCCAACGCCTTCCAGTTTCAAGCTCTGGTCGACCAACTTTTTTATTAAATTTTGCTAATAGCCAAAAGTTTATGTTTTAATATTTTCTTATGATTTCAGGGGGTGAAACAGAATCTTCCACGTACATGCACCGATCACCTTGACCCTACACTGGTATTCCGTTGCTATCAACTTGAGTCCTTGAGTTTCCGTACTTACAAATCTTGTGCTCACAAGTCTGATCATGGGCACAGTAAATGTAGTTACTCATTCCCAAATTGATGTTCTTCTCTCCTAATGTTTATCCTTCCCAGTGTTTTTTCCCACAAAACTTGATTGCCAGCATCAAGACCCCCTATTTCTGCTCAATGCGGCGTACGATTCATGGCAGGTAACAACTCTCTTCTACAGAAAGCGACATCAAGCAACGCATAGGGCAATGAATTGAGCTACCTGTGAAGATTTTAACATCATTTATATTTTATAATTCAGATTCAGGCCAGTCTAGCTCCACCAGCGGCTGATCCCCAGGGATATTGGCACGAATGTACATTAAACCATGGCAAATGCTCTTCGTTGCAGATTCAGTTTTTGCAAGGTGAGTTCTGCTTTGGCCTTATGTCGGGAAGTAATAAAACATGCATCCACGGTGGACCTACTAATCATGCTTCTTGTTTCTGCGTGTCTCAAGTAGGGTTCAGGAGTCAAATGCTGAATGTGATAAAAGATTTCTCTAAGTCTAACCAAAATGGTTTGTTTATCAATTCGTGTTTTGCCCACTGCCAGTCCGAGAGGCAGGACACTTGGTCCGCTGACGATTCTCCACTTATCGGAAGCCAGGTACAATTGTTGTATCCGATTCTAGCATCATCCTCACTTGATGAATATACTAAACACTCATGCATTTCCTGAGTTAAACAGAGAACAAACACATTATTCATGTTATTCATTCTCAACGTTGATGTGCAGCCAATTGCGATTGCTGTTGGGAATTGGTACTTTGATCGAGCAGTGGTGAAGGCCATCGATTGTGCGTACCCTTGTGACAAAACCTGTCACAACCTTATCTTTAAATGACTGGGTGCTTCATCGGTGTTAACCCATTCGCAGGATAGCTCTAGGGAAGTGATGTATGCGAACTTTGTCAGCATAGTAATTTGCAGTTCATAGATAGTTGATAACAGAATGAAGGCTGCTGAGAAGTGCAAAAATTAAAGTCAGCTCGTCTTTTACTGTTCTTCATTCCTGTGGGGGTTGCTTATTTTAGTGATACAGATGAAGTAACAATTTTGCCAAGTTGTTCAAATGTTCTTCTCCAATGTACCTCCCTTGTGTCATGCAATAGCCAATCCAATATTTTTCAGTCAGGTACATCTAAAGCGCCGTGTTTATGGGATCGTATCCTATGATAGTGATTTCCTCTATTTGTATATCAATTCTCTCGACATGTTTCAGTGACCCAGTGTTAGTAAATGGCATGCACATCTTTTCTTTCCTTTCGGGTCTCCACTGTTCCTTTTAGAGTGAACTGCAAGTTGCTTCCTAGTTTCCTGTCATATTCACGATGACAAAAAGTGGAATGAAATATGTTATCTAGTCATATTCACGATGATATTTCTATTTATGCAATCGATGAGTAGCTAAAAGGAATGTTTTACTTATTCATTTAGTAGCTTTTTCATTTAGATGTAAGCCTAAAAACTTAGATTTGTCAGAAACGGAAAGGCTCATTGGAATGTCGGGAGCAATATTTTTAGCAAAATACATAGCTAGTGTTACATACAAAGAGCTGGAGAAATTTGCAACGATTTTTCTAGGAGATGATCATTTAAAAGTTTCTAGACTTCCATTTTATCAACTTGTCAGTGGGATATTTACTTCCAATCTTTCGGCTGAAACAGATCCATTGAATTGAAATGAACAAACTCAATCAATGAAAATCAGTGCAAAGAAACTGGAACTTTTATCTTCTGGAAGATGCTGATGACAACAAGCGTATGATGTGTGTTAGCCATCTAATCTTGCCACAGAGATGGATGGAACTAAAAGTAAAAATTTGAGGTCTGCTCTGAATCGTACGGACAAGAAGTTGTCCCAGGAAAACCAAGACGAGACATGGGATTTCTACAGATGGTCACCATCTCAGCTCATGCAGGTCATGGTACTGACTAAACCTTATAAAAATCAATACCCTCTGTTGTGTCATGTGTCTTCAGCATCCGAGAAATCGAAAAAGGAAAAAGAAATAGAAAACGAGTCCGTAACGAGACACCAAGAGGCAGAGTTGCACAAGAATGGTATTTATAATCATGACGCAACTTCAACACATATTTGAGGCATATCTGGGTGAACACGTATGAGCTCTAGTGATCAATCTCATACGTTCAGTAAAATAGAAGGGAATAAGAAAAAACGATGGGAATTGCATCATTACCATTAACAATGCACACCTGCCAAAAAGGGAAAAAGGAGGAAGGAGGAGGAGGAGGTTGTTTGAAGATTTATTGGTCATACTTTCTTGTCTTGAACCATGTTCTTCAGAGGCTCCAAAGAAGACCAAGAATTTTGCCCTGAAGAAACAGCAATTACTTGAAGAGTGTTGCCATACATGTCATAGCCTGGTGAGGCTCGCAGAATCTGATCGTGTGAGCAATTGCTGATCAAGCCACCACCAGTCACTGAGCATGTGCCTGCTGACGGCGTCACTTCAGTGTGCTCCAGTTGAGAAGCTTCACTTGGCGAGAGGTTAAACACAAATGGAGTGCGGTGGATATTCGAATTATTTCGTGACTTCTGCATCACACACCGACGGTTGAATATTGGTTTCTTTGTCAACTCTCCCGCAGTTGGCCGATAACCATGAGATCGGAGAGTTTTCAATGTAATATATGGGCCATAAAATCCAACCCATCTCTCTTTTAAGCCCAAGCCCAACCATTTGTCTTTCTCCGTTATTAGCTCGAGCAACAGAGCGTAAAAAGGAGTGGGGAGAGAGGAATCGGTGACAAAAACAAAGGGAAAATAAATAAGTGTCCATGAAGAAGGGAAAGAGGAAAGGAAGAAGGGAGAGAGAAATTCCGGCCTGTACATGAGCCAGGCACCCCAACTAGCTGAATCAACTACGAATTGTAATGCCTGGTAAGCATTCAGGCCAATTATTCGTCCGAACAAAGTAATTTTGGAAGTTAGGGCACAAATTAGGAGCTATGCAAATTTTGAACTACCAAATTCGTTTAAGGAATTTTTGGAATTGCGGTTTTTGTGGAAATAGTAGTCTAGGGCATTGTTGATCGGTGGGGCTTGACGAGACTTGATTTCAAAGTTTGGATTGTTTGTAATAAATTTCCAAAATTTTGAATGGACTTACGCATGACAAATAATACATGTAACGGCAAAAGACAAATGTACACCATAAATGAGCTTCTTCTTAGCACTTAGGAGTTGATACATTGACGATTGAACGTGGTTTAGTTAAGTCTTTTGTTAGAATTGTGTATTACTTGGTCTTTAGTATCGTTTTTTGATTAATTGATGGAAATGTGTGTGCGTCCACTTGAGTAACCATCAAAGGTTGATTTTCGGCTTTTCCCAAATGAGTGATACTATTTCTTCTTTGAATTTGTAAATGTATATTTCAAAAATGAAATGGATTAGTTATGTTATGAGTTAAGAACGTGCATATTCCTTGCATAAATAGGATCAAGCATTTATTACCATCTGCGTATTACATGTGAAAATGTTAACTTTTGACTATCGTTTAAATTGATTGCTTGCAAATGGATTTACGAAATCTTTTGGGAAAGACTCACAAAAAGTTATTGTTTTTAAATATGGTTTATCAAAGGTTATATACTGATTTGTGAACTAATTTACAAAATTGAGTTTGAAATAGTTTGGGAAACATATTGTGATATAAGATGTCGTTTAATAGAGATTAATCAATGGACTTGACCATTGTTATTTCAATTGTGATGGTGAAAAGTCATGATTTGTTTATTAAACTTGAGTTGTGAGATGATTTCTAGTTTTGGTTGTGGATTTTTTAGAGATTGAGGTTGATGGATTATGCTTGGTATCTCTGTGAATCCATTAAGGGGTGTGTGGGTATGCAAATACTAATTTAGGATATCCTCGTAGGCCAAGCCACCAACTAATAATAGGTAGAGATCTAATCAAGGGAAGAATCTTCGTCATCATGTCATGAAAGTTACGTGTGACCATGGTTAAATACTTGAGCATGAAATTGATTAATGGAATAGATTGTTGACATGTGTTTTTATGAGATTGATTGATGGACTGGATGATTGGTGTTTGCTTTGTTATTATCTTGAGTATTCTGTTATGAACATATTATATTCAAGTAAGAAATATTGCATTTTGGTCTTGAAGATTTGTTAACTTCCAAATTTAGTGAAAGTGAATTATAGTCGTGTTTTAAATGTGCATAATAATTGTTCGATTCGCTTAGAAGAAATGTATAACTTACTGGCCCGTGATAGCTCATTTCTTATTATTATCATGTTTTTCAAGTCTCTTAGCTAGTGACCATTAGAGTGAGAGCATTATCACGAGAATTTTTCGAGAGCCGGGTATTTTGGATATAATTGAGGCTGCGTCTTTTGGAGAAAGAATGGCCGTGTTACTCCCTCATCCCTACAGGATTTGGGGTGTGACATTTGTGGTATCAGAGTTTAAATTATGATATTTAGATGTAGATTTTATTGGATGTTGTGATGTTATGTGTTGATTTATACCACGCATTAGTCTCAGTCTCCTTTTACTAGGATACATGTTTCAATCTAGGTCAAAATGATCATCGATCTGACTCAAAAAGCGGCAGAGCCAAAGCAATTCATACAATTTCAAGTTTGGTGGTGTGCTACCGAATCCGAGGAGGAAACTCTGGATTCTTCCTTCCTTCGAAATTTGTGTCATTTCTTATGTGCTTCGACTTTTAGGGTTTTGAGGATCTGGATTTAATGAGCATTTTATTTTCTAGATATGTGCTATTGAATAGAGAAAGGCCGAAGAATCTAGGCCCTAGTCGCAAACTTGAGAAAACGAATTGATAAAGCAAAAATCAAAATGAGCCTTTGAGACTTTAAGGTGTGAAAAGACAAAGAAAAACTTGAATTAGAGAAGCAGAGAACAATGATGGAGAGACACATTTCTACCTTCGATGCAAGTTCTGATACCGAGCTCCTTTGTTGCAATTGGCTGTCGTTTTTCTCGCTCAACTCCTACCGAAATCTCAAAATTGTGTGGAGTGCTCTCTCATGAGAGAAAATGTATCGTCTGTATAAGGACATTGATATTCCAAGGTGTAGGAATGAATGGTGGTTTAGATATATGGTGCCTCAAGAATTTTCACTTAGTTTGCATCCCAAAGGCTTCAAATGGGAAATTCTATTATGGGAGGAAGTTCTAGGCCGAGAAATAGAGAAGTTCTTGTACCTTTTCAATCCATGTATTATACCCATCGAAGGACTATACAAGTCAAAAACAATAATCTCGAATGGGGGAAAAGTACTGCGTTAGCTTGTTTGCTTGCAAGGGAGAGCATGTTGTTCATGTTAAAGATCACATTTGGTCGGTCATCCTTGAATCACTATGATGTGTTCATATTGGACACTGCTTCAAAAATATGTCTTTTCAGTGGGTGCAACTCTAGCATACAAGAAAGAGATATAGCTTTGGAAGTTGTTCACTATATTAAGAAAAATGAGCATTATTGAAACTGTGAGGCGGCAACAATAGAGGATGGGAAGGTTGTGGGCGATGCTGATGTTGGCAGAAACCAATGTAACGATCGAACAAAGTCATTCATGATTCCTTATTCTGGAGTTTCTTTGGTGGCTATGCTCCTATTCCTTGAGGTTCGCCATATGCATTCTAGAAGCAGGGAATTGTTCAATTTTACAAATTATTCAGTGCAAAACAATGACTCGAGGGAAACTATTTGGAGTGGTAAAAGAGCTTTTGAACCAAGAATTGCTAGACATAAATAAGTGCCATTTGTTGGACTGTTATATTAAGATTTTGTATGGATGTGCAGGTGCACCTCAATGAAGGAATGGAAGTCATCAATTTCAACTACAATAGTTTTTCTCTGAAATGAGGGCAGATCATTTAGGATTCACGTGACCTTTAATTGAAGGAGTAGATATCTCAGTTTTTGGCCAAGTTATGAGTCTTATGTTCTGAATCTTCCAGCAAAAATGGTAAAGTGTGTTGAAGTTCTCAAGAAATTCTACTAGACACCAAAAACAAAGGATCAAGATCATCTCATGGAAGCCAGTGGAGGAATGGTGGCCGGATCTTATAAGAGGAACAGGCTGGTTCAGATATGCCGTGACTTTGATGGCGTGTCCTAGCCGTTGGAGCACTTGAATGGTTATATATGTCAGATTTTTGGTGATATTGTTGGACTTACAGCCAATGATGATGTCTTTGTCGCTTGTAATGAGAGTGCAGTCCCAGTGTGCCCTCTCTAATGTGTATATTCAAGTGCACGGGACATTTTATATGCCAAAATTGACCTGTCTTATTGTATATTTGATTCGAGGGCCTGCCTGACTTAAGGTAAACGCACAAAATCAATATGATAAATTGAGGCAAAATTGTCCAAAAAGTCCTAAATCTATTGCACTTTTTCTAATTCAGTCATAAACATTTCAATCTTGTGGATTGAATCTCAACCTTTTATCAGTTTGTCAATTGAGTCCATCAAGCTAATTTATGCCGGAAAATGTTTACGTGGATATATAGTGAGCCCGGCTGGCCGGATCCTGACATGGACGCCAAACTTAAAAAAATGATGATTTTTCTTTTTGCTTATGGGGGAAAATTCCCCCAAATCACCTCCAAATCAGAACCCTCAAAACCCTCGACAACGCTGGCTCTAACCCTAATTTGCTCGTCCACTTCCAAAAATTAGAACCTCGTAGCACTTGACTCCGAAAGTTTTCTCGACGACGCTCGGGAGGAACAGGGGATTTCTGCGAGTAGCTTCTAAGGGGACCTGATTCAATGCAAAGACCCAATCGAGACTCGATTCATTCTCAAGATTCCTTAGCAAACTCTATATTTTGTGGTCCCAATTTTTTCATGATGTCGACACTTAGCAAGCACGACAACAAGGTATGTTTTGTGGTCCCGAATTAAGTGTGTGTAGTATAATCTGTTCGACTCATGATGTTGGAGAGAAATATTTTTCAATTTTTTTTTTTTTTTTTTATATTGGAAAGAGAAAACGTTGGTGGGTGTTTGGGGTTGACGGATTATCTTTGATGAGGAAGAGGAGCAATTAGGTGTGAGGTAGCTGTTCCTTTAGGGTTGTGTTCCTAGTTTGAACATGGACGTGTTCCTGCCTTGGAGAAGGTGTCTGCTTTACAAGTCATATGGCCGATGTCGTTTGAAGACAATTTCCAGTGGGGTCGTAAGCGTGCATGTCCACTGCCTAATAATGCTTTTAGAATTATCAATGAAAATCTCAAGTTCTCTCCAAACTGGATTTTCTTAAAAGTCTCCTTCCTTTCTTTGCGTTCTAATGTCGAACCTGATAGGAAAGGGATAATCCTGTGTTTATTGAAAGTCAGCAAGATGGATCTAGAGTTTGATTTTTAGGGTCCAACATACTACAGAATAGAGATAATGGAAATCATGAGTATCGTGAATATGAAAACTAAGTCCAAAAAGGTCAATTATCAATGTCGCCCATAAGTCCAAAAAGTTTGTAGATCTAATGGCACGCGGGAGTTAGGTTGTTTCATTTGCTTTGTGCATGTATGTCAATAAACTCATTTAGCTAATAAAATAATTTTCTATGTTGACGCCACATATCTTATATTGATCAACAAATTTGATTATAAAGTTCAATTTTTTAGGGGGTCAACAATGTTGAAATGATACTACGTTAGTTGGATAATCAAATTTAGAATTAGGCGTGCAAAATTACGGCCAATTCAAAGTTTGGAAAGAGTTAGGTCACTTGTAGATTTGAAAGCTAGGTCAAGCCAGGCTGATTCTAATCTTATCTTTAGCTATTTCAACAGGAGTTATTTGGGATCCTAAATGTTTAGGGGTCGATCGACAACTTCAACTTGTTATACATTAACATAGATTAATCTAAAGGCTTATCACGCGTTTGTTTATATATTGTCTTTAGTTTTAGAGGACTTGTGGGGCTACTATTTTAGTGAACTCACAAGCGTATAATCCATTTTTTATTTGATACACAGCAGATATATGAATTAGACAGCTCATGCTTTCCATGGTCTCTAAACTTTGGAAGAGTAAAACACCCTGCAACTTTGGTTCTAGAAGATAACATGTCTTTAACTTTATTTTGCTTTAAGCATGTTACTTCTCTCTCAGAACATGTTGATTTCATTTATATAGTGGCTTTAGCTTTAGAGAACTTGTGGGGCTGCTATTTTAGTGAACTCGCATGTGTATAATCTTTTTTTTTTTTTAAACACAGCAGATATATGAATTAGAAAGCTCATGCTTTCCATGGTCTCTAAATTTTGAAAGAGAAAATGATACCTTGCAACTTTGGTTCTAGAAGATAAGACTTCTTAGTTCCACATGTCTTTAACTTTATTTTGCTTTAAGCATGGTACTTCTCTCTGAACAAGTTGATTTCATTTATACATTGGCTTTAATTTTACAAAACTTGTGGGGCTGCTATTTTAGTGAACTCATAAGCGTATAATCCATTTTTTAGTTGAAACATAGTAGAAATATGAATTAGAAAGCTAACGTTTTTCATGGTCTCTGAACTTTGGAACTACTATAATGGCATTGACTTTTGTCATCTTATTTCCTCTGTCCAGGTGTCATGGATCATTTTGAGAACCATTCAGCATAGACGATGGTGTCGATCCCTCCAATTAGCAACGATACATCTATGTTTTGCTATTGTGGCCTAAAATCTCCTCTACGAAGAGCAAGGACAAAGGACAATTGGGGAAGAAGATATCATGGTTGCCCAAAATACAACTACAAAAATAGAGCAGGAAAATTGTGGATTTCTTATTTGAGTTGCGGAAATCAGTCAATTGACAATGAGTGTGTCTAAAAATTGTTGGGGATTAGATGATTCAGCTATAGATTCTTGAGATGGTACAAATCTCACGAATGATTCCCCCATAATCTAAGCTTTTGTGTGACCCTCTTATCAAATTCTCTGATATTTTTCCTTCCTTCCATAAGGTCCACATCATCATCATCATCATCAATCAAGATTCGTACATCGATGGGGACGTTTGTGTCTTCATCTTCTGAATAGATTTCATCATCATCACTGTTATCATCACCAGTCGCTACCTCATTAGCTAAATCAATGCCCTCACCATGACTAATACCCTCACTAATGCTCTCACCAGCACCCTCACCAATGCCAACACCCTGACGAACACCCTCACCAATATCTTGACCATCACTTCGACAAGCTTTGTCACCTACCTCATCATCAACATATTCTCCATTATGTAAATAATGAAAAATTAGATCGATAACAGTGCTATCATTCCATATGTATCTCAACCCATATTCTAGAGACTTCCCAAGAATTTTCATATAAAGTTTTTCGAATTTACGATTTACCCCATCCTCAAGATCTCTAATGAACCTCTCATAGCTATTCCAACATTGGGCAACAAACAAGTTTTCCACCATGGAAAAGGCAAACCAACGTTGTCTTGTTGCTAATCTCAATCCTACAAAAAGGCATTTATTATATGTAAACACATAATAGAGGGATAACATAGTAACACACATGAAAATAACAAGCAATGACATAAATAAATTTGACACAATCATGATTCCAAGCAAGGGATCTATGAAGATAATATTTGTGTGCTCGAATTAAATCTATATAGTTGTCGTTGTGCTTAATTTATGATTTAGGAGATATCTTGACACTCCTTATGAAAACATAAAAAGCGTATATACTAAATCAATTCACTAATGAATTTAGGACATTAATAATGATGGTTTTAATTGGATGATTCAAACTTAATTTAGCATACATTTTAGTGTGAATGATGGAAGGAGTTTGAAACTAAAGTACACTCCTAATGGACCTTCAACAATTTCTGAATTTCTACTACAACATTAGAACAAAATAAAAATTGTATATTTGTTCCTAAATTTCATGAAATCGAACCCTATGAATGTCTTGATGAAAAAAGGCATGTTTCAATGATTAACAAAGTTTGTGATCTACCACAATCCAACCAAGCAAGTTTTTATCACTCTAAAACAATTACTGAATTTGCTAGCCAAGGCATCATTCACATTCACTTAAATTTCACATGCACTTTTTTCGTTCACATCCACATGGGTTCGATAAAGTCATCTCCTTTTCCAAGGTAGCCAATGGAAGTTCTTGCAAAATTCACAGTCACATGCACTTTTCTCATTCCCACAGGCACTGGTCATGTGGAGCCTTCCACATTCAACAACCAGACAACCCCAAATGCCCACTAGCGTTTTCTCTTTCCATTATAAAAAAGCATTAAAAAATATTTCTCTTCAACATCATGAGTCGAACATATTATACTACACACACTTAATTGGGGACCACAAAACATACCTTTTTGTCAAGCTCAGTAAGTGTCAACAATGTGAGAAAATCGAGACCACAAAAAATTCAGTTTGCTATGGAATCTTGAGAACGAATCGGGTCCCCTCAGAAGCTACTCACGGAAATCCCATGTTCCTCTTGAGCGTAGTCAAGTCGAGCGCCGTTGATGGCCATCGTCGAGAGTTGTCCACTGTCGTTGAGAAAACTTTTGGAGTCAAGTGCTACGGAGTTCTAATTTTTGGAGTGAGCAAGCAAATTAGGGTCAGAGCCAGTGTTGTCGAGGGTTTTGAGGGTTCTGATTTGGAGGTGATTTGGGGGAGGGTTCTGATTTGGGGGAATTTTCCCCCGTAAGCCAAAAAAAAAAAAAAGTCATCATTTTTTTAAGTCTGGCATTCACGTCAGCGCCGGTCTAGCCATGTAGGATGGCCAGCGCTAACTATATATCCACGTAAACATTTTCCGGCATAAATTAGCCAGATGAACTCAATTAGTAAACTGACAAAAGATTTGGGACTCAATTGGCAATATTGAAAAATTTATGACTGAATTGACAAAAGTGCAATAGGTTTAAGACTTTTTGGACAATTTTCCCAATAAATGGGTTTGAATCTCGCATGACCGTCTTTCGAAGTACTATTACCTATGTAACACGGACACTCTCCAGAAGTCTTTGTGTCGTGTCCGACACTCCGACACGCTCCGACACATCCCGACACGCGGTCAACAAGTGTCGAAAAATCCGACATGCGGTCAACTCTCTTCGACACGCGAGTCCAAAATTCCAACATGCGATTCCGACACACATGGGGTCAATTTTAAAAATTTCTAATACTTGGGGGTCAAAATATAAATATACACAAAAGAAGTAATAAAAGAAGTAATAAAATTGCTATAAATATACATGCACGGGGTCATTTTTTTTTTTTTTTCAGTTTTTTATTTTAGAATTGTTTTATTTTTTTTAGAAGTCCTTTACTATGAAAGAAGTAATAAAAAATGTTATATATGATAAATAAATAAATTTAAAAATATCTGTAGCACCCTGAACCCTTCGGCGGTTGCCACAAGCACCGATGTTACATCTTATTACCCTTTCTTGCCTTACACTTAGAGAAAGCGTCGTTAATCACAGGCATTTTTTTTTTAAAGCGGTCCCAGCGCGACTCACTAGCGGAAGCAAAATGAAACGTCACCATCTCTCCCTATACCAACCATGATACCAATACACACCACTAATCACCAGGATTTTTATAAACAAGCAACGACACTTTATTTACATATTCTTTCAGGATGAGACTTCTTTTCGGGTCGATACATAACAAGGAAAAGCTAGGACTATGCCATATCTAGCCTAAAACCTCAAAAAGATCATCGACCCTCTACATCGCATGAGCTCAACTCCCATCATAAGTGTCAACTAACTAACCCCAAAAACACAGCCCCTACTCGTCGCGCTCGGGCCTCACGCCCAATCCAGTGCGTCAGGCGGCGGCGATGGCAGCATCCCTCTCATCACCCCCATCGAGGCGAACGTGGACAGAGACAAACTCCTGAACGATTGGACCCCCAGCCAGGCCCATGTCGTATGTAACAAAACAGTGCACACGTATGTAGGTGAGTCCAGGCACAGAAGGACAGCTGAACTCCTCACACTTTACCTCGACGTCGGACGGTAACCCGTAAAATGCACCCCGCGCGACGGCAGGAAACGGCATACTGCTAATCTGAAATGTTGGTCCCCAAAAGGGGTGAGTACAACCACTCAGCAAATAAGGAATCCAATAACAACTCAATGCATTATATAAATCATACATGCATTGCAGGTGTTCCTTACCTTGAAGCCATACACATACTATCATGCACCATCATATCTTATATGTCATCATTATCATGGTATCATTCCATCATACAAGTCATCATTATCATGACAACATCACATCACACATGTCATCATCATCATGGCGTCATTATATCATATATGTCATCATTATCATGACCTTATCACATCTCACATGTCATCATGCCATATCATATATCATCATCATTATCATCATCATGCATATCATCATACATATCATGCCATAGGTGATCATCATTATCTCACATCACATATCATCATCATCATCATCATCATGCATATCATCATGCATATCATGCCATGGGTGATCATCATTATCTCACATCACATATCATCATCATCATCATCATCATGCATATCATGCCATGGGTGATCATCATTATCTCACATCACATATCATCATCATCATCATCATCATCATCATCATCATCATCATCATCATCATGCATATCATCATGCATATCATCATGCATATCATGCCATGGTTTAATTTCCACTTTTTGCTTTCAATTTGATCACCACATCACCCATTTCTCAAATCATCAATTTCATCATCCCCTCGGGCAAAGACCTCCGAGGCTTCCGGCATTCAGCCTCCCAGGTCACTGGGCATCCGACCCCCCACATTCCGGGCATCTCGCATCCCAACTGGCATCACGAGGCATTCCCTTCGGGCAAAAACCTCTGACAGGGCTTCCGGCATTTACACTCCCTGGCCAGGCATCCCACACCCCAAATCCTAGTATCGCGAGGCATTCCCTTCGAGCAGAAACCTTCGACAGGGCTTCCGGCCCCCCACATTCCGGGCATCCTGAATCTCCCAGGGATATCCAGCAATGCATCTCTATACATTCCGGCCTCATCCTCCACCACAACCACTTCCTCACTTATCATTGTCCACATTTACCATTATTTTGATCTTAATTTAACATGGCATATGGCGTGACATCAAACAAGTCATACTTGGCATAGGATTCTCACATGCATCACAACCCAATGTCATACATATACCAAGACTTTATCATATGCATCTCGATTCAATGTCATACATACACCAAGACTTTATCATATGCATCTCGATTCAATGTCATACATACACCAAGACTTTATCATACATGTAACAAGATAAATTTAATGGAATTTATGGCAAATAAAATAATCTATTATTATTATTATTATTATTATTATTATTATTATTATTATTATTATTATTATTTAAATTCCAACTTTTGTCATTTCCATAAATTTAATATCAACAAATTCCCAAAATTATAAAAATCACAGCAAGTATTAAACAAGCCAATAGGATGATAATTTCATACAAAATTCATGACCAAATAGCATTTCACACAATTTTCCAAATTTTCTCAAAATATCATACAATTTTCGAATGAAACCAGAATGCATGGTTTCTGAAGAAATTCGACTAAAATATCCATACGGCCTCAAAAAATTACAAAATTTTACAGAGTTATAGCCAAGACATTTTCGTACAACTTTCATGAAGAACTCCAAGCCAGATTCTTTTTAGATTATTTTATACAACCTCAAGAAGCTTATGGATCTATTACCGCATCGTCCAGTGTACACATCTCCGAAATATTGAGATTTCACCTACCTATTCTCTTTCGTTTCCTCTGAAATTTGGATATGTTATACATCAAAGTATCCTATACAAGTTTCATGAAGAGATCTAGGTCAAATAACCAGATTATATTCATCATCTATGTCCTTGAAGTCTCGGGTGTCTCAGAATACATCACCAGAATCATCGTCTTCAAGATCTAGTTGATTTACTAGGCTATACTTGTTCATTTCACTTTAAATTTTAGTATGTTGTATTTTAAGATGTCTCCTACAACTTTCATGAAGAATCGAAGTGAGATTCTTAACAAAAACCAACATGCAACCACGAATCCAGCAAGAGGTCAGTAAAAACTCTTCAGATCTGAGGTCCCCGTAGGATGAGACTTTAACCCCTCAAATCTCCATCATTTTCCACGAAATTTCAGTATGTTGTAGTTGAAGATGTTAGCTACAACTCTCATCAAGAAATCGAAGCCAAAATCGGACTCTAAACACACATGCAAGCTCAAACAAGTTACTGACTCACATGATCTGAGCAAGAACAGTCACACCATTCACACACAACTCATCCATGCTTCGGTTTTTCAACATGCAAACGACATACAAGCATGCAAGAGAAGTTAGAGGACTCCCACTTGCCTCTAGACCAGTCGGTCGACTGCGTAAGGCGGCGAACACGGCGGACGGACGGCGGTTCCTCCTCCTCTCTCTCTCATAGACCCTCTCTCTCTCTCTCTCTCTCTCTCTCTCTCTCTCTCCTTGGGCGAGCAAATGGCCGGCCACCCTTCTCTCTCTTCCTTCTTATACCCCCAAATCCTCATGATTGATAATCATTACTTGCCTTCAAACTAGCCAATGCATGGCTTTCTCCTTTATGCCACTTGTCCAATTACATGCATCATGGGCCTTGGAGTTGGGCTTGGGCTTGGGCTCCTTTATGGCCGGCGACCACTCCCTCTTGGGCCTCTATTGGGCCTGCTAACTTGGCCCATTAAGCTTAGGCCAATGGGCCTAGGGCCCATTCCAAAAATTAACCTTCCCCCCCCTTTTTTTTTTTTTTTTTTAATTTCTTCTATAAATATATTTCAATTTCAATTTTCATCTTGGCCAAAATATTGGGACATCTTGTTTATTGAAATTTAATTTATAAAGTACATGGCCAAGCATAAATTATTAATCTATCAAATTTAAATTTTCACAATCATATGCACATATCATCTAATTAAAAGACTAATGGCTAAAGCATAAGCCATGGAAATTTTTATCACCTAATTAGAAACTTTAACACACCTTATGGCTTGGCTTTGAATTTTTGGGATGCCACAATATCATTTCAGCATTTTTCTTTAAACAATGTTTTTTTTTCCTCTAAGTTTTGTGTATTATTGTAACAAATTAAAATAATGAATGATATTATTTAATATTTTTCGTGTAAATTAATTCTAGGCTATTATTATTATTATTATTATTATTATTATTATTATTATTATTATTATTATTATTATTATTATTATTATTATTATTATTATTATTATTATTTATGTATTTATATATAAAAATATATTTAATATATAACGTGTCGGAACGTGTTGAAATTTTCTATTTTTAAAAAAATGATGTCGGGCGTGTGTGTCGTGTCATCGCGTGTCGTGTGTCCGTGTTTGTACTACATAGACTATTACATCATCCTCGGTGTTGTTTTATCCGATTGCTATTGCCTTTTAGGACGTGGATGATACTCTCTGCATGGTGGGTGCTTTCATTGGCATCTTGACAAATCTCCACTACCGATTCATGAAGATCGGGTTGTTATTGACGGTCAAGATTTATGAAGGCACCAAGAGGAGTGTTGTACAGGGCAGGGGGACCTCCGTGTTCATGATAGATATTGCATGACGTGTATAATAAAGTTTTAGGAAAAGAGGAAAAGTATTAAAAAAAAGTCATAAACCTATTTCATACCGATTTAAACCTAAATATTTTGATTTTGAATCAATTTAGTCATTTCGGTTAATTTTGGTTGAATATTGCTAGGTGGACGCTTGGTGTCTTACATGATTTAATCGGCACTAATATAAATAGTTTTTAAGGATATTTTAATGTGTTTTTTTTTTTTTATTTCATTATTTTTCCTTCTTTTTTTTTCTCTTCTTAGGTCTGGTAGCTAACGAGGGTGGCCCCGATACCACAGGTAAAGGTTGGCCTTGTTAGGGTGAGGGTGAAACCCGGCATGGCCGCCCTTGCCTAGGCAACCCCTAGCCTTGCTAGGTCTAGTGAGGGAAGCTTTGCTAACCTTATCATGACGGCCGCCAAAGGAAAGAGGAGAAAAAGAATATAAAAATGAAAAAAAAGAAAAAAATTATTAAAAATGTTCGTGTTAGTACCGACCGTATTACATAAAATCATCAGCATTCACGTTAGCAATATCAAAAGAAAAGTAGTTGAAAAGATTCAATACTTTAAAAAAATTAAAATTAAATTGATACAATTAAAAGTTTGTCTAAAATAGGGTCAATACATGATATCTAGAACTTATCCGACACTCACCTTCAGCAAAAGCACCAAGTGAGGAAATTTTGCGGGGGAATGCATGAATCGAATGCCTTTGACAGAGTAAATGAAAGCCCGATGCAGATCTACGCCCCCTCAAAGCACGGGTCACCCCCACGACAAACGTTGCGGTGGTGCACATTGGACCCCACAGTATTCAATGACCACAAGGAGTCGCCCGCTATAGTCCAGCATTTTCCACCAAAAAAAAAAAAAAAAAAAGTCCAGCATATTATTAGAATGAATCAGATACGTTAATTCGGGAAAAATCCATAAAAATAACCGTTCATATCACTTATAAAGATGAATAAAAGTATATATATATATATATTCATCATTTATGAAATGTTTAAATATAAATTATTGTCGATCATTAAGACATTTTCTATTAGATAATTATTTTAAGCAATATAACAAATCATTTTTAAGAAAATATTTGTGGAATCGTTGGTTTTTTTTGCAAAAGAAGAGAGCTTGATACCTCTCTCTTTCTTCTTTTTATTCTTTTTTTTTTTTTCACACTTTGTAAGTATATTTTCACCTCTTTCGCGTGAATAAGCACAGGTGATTTCCCTGAGATAATGCAAGGGATGGAGTACATTGTCATTTCTGCATTATGACACGACAATATAACAAAACACGAGCAATCGTATGCGTCCCATTGATTTTGCAAACATAAATTGGACCGATGTGGTTTCTAAGGTTTTGATTCAGTTTTTCGTTGATGCGCTTTGACCGAAAGTCATATTGATTTTCATGCGAAACATTGATGCATTGGCTGCATTACTAACTGAAGTGACAGTCCATTACCCGATCGGGGACTGCTAATTGAAGTCGATCAAAAGTTCAGCGACCGCAGGTCGAATTCACCCTTTTACACGTGACATGGATGCTTTCGCGACCGGTTTCTTACACTTGTATGTTATCACCATAAGAAAAAAAGATAAGGATTCAGGCATTTCGCGTATTCAACGGGTGAATGTGTAAAGAAATAAATTTTCGTGAAGACCCGGATGACAGAAGCACTGCCGAAAATGCCTGATTGCCAACCAGTTGGGTCTTCCAGATTTAGCTAGGAAATAAGTTGCATGTCGATAAGGAGGAGACCACGGAGACTCGCGCTGGCGAGATTCGAAAAGTGCCGCTTTAAAAAGCCCGGCAGCCCGACAGTCTCGTCGCAAGCATACCCTCTTTCTCTCACGGCCACTTCCAGGGGCACCTTGTGTTCAAACAGTGGCGGGCTCCAGTGCATTAGCAGGGGAAACTTCTTGCCCTTTTTTGCCTTTTTGTACCGTGCCAGAGAGATTTTGAGTGAGAGAGTCCCCTCCAACAAGAATGAAGCCATTGTGGGTTGGGATTGTTGTGGGGCTACTCTGCCTCGGGGAGGTGGTGAGCGGGTATGACCTGGTCGGTCTCAATGCAACAGAGTTCTCCCATTTTGAAGCTCATGGACCTTCCCTTGCTATTGCCAATGACATGGTTGGCCTCACTCTCATCCAAAGTGCTGCTGCAAAAGGAGCTGGTAACGCTCTCTAAGCAAGCACTCGTCCTCATTGCTTCAGAGATCATGTGATATTAGAGTGCCTTTGCTCGGCTGTCTTCTTTCTTCTTTCATCCCTGTGAATGTGCACAGGACTGTTGTTTTTTTCAGGACTTTTGAGTGTTAACAGACATTGTTAGAGCAGGAGCTTCTGACTTCTGTGTTGGAGTTCTTAGGCCCCTTTAGTGTCCAGAAACTGAACTCATTTTATTGTTAGTCTTGATTAAATGCGTTGGTCTACGCGTGAGCCGGACTGGTGTTTTAACGAAATTCATTCGAAATCCTGCACCTTGCTCTTTTCATATGTCTAATTTTGCTCTTCTGTGAGTTTAGGCTATTAAAGTTGTAGACTTGCACGTGTTGTCCTATTCTTAGTCTGCATTTCTTGTGCTTTCAGTCTGCCTGGATGGAACGTTACCTGGGTATCACTTGCAATGGGGATTTGGTTCAGGAGCTAACAGTTGGCTCATTAATTTGGAGGTTCGTTAAAGGAACTTATGGTCCTTAATTTGTCGCTGTACGCATAACATAACATGCTATTTTTACTTGTGCTACTTATTGTGAATGTACAAACTTCGAACTTCAAAATGTTGCCACGATTTCCTAGTAAACCGTCCCTTATTAGCCCACCAGAAGCGTGTGGGCACTTGTCTTAATCTTCCTTTTGTATAATTGAACTTTACGAGACATATCAAGTCTTACTTCATATCGTTACGACGTGAGCTGATGTCTGATGAGTGCTTTTCTCCACAATCCTAAGACATAACAAAAATGGCAGTAAAGTCAAACTATGCGGTCTCATTCATTAGAGATCCTCTCGCGATCTATCTCAAAGAAAACATTGTGAGTCTTGTCTCAGCAAATTACTTACAAAAAGCAAAACGCTTGATTTTGCCTTTCCCCCAGAGTCGGAAACATAGCTGATTACACGATTGAAACTTTACTTCCCTGAGGTACCTTATGGCAGGGTGGAGGATGGTGCAACAATGTGAGAACTTGTGTTTATCGGAAAAACACTCGACACGGATCCTCTACATACATGGAAAAAGAGATACCCTTCACTGGAATACTGAGCAGCAACCCTAAATACAATCCTGGTTCTCTTCATGCTCTGCCTAAATATATTCCAAACTTTGGTTGTTAGTCTTCGTACTTTCCTTTTGCTTCTCAAGGCTTAACTTTAAAGGACTTCCAATGTGCAGATTTTTTCAACTGGAACAAAGTAAAGCTCCGGTACTGTGACGGTGCCTCTTTTAATGGGGACGCTCAAGATAAGGTTCATTTTTTGTTGAACTTCTCAGTCTCGTCATTCTAAGTTAGATATAGAGATCCTTTAATAGACATAAGACATCATGCAGTCATACGTTGTTATTTTTGTGGACAGGGAAAGCTTTCCTTTTGCGGTAGAGCATTTTTGATTGGTTGACCATCTTGTGTTTCTTTGTTGGTGTATGTTTGCTAAATGTCAATTGCCCATCCGCATGCCTAATGTTCAAATAAATTGCCGAAGCATTATTTGAATTGGCTAAATAAGCGAATTAGAAGAAGACTTCTATCTAATGTTAGCTTAGATTTCATTAACCATGTTGATTCTAAAGTATAAACTACTTTTACTGAAGGATGCGCAACTAGAGTTCAGAGGGCAGCGCATATGGTCAGCTGCAATGGAAGATCTGATGTCAAAGGGAATGTCATCCGCTGAACAGGTTGAACACAATTCTCTTATCCTACTGCAGTGTAATTGTCTTGATCATTGAACCTATGAATGTCGCTGTCTCTATAGTCATCTTTAACTCTTTTTGTACGAAATTTTGGGGTTTCTAGGCCCTTCTTTCTGGGTGCTCTGCCGGTGGCCTGGCATCAATTCTTCACTGCGACGAGTTTCGTGATCTATTCCCTAACGAAACAAAAGTGAAGTGCTTGAGTGATGGCGGGTTATTTCTTGATGCGTATGTATCCATATGCCTTGACTTTGGCCTTATTTCTCACGCTTCGCTCCATGAAGCACCTCATAAAATGACTGGTGGCTTTGTTTCCCTGGATTCTAGGCTTGATGTATCTGGTGGGCGTAGCCTCAGAAACTTATACGGAGGTGTAGTGGATTTGCAGGTACGAGCACATTTTATACCTCCCACACCTACCAGTTTCAAGCTCTGGTCAGCCAATTTTTTTATTAAGACTTGTGCCATTAATCTAGGTTGCTTGAAGAATAGGGTCACATATGTATCTCAAATCGGTTCAGAATTGTTAAACCATTTGAGGGTAGTATGTCAGTAAATGGCGATATCTGATGCGTAGAAACAGCATGTATCTTAGCCAATTTGGCTATTAGCAAAAGTTAATGTTTTTAATGTTCTCATGATTTCAGGGGGTGAAACAGAATCTTCCCGAACGTGCACCGATCGCCTTTCACCTCGCCTTGACCCTACCACTGGTACTAGTTTGCCATCAACTTGAGTCCTTGAGTTTCCATGCGTACATAACTTGCGCTCGCCAGTTCGATCATATGCGCAGCAAATATAGTTACTCATTCCCAAATTGATTTTCTGATTTTCTATTCTCCTAATGTTTATCCTTCCCAGTGTTTTTTCCCACAAAACTCGATTGCCAGCATCAAGACCCCGCTATTTCTGCTCAATGCGGCATATGATTCATGGCAGGTAACAACTCTCTTCTACAGAAAGAAACATCAAGCGATGCATAGGGCCACGAATTGAGCTACCCATGAAGATTTTAACATAATTTTATCTTTTTATAAATCAGATTCAGGCTAGTCTGGCTCCACCATCGGCTGATCCCAGGATATTGGCACGAATGTACATTAAACTATACAAAATGCAATTCGTCGCAGATTCAGTTTCTTCAAGGTGGGTTCTGCTTTGGCCATATGTCGGGAAGTAATAAAATATGCTTCCACGGTGGACCTACTAATCATGCTTGTTTGTTTCTGTGTATCTTAAATAGATTTCAGGAGCCAAATGCTGAATGTGATAAAATATTTATCTAAGTCTAACCGAAATGGTTTGTTTATCAATTCGTGTTTCGCCCACTGCCAGTCCGAGAGGCAGGACACTTGGTTCTCTGATGATTCCCCACGTATCGGAGGCCAGGTACAATTGTTGCATCCAATTCTAGCATCATCTTCACTTGATGAATATACTAAACACTCGTGCGCGACCTGAGTTAAACAGAGAACAAACTCAGTATTGATGTTATTTTATTCTCAACATTGATGTGCAGCCGATTGCGATTGCTGTTGGGGATTGGTACTTTGATCGAGCAGCGGTGAAGGCCATCGACTGTCCATACCCTTGCGACAAAACCTGCCACAACCTTATCGTTCAAGAAAAAAAGAATGATGGGACGATTCATCGGAGTTAACCCGTTCACAGGATAGCTCTAAGGAAGTGATATTCGTGTACTTGGTCGGCATAGGAATTTGCAATTCATAGATAGTTGATAACAGACGACAAAGACTGAAGGCTACTGAGAAGTGCAAAAATTGAAGTCATCTAGTCATCTACTGTTCTTCATTCCTGTGGGGGTTGCTTGTTTTATTAGTACAGATGAAGTTACAATTTTTCTAACTTGTTAAAATGTTGTTCTCCAATGTATCTCACTTGCGTCTGCACCAGTCCAATATTCTTCATCCAGTACATCTAAAGCGCCATTCTTATGGGATCGTATCCCACGACTGTGATTTCCTCTATTTGTATAGCAATTCTCTCGACATGTTTCAGTGACTTGGTGCCAGTAAATGGCATGCTAATCTTCCCTTTCAAGTCTTCACTGTTCCTTTTATAGAGAATTGCCAGTTTCCTATCATAGCACTCTATCAAGACGAGTGGAAGCAAGGATCACTTTAATTGATGAGTAGCTAAAAGGAATGCGTTACTTATTAACTTAGTAGCTTTTTCATTGAGATGTAAGCCTAGAAACTTAGATCTGTCCGAAATGAAAAGGTTCATCAGAATGTCGGGAGCATTATTTTTAGCGAAATACATAGCTAGTGTTACATATGGCAGAATTATATTCTGAATTGTAAAAATTGACTAGCAGATAAATAGAGGAAATTTTCAAAGTTAGCGTGAAGAGAGCTAGAGAAATTTGCAACGATTTTCCTACGAGATGTTTATTCTAAAGTTTCTCAACTTCCATTTTATCGACTTGACAATGGGAAATTTACTTCCAATCTTTCTGCTTATATATATCCATTGAACTGAAATGAACCAAATCAATCAACGAAAATCACTGGAAAGAAACAGAAATCTTCTGGAAGATGCTGATGAAAACAAGCATGTGATGTGTGTATTAGCCATCGAATCTTGCCCACACAGAGATGGATGGAACTAAAAGTAAAATTATAGGTCTATTCCAAATCGTACGGAGAAAAAAGTTGTCCCAGGAAAACCAAAACGAGAAAGGGAATTTCTATACATAAAGTCACTATCTCAGCATATGCAGGTCATGGTACTGACTAAACCTTATAAATATCAATACCCTCTTAAACTGTTGTGTCACGTGTCTTCAACATCCGAGAATTTCTTTAAAAATAAAAAATAAAAAATGAGTCCACAACGAGACACCAAGAGACAGAGTTGCACAAGAATGGTATTTATAAATTATAATCATGATGCAACTTTACACATATCTGAGGCATATATGGGTGAACACATATAAGCTCTAGGGATCAATCTCATACGTTCGGTAAAACAGAAGGAAGAAAAAAAAAGCAGAGGGTAATAACTGTTTACAATGCACACCTGCAAAAAAGGAAAAAAGGAAGGAGGAGGAGGTTGTTTAGAGATCTCTTGTTCATATTTTCTTGTCTTGAAACTTGTTCTTCACAGGGTCCAAAGAAGACGGAGAATTTTGCCCTGAAGAAACGGTAATAACTTGAAGAGTCTTGCCATACATGTCAGAGCCTGGTGAAGCTTGCAGAATCTGATCATGTGGGCAATTGCTGACCAAGCCACCACCAGTCACTGAGCATGTGCCTGCTGATGGCGTCACGTCACTGTGCTCCAGTTGAGAAGCTCCACTTGGTGAGAGGTTAAACACAAATGGAGTGTGGTGGAGATATTCGAACCATTTCGCAACTTCTGCATCAAACACCGATGGGTGAGTCTCAGTTTCTTTGTCGACTCTACCGCAGTCAGCCAATAACCATGAATTTGGGGAGTTTTCAAAGGTATGAACATCCTGCAATTGAGCAATGCCGCTCCAGTGGCTACTATTACCGCCATCAATATTGCAGCAATAGCTGTCAGAGGGTCTATTTGGCTTCGGAGCCGAATGGACCTCTGTTGGACTGATATCTGAGGAGCTCCAATTCCAATTGTGATGTAGAGCAGTATCTGAACTTGCCGATAGACCCATGGTAGCTGAACATTTTAACTGCTGAAAGCATAGCTCGCGCACCATACCAGCAGGTTGAAAACAGGTGATGAAGCTTCCATCATTGACTATACCGGGCCTCTTGAATGAGAGCTCAGGAGACGGAGTCACTCTCAGATTCTGGCTGCTACTTGTGGAACTGGCCTGGGAAAGGTTCGGTTTAGTGGATGCAACAGAGGCTTCATCGATTGCGTGAAACTTTTGTTGATCACTGTTTTCAACCTTGGAAAGGGGCTTGTGGGTATTGGGGTCAATCCCATTTTTCCTGAGCTTCTTCTTTATTCCGGAGTTCCACAAGTTCTTTATCTCGTTGTCGGTCCTTCCAGGCAAATGCGTTGCAATCTGTGACCATCTGAAACAAACACCCATTAAACTCCTTCGTTTTGGAGATAATTTTTGGTGATTGAAAAAAAAAAAAAACAGATTATATGTATGTTTAAGTAAACTGTTCTTGGGTTTCAGTTTTGTCCCCACGAAAATGGACGATAAGTGTTTTGAGAATCAAAGTCCTGAAGTGCAAATGCTACCTGTTGCCTAGAACTGCATGGAGTTCAATTATCAAACTCTCTTCCTGCTGGGAGAATGCACCTCTCTTCAAGTCGGGCCTTAGATAGTTTATCCACCTTAACCGGCAACTCTTCCCACATCTTTGCAAGCCTACATAAATTAATTATGAAATATGAAATTGGGCAAAGAATAAAGAAAACCATTCTCCACTTTTGCATTATTACGAAGGTGAAAGGACTGACTTGTTTGATTTACCTGCGAGCTTTGGGACTGAGCTCCAACACCCGTGTCCAAATTTGTTGATGTAGTTCAAAAGTTTCTCATCTTCCTCGGGAGACCACAGACCTTTCCTCAGCTTCTGTTTGTGACAGCAAGAGTGTCTTCCCATGCAAAAGTGCCTAGATTTCCGGAAGAATCGCTCTAATCTGTGAGGCAAATGAAATGGAGAATGTGTGAAAGGAATATTGTAGGTAGAGACAGCGATAGATGTCGCAGAAATGAAGTGTGAGTGTCGTAAACTAGTCGAATTTATAAATAGCCTACTGGAAATAAGAATTGCTTTTTTTTATTTCTTTCATCTTTTTTGAGGGGCTAAGATTTCAACACATTGCAAATTTGCTTTGCGGGCTTTTGTTGCCTGATGAAGATGTGTATGTGCTCCTCATCAGCATCATGGGGCGACGCCATCATCAATGGACGGTCCAGATGCAGGTACAATATGACCTGCATGAGTCCCATCAGAGGTTTTAGTCTCAATGAATGTGTCAACCTAGTGGGCCTCCTGGATAGATATCATCATTTGACTAAGGATCTCTGTGATCACAAGGATTGCTTGTTGCCCTGTAAAACAAATGCTGCAAATCAGAATGTGATGGTAACCGGTAATTGTGAAATTCATTCGCTCCACGAATTCTAATTTAGGAAACATTTACGGTCTATTAACAAGCAAGTTATCTAATTATATCAGCAGATGCTTGAGGCATTCTCGTCTCTTTTGAAGGAAAAAACGGATTCAATCAATATGCCTCCTCTTTTCGGGCCTATGTCTGAACCAGATACTGGTCAAATACGACTAAGCCTCATTCCTTGTTGCTCTTTCAGACAATTTCCGAATATCATGAACGCTTCCTGAGCTCCATAATAGGTCCAAAAGCAGAAGTATTCTCAACATGTTAAGAGACATGATAGAATAGGAGAAATGGGACATATCTCACTCTCTGATAAAGTTGCAAGAGTTTAAAGAATGCTCAGTGATAGCCTGATATATAATTGTCTATTTAAGAAATGCAAGGGTCAATGGTAACTGTTTCGATAATAATTATAACAAGGGATGAACCAGTGAAGTTACAGATAGATTTTCGTTCCAAAAATAACTAAAGACTCAAAATAAATCTAAACTTTGGGAGATAGAAAAACACAAAAACCAGAAATAGCCTCTTTTGCTTTATCTCTGGCAAATTTCCTCTCGGTTCATTGTATTTTCAGAGGACTCTGATTTTTCATTCTGCTTATGCCTGAGAGGTTGGGTGATGAAGCAAGACTAGGTTAGCTGCTATTGGAGAAGAAACTTGTCCAGTAGATCCAGAACATGTTGTACTGTACATGACAAGTGCAACTATAATATGAAGTTAACTGTAAGTGTAGTTTCAGAACTGAAGTCATCCACCTGAAGTCATAACTATGAAACCGTTTTGCATGCTCTCAAAAGCAAGTAGAAATAAATCAAATTCTGTAATGTAACTTTGCACTAACTATTATTTTTCTCTTCTTTTGTCTGGACATCATGATATCAGTAAGAACTGGTTATGAGATTTAATACCAATTTCTACCTTCTCTACAGAGTTTGTCTTAAATATTGCACACAATGTATTTAAATGAGTGGCAGCTTAGGAAATAAATGAGAAGCAACAGCTGCTATGTTACGTTTAACTGTATTTTCTGGGATTGAAGTTATACAAAATCATTACCGACATTACGATCGTGGATGAGAATACACTCACAGGCAGAGGGAAGAAGAAGCCAAGAAATCTTTAAAACGGGTTGGAGTTTGGTGAGAAATTTCACGCCTCCATTATTATATCCATTGAAATGCTAGCACCATTCACATTAACACTGGGCTGTCAGTTTGTTCATTGTACTTCCAGACATGAAACTTCCTTGACCTTTGCTAATTTACCGATTGAGACAAACGCTTTAACAATTTGACTCACATATGAAAATGAAAGTAAGTCCAGATATCCATCGTGCTTATAAGAGTAGTCGCTGTTACAGGTAGTTAACTGCCGTGACCCTTTCTCTCACCTTCCAATCTAGATTAAAAATTCGAATAATAGGCCAACTTTATTGATGGTTAATCTGTCAGTTCATTTAGTAAAGTCGGTGCGGAATTCTCTAAAAGGTGGTGTTTACAGTATTAATGCTTGGAATAAGCGGAGATATTCATTGTCAAAACCGGGGAACCATCTTCTGATCTCATCATCACCTGTACGCGCCAATACATGTTGGTCTTGTTACTTCCATTTTCAAGTCAGGGTTTAGTCACTTATGCGGACTATTTTTACGACTTGAGGATCTTGCTGTCACTGCTGCTGACTGCTATATTCAGATATATAGATGAATTTCAGAAGCTTTATTCCGGTGTTACTTTGCAATACGCTCTCATGCCCAAAGAACCACAGTGAGATGTAGATTCTGATATCTTTTACGTGCCCTTTTTTCAGGCCATCCATCATACTTTTTCGCGAAAGTGTAATGGATACGACCTTGGTGAAGCAAATTAGAGGCCAGTTGTGATGGTACTTATGATGGGAAATAAACCCGTGCTTTTGATATCAATGAAAGGAAAGACTTCAACCTGGTTCACAATCAAATTGTCATTTGAATAAGAGGGGGACATAATCTACATGTCTTTGAACAAAAATTTCCTACCCCTAAGAGTCATCAATTTCCAAACACTTTTTGAGTGCAGAGTGAGACAACTAATCGACAAGGAAGCTTACGCCAATGGCACTGTAGGCAGCACACCGCGTTCTTACATAGAGCAGATGTCACTATCCCTAGTAGAATCACATCCGGTATCTCATAGTATTTACATATGGATCAGATACCTCACCCTATAAACAGTACAGATAAGGAGTTAACTGCTAAATACAGGCCTGGGGTCCTTTTTTTCTCTCTCTCGACAATCATTATTTGGCTAAGATCGACAACATTGGTGTACATGGAGGTTGAATAATCAGGGTCACCTTCGAGATGATGGTCCTGAATGCTGATTCATCCTTCTTAATTGGCCCATTTAACAGTAGATGGAAACACAAGCACATGGATGCTTTACAAATCAAAATCACAAGAAAATTGTTAATTGTTTTGTCTTGTCAAGACCCAAGAGCAATAATGACAATAGCATGGCCATCGTTATCGTGACTATTCTTACCATTTATGGAAGCTTAAGATCTCCAAGGCAATGATGGTTAGATAAAAACTGCTGTTCAATCTCCACTTAATTCCTGTATTAGGCATTCTAATGAGTTTTAGCAGCAGTAACCATATGCAAAGAAGGAGGGTTTCAAGGGGTGGCTTTGGTTCTTGTCAAACGGTAAAGGACAAGGGTGGCCCCAAATCGCAGTACGAATTGACTTTATTAAGAAGGCAACATGATAAGAAGTCTTTCCATCCTTTTTCAAATCACATCAATTATCAACAAGCTTTGCCTGGTTGAAGTGCTTCCTTGTCCTCCTTCTTTACATAATTACCACCTCACTTTTGCTTTGTGGTGGGAAGTGATGATCAACTTTTCTTGCAACACTTAAGTAATTGCTTTTTCTTAGGTTTTGGGAGGAAGTGTTTGCCCTTAATTTCACTGTTTGAGATTCTCAAATGAAGCTCTAGAATGGCTTCTTGGAAAAAGCAAAGTCACTTTTCTTATGAACCTCGTGTCCTGCTCTTATTGGAGAATGGTTTGATTAACACGCTAAAGTTGAAAGACATTGAGCAAATTCCTATGAGAAACTTCTGTTCTTGGGGACAAGTAAATAATGCCAACCCTTCATCTCAATACATATCTTTAACCACCACAGAAACCTCTAGTTCTCGCTCAATGTATATATTAAATTTATCATTTACACTTTTTCTTTGCTTCACCATGATGTTTTTTACCGTATCTAGGACCTTGTTGCAGTTGTTTATTTATGGGCTTCTAAAACCGCAGTATGAATTGCTGCGCTGAAACCTCTCCGTAGGCAACACAGCTGAATTTCAAGATGATGAATAGAGCAATATTCTAGTTCCTTTTCGATTCTAGATATGACAATATTTTGTTCAGTCCTGACAAATTTAATGTGAATGAAAGCCATTTGCTCCATTTGATGGCTTCTTATGACTTTTATTTCACAGTGGCAGCAGTCACAGAGAAAAGGAGAGCATCACAGGCCATCATAATCATATTAGCTCCATCTGTAGCAGCTAAATATCTTCACTTGCTATAAAATGGTTGGGACTAGTACACGAGGTATTCTTGCTCGCCTAGACCGTACACACAGTCAAAACCCCGTAAAGAACTTTCCAGGCATTTTGCTAGTCCAGCAAGATTTCTGCCACTTGAAATGTTGCCCTGCTATAGATTTCTAAAATCAGGACAATGGAAACCAATATGCCTCAAGATTCTTTGGCTCGACGCACCATGACACCCACGCATGAGCAAAATGATCAGACGCAACACCTGTTAGATGAGCTTTGGTTGCTTCACTAGAAAATTATGTACGTTAGTAGGAGCTAAGATTTCTGAAATATACTTCCACATTGTTGAAATTGCCAAGTGCCAACTGCTGAGGATATCATCATTAGCACGAGAAAAGATCTAGTCTCTGTATAGGCAAAATTGAAAATTAACTCTTCGGAAACACTAGGAAGCCAATACAGATACTATTGATTCAAACATATTAAGAGTTCAGGCCAAAAGAGCGCCATGCATGAACAAGAACTTAAGACTCAGGTAACACTAAATTAGCTCAGTACCTCTAATTGAGATGCTAAAATGCCAGACAGTGTTCTTTTGAATATAGTGTTCCAAGTGCAAGTCATAATCAGTTATTGCAGAAGCAGCCAAGTATCTTAGAACTTTACATAAAAGATCAAGTCATCAAGCTTTGTTTGCTATCAAGTATAGTGTAAGAGAGCAGACTTGCACTTGGAAAAACACAATTCATTTAATGTGATTGAGGAAACATTTCTTTATTCTATTTATACATCAGATTAACAAATGATGCTTAATTTGTTATGTAAGACAAATCTAAGAGTCAACAGTAAAATAAGCTTCCACCGCCAACCGAAATCTGTGCTATGGCTAGTTGAACGACACCTAATTCAACTGGTCATCATAAATTTTTAACCTCGTTGACCCAAACGAGGGTTTCTAGTTGTGTAACAGAAGTTGCAGAGAAGGCAAAAGAGGGAAATCTTCATTGGTGTTACTCGACCAAACAAATACCTCTCCATCAAGGACCAATCATGAACTGCATACAAAACATCAAGTTCAATTATTTCTCGCTTCAGCCCATAAACAAAGATGATATTCATCGAAGATAAATATCTCAGCTGCCACTTACGTGCAATCTTCACTAATGAATCTAGTACTGTTTCAGTCAACAGAATCAGCAACCCCACCTACATTGATATCAGAGTCTGGACAAGCAGCTTGCACTGATGTAGGCTTTTGAAAATCGCCATTTCTTGCTTGGAACTAGAGTAAGGAAAGAAACCATTAGAGGCTAATAATTGTGTATCATACTACTTCACTCAAGTTGGGAACCCATAAGAGGTAAGCTTATTGCATTTTCCTAATTTCATGACCATTCTACTACTGTCTCCTTACAAAATATTCTTGTCAATGGTGTAACCCCATAATTGAAAATGGTAGTAAATGAGCCTCATTAATGGTAAACCCGTATCCCTATAACAAGTAAACTCTGCATCCCATTGAACACCCCAACTAAGCAGACACCAACTAACCTGAGTAGATGTATGATTTGTTATGCAGCTGGCACTATTGACATTCTGCGTTGATTCCTTTACACTGGAAGGGATGGCTGCATTTGTATTTTCCATAGTACCCGGCCCTACAAAGGCAGAGGTATTTGACCCTGTTCCGGGCTTTAGAGGAGGCACTCCTGGAAATGGAACTAAGGATGACAGACATGGCATTGACATAGGAAGTCCTTGACAAGGAAGACCCATCAATGGAAAGTTTGGTGCAGCTGTACTGTGCAAAGCAGTCGAGGCAGACACATGAGGCACAGGGACATGTGTTCCACAATTTACGCCAACCATGCCCATACCCAAACCCATCCCGATACCCATTGGCGCAAATTGAGCCATCTGTGATGGATGTATGTGCTGAATTGCTGTCGGAAACATCATTGGCGGCATGTACAAGCCATTTGCCATTGACATCATCTGGTGAAAGGCGAAATGTACAGAAAATGCACCTTAGGAGAGGTCTAGTTTGTCTATGAAAAGGTCAAACAATCATATTGTTACTTATTTTAAAGAGAAATAGAGAGGAGGCTGGAGTACCTGCACTTGGAGTTGAAGCGTCTTCAGATACTCAATGGCCTCATCAAGCATAGATGCTTTGTCCACCTTCAATAGCAAATCAACAAAATCAGCAAAATAAATGTGTTAGACTGTCAAGTAGTAAATGATTCCCTTAACAGAAGTCTTAATGTTTGAACTGCACCTAGCTCATGCATGGAGTATTGAGTGTTGCATGATGAATATCGACACTCCAAGCAAGGAGTGGCAGATTTTGGTTGACGGTTTATGCTTGATGTTCAACTTGACATCAAAACCCACATTTAGTTACAAATTCTAGTTATAAAATACCAAACAGATTCAGTTAAAGTTTAACCTCAAATAGCGAATTTTATCTTGAAAGGTCATGGAACAAAGTGCAAAGCTTTTTTTCTTTTCTTTTCTTTTTTTTTTTGATGTGGGGGGGGGGAGGGGAGATAGAGTGGGGTGGGGAGAGGAATAAATCATGAAGCAAAACAATTAAGCACATAATTATCGACCTTATTGCAGTTTGGTATAAGTTCTTGCAATGCACGCATCTTCTCATTGATCCTGTCCCTCCTTTTCTGTTTATGATGGGGCAAATGAATTTCCATCAGACTATGATAGGGTGAAGAGCAACTTTTGTGACAAGAACTGCTAATATACCTACAAAAAAGAGAAACCATCTATATGCAATACAATTGTCGAATGCAAGGTACATCCATACCCTTTCAGATAAATTATGTACTTCGGCTGCTCGGCTTCTCTTGGAACTAGTACTGCGAGCAGTTGCTGCTGCTGCTTTTTTCACGCCAACTGAATCTTCATCAACATCCTGCACATAATTACAATTCTTTTTAGAAAATGAAAGATTAGATTCATGAGGACACCTCAAAAAGAACATAGGTGGAAACATTAGACTAACTTCAGCAAGGGTTTCAGAATTGTTGGTGCTAGGACATTTCCTCTTTAAACTGCATGATGGAGCATCTGAAGTAGAAGCAGAGGAAGTAGAAGCAGCAAGCTCTGTCATCTTCTCATTATCTGGTGATCCTTTACTCGAACTGGCACAACAACTTTGATCAGCACTTTTATCATTCTTCAAAGCATCTCCTTGGCAAATCAAAGGCTTTGAGGCAGCCATCAGTTGCTCCCTTTGAACTTGGCAATTTGAACTTGCTTCCGTCCTTGGACAAACACTCAAGTTACTCGCCAGATTATCAGCCATAATGCTATCATTAGTTGAAGAACACTTCTCTTTGTGTGCAGCTCTGTCCAAGATCAATGAACCCGAGCCACTGGCTCTGGCATTGTTCTCTACATCGGCATGGGAAGGAGTGGCTACCCTTGCAAAATGAGAGAAGTTGATAAAATTAGAATTTTTGGCAGATGGTGTTGCGTCCTTAGCTTGACCTTTTTCACTTGTAGATCCAACTGCTAATCTTGGTAATCGACTAAAGTCTCCAAAAGTAGAATCATAGGTGATACCACATTTACTAGAGCCCATAGCATCCATGACTCCTTGCTGAAGAGATGGCAGTGCTGTATTCATTCCCATTCCAGTTATCTCAACGTCTGCTGCAGAGGGAACCTTGGCACCGTTCACACCCGCTGGACCAACCTCTTTATTGTCACTCTTTTGGGTCGAATCAAAACTATACAGATTGGAAAGCTCATTTACCGGGACACCTGATAATTCAGGCAGGAAATCAGAGCAGTAATCATTTCGCAAAGGTTCATTGATGGGACAGCTAAACCAAGGAACAATGTCCTCATCATGCGTCAAACACATTTCTCTGGGCGGTGAGGACATTGGGAATTCACTCAACCCAGAGTCCGGCTCTGCCTCAGACTTTTTAGAATTCGAAGCAGCGCCATTGCCCACATCTTTATCGCTAATCCAAGGGCTCTGAGAAGTGAAGTCAGACAGCAAACCAAAACCAGGTTGGCTCTTTTTGGGCCTACTGGACTGTCCTTGCATCACGACCTGACCATTTTCCCATATAAGCTCAACAAACCCATCCTCTGGTCTGCATATAACACACAAATTGCACATATTGGGATTCATCTTTATAGATGAACTTGGTACAATAATTCACACAAGCATGAATTTCCAAAAAAAGTGGGGGATAAAAATAACTCACATGAATGACAGATCTGCTGAACATGATTGGCCCTTGTCTTGTCTTGAATTAAGCTTCTCTTGAGCCCTCCTAAATAGCTCAAACAGTGGCATTTTCAAGAGTTGGAACCACTGGCTATGTCCTCAAATATGCATCAAGCCATAAATTGGACCTTCCACAAACATAAAGAGGCAAATCCACAAGAACCCGGAAACACAGAGTCCCCAGGTGCTCAGAACTTTTCTCTGCTTGAGCATAACCCCTCTTCAAGGCAACTCCAGGAGAAGAGAAATTAGTAAATAAACAAAGAGCGCTCCTTTTATAGTCACAAAATTGCAAGGAAGTCGTTATCAGTACGTCTAAAATGGTTAGATGTAGTTTAATAAGCATAATCAAATAATATAAAGATTTGGGTCAAAACAATTCTTTAATGCTATTAAAGGATGCCTTCAAAAGGAAAAAAAAAAAAAAAACCTCTGTAAATTGAGTACTTTCTCGGAGGAAAGTGAGATCCTTTGCACTTTATTGTACTAAAACTTGGATTACCCAGAAAAGATAAATCCCCACAGATCAAGGGAAATCACGCAGCTCATAGAAAACCGCCGAAAAAAAAGGAAGAAAAAAGACCCGTTCTTCCACAAATAAGCAAGTGAAAGCACCAGAACCGAATGCATATGACCGCGAAGGGACGAACTTCGAAGCCCTCTCGAATCAGTCGAAGTACAAGTAACACTGATCCACATGCACTAAAAAGTCTGTCGAAGATGAAGAAAGAGAATCAGAGAGATTTGGAGATCACGAACGGTCCAAGTGGGACGTGGAAGACGGCGAAATTTCTGCAGAATTGCAAGATAGAGAAGAGATTGCCGAGAAGATACACGGAAGTTCGTGCCTTTTTGGCGTTTAACTTGGGTCAACAGTGACTTGCTGGTGCATAAGGAATTTTTGTCTAAATTTCAAGGGGAAAACAAAGAATAAATAATTATAGAATCACAAAATCTATTTTGCCAAAAGGAGATTGATACTTGTTGGGCAGCGTCCTTACGATACTCGTTCATTAGTAAATTAAGGAAATTGATATAATTTTCAATGTATTAAGTATTCTTATGAAGTGTTAGATCATTTTTTTTAAATGAAATTTTTACTTTCATAGCATTACACTTCACAATATAACACAAGAGCCACATCCGATTTAGTTATTAGTATATTTGGACTGATGTGATATCAACTTTTGACACATTATTCACACAAAAATTCATATCCCATAATAATATATTTGCTAGAATAGGGTTAAAAATATAATCTCTTTTGTCATTATTTTCATGTGAGATTCATTGAAAGCTGCCCCTTTTTTCTTAAGTGTTTGACCTAAGTATCATACGCACTCAAAAGATCAAATTTACAATCCCTATCACGTTGATGTGGTGTCACTAAGTAATTGAGTGCAATCGTTTCAGATGCATGTTTGTTTGTGACTAGTCTAACACAAGGTTGAAGATCATAATCCATGCTTAATCAACATGTCATATGATGTAATCACTATACATAATAATGTTATCTTGGGGCTGTAGATTTCATTGCTTCGATAATGTAAAACATGGGGAATCATATCTTTCTTCCATCTACTTCACTTTACTAATGATGTGTGGGGTAGCCCCTTTTCTTTCTAGCTTACTTCATATGCTTGACTTTTGGATCATTATAATGGGGTCCTTGACTTGCTCGGCATGACAGGATTTTAGAGAAGATTTGCAATTTTGTCAAAAGTAGTCCTCAAAATATTTTGTTAATATTTTCGTGCTCAAAAATATATTTCTAAATATAAAATACACATGCTTTGGAAATGTGAACAGGTAACCTTTTCTAGTATCTATATATTATTCGCAGCACGTGAAATTTATCATGATTTTGATTGTCTTGTTCAATGCCTAGAAGATACAATCTTATCGTAAATATTCACCATTAATCAGTCTCTCAAGGATTTAGTATAATTTTGCCTCCATTCTTGCAAGACTTAATTTCTTCTTTCTTTTTTAAAATATTGTCAGTTCTTATGATCTTTGATTTGTACAAGGAAAAGTGTAAATGGAAAATTAAAAATATAATATAATATAAAAAGAGAGAGGGGATTGGACATTGGTCAACAGGTCATAAAATGGCTTGTAGGACCAATCATGGGTCAACCAGCCCGGCGCTTCCAAGAGTTCATGATCACCTTCAATGAATCACAATCTATATAAAATCATATTTAATCTCATAATCTTCTAAAGATTTTGCTCTCCCCCTTGATTAAGGCTGCTGAATTCTCATTATTGCCCATCCGTCCCAGGCACTGAACTCAAGGCCATTCTTGACTTTTCATGGATAACTAGCAGACACCTAAATCCCCCATTTTCATACAAAGCGGGCCCGGGAAAGATGGTGTCAGATAAAGCATGACGGCGACTGATAGGAGCAATAATTAAAGAGAACAGAAGAAGTTTAGAGATGATGATGATTAAGTCATTAAACTTAATTAAGAGGAAGAGAATGTTTTGTCTCTCTTGCTTCGCCACTCTACATAGAGGGGAAGGTTTAGGGAACGATTTTCTTTAGTCAATTTTTTTTTTTATTTTCTGTCGTCTATAATGGTAGCAATACTTTCAATATCAATCCACTTTAAAAAATTGGTAATCCAACTCTTGCATGTCTATGTAATTATCTCTTACCTACTTGGCATGTTTATCTAAACATCCAAGTTATTATAGAAACTATATTAGCAAGGCATGTCTTTTTAAATATTTTCTTAACATATAACTTGTCTTATGGATACATGCTCCACGAAGAAGTACAAATTTTATTATCATTGGCGTTCTGACTGTAATTTGCTACCTATTTTCTAGTTAATTTTCTTAACTTTGTTAACCAATATAAATCAATTATCTTCAAATTTTATGTCTGGAGCGTGTTCTTCTCCCTTCCTCATTAAAGAAGCTATCCACCAACCACATCTCAAATTGGTTGGATGCGACAATAGACAAACAAATGTAAGTAAAAGTGAATATCGATAACGCTCATGTTAATGATCCATCTATCCAAGGTGTGTTGGACGAATATGCCCCTCTATGGTCTATAAGCAAATCCATATAGAGAGCATAGCAGACAATACATTTAATAGTATGCTAGGATAAAAAAATAGCTTAGTTATTGGATAAACCTTAATAAGAATACCAACCCTCTCCCTTTGTTTATGGAAGTTGGAAGAGGAAGGAAAGACACCCGTCTACTTTATGAAAAAAAGCCTCTCCATTGGTCTTTGCTCTATCTAAATCAATAAATCAATTAGTCTCTCCCAGTTGGAGAGTAATTCCACTCAATAATAGCATAGTGAAAGTAGGGTTGATTTAATCTTTCATAGATTCATCATTAATTGAATGTAGCATTTCAAGACGAGGTCATCTTATATCTAATTCAGATGTGGAGTGAGGGACAAGAGTGGGGATGAGTGCTCTGGGCACAATTTTAGAAAACACACTCAATTTTGATTTCATGGACAATAATATGTACCAAGTTGATTAATTAAAGCTATTGCCCAGGTAAGCATTGCATCCCCTTGAACTCTCTCTCTCTCTCTCTCATAACATGGGATGTTGCCATTACAGGAAAGGATTTGAAGCAATCTTTTATGTGGCCTCAATCTCAGCATCCCACGTGACTGAAAAGAAGATAATATTGAGAAGGAGAGACACAGCGAGAGATCAGAACAAGACAGATGAGAGAGGTACGACGAGGTGGAGTCAAACTGCTCCACGATTGTCGCATCAAACGAGACCCTCCCACTTGCTCTTGTCCATTTAAAAAAGGAAATAGCATATCTCACACAATTCATAGCGAAAATACACTCTTTCATAATTAATATAATAAATAAAAAAAAATATTACGAAAAATCTCAAATTAATATACTCATAATAAATTTATTCAAAACTAATTTTCTGACTACAAAAAACACGTAACAAATTTATTATTCATTAGTTTATATTAAATTGAATTAATACAAACCGATATAAATATAACAAACGAAAGGTAAAACCCAAATTTGATATATATTTACAAACTGTCATATGTCATTTAACTCAATAATTTAACAATAAAATTTAATAAAAACTAAGAAAGGTAAATTTATTACAAGTGTACCAATTTCTAATTTTTATGGTAAAAAATTAATTTAAGGTAAATTTGTTGTGATATTAACCCTAAATGAAATTTGAAAGAATCAATAAGATTAGCTCATCTTATATATTAAAGATTGAGATGAAAAAATATACTAAGCCTATCACGCATTTAGACTTGAACAATAGTTGTGAATGTGAGAAATCAATGAGACAAAAGGATTCTTGTCAATCGAGTGAAGTACTGGTCAAGGTATTGGCAGGGATGAGATTTTCATTACTGGAAGATCTTGTATAGATTAAAATATTTATATATTGAACCACATCTTTATTTAATTACTCAAATTTCTAAAATAATTAACTGTGATTTCACTCGATTTTGCATGATGTCATGGCAAGAATCCTGAGTTTAAATCTTTTCAAGCCACTATCCCTTCCTTATTGCATATTTTTGCACTTAACTTTTAGTCCAAAGTAGGGGTGAGCGGGTCCAGGGGTGGGTAGGGTCTAGACCTAGACGCATTCCCTACCCCGTTATAACCGGTTCTCATTTTTTGGACCCCGTTCCCTACCCCGTTTTCATTGGACCCCGTTCCCCGGCCCACCGTTTTTTTTTGGTCCGGGAACAGGGTTGACCCCGTTTTCATTGGACCCTATTTTGCATAAAAATTAACCTTAGAAAAACAATTCTAGATAAGTTATCCGCTTAAACAAAAAGGCCGGACCAAGCACATCCTTCGACCAAACTCATTGGGAACATGTATAAAATTTGGACTCCTCTTGAAAAAAACAACCAAGTATATAATTCGACCATCTCGCATCCCCATATCCCACAAAATACATCGAGTTTCTCATATTCCATATCAACCTTGTCCTTCATGTGCTCGATCTTCTTCTCCTTCTTCGGCCTTGCATTCCACATGGTACAAAATCTCTAACAAAAACCTAAAATTCATATATAAAGAAAAATCAACAATAATCCATACTCTAGGATTTAATAAAGTCTATTTACTTACCACAAAATTGGAGTTTCGACAAAATGAAGTTTATTTTCCAATGATTATGTCCTTGGTAAGACAATCCAAATCTATAAAAAAGAAAAAAGAAAAAAAAAGAGAGATTAAATAAGGCATGCACTTAATAGATAGTTATGCGAATGAATTACAAAATACAAAGAAATATATATATATATATAACTTACCCGCCTCAAATTATTCCGCATTCTCAATGCACTCTTCAACATTAATTGGCACACGAACAGCTCTCAACCAATCTTGAGTACAAATTAAACCTTCCACCACTCTAGGAGTCAAAGAACTTCGAAAGCCATCAAGTACACATCTCGATGTACTAAAAGCCGACTTTGAAGCAACGGTAGTCACGGGAATAGACAAAACATCTCGAGCCATCAAAGATACGATTTTATACTTTGACCCAGTAGTCTTCCACCACATCAAAAGATCAATATTAAGGATATCTTCACTTTCAGCTTCAAGATACCGATCAAGCTCAGATTTGTTTTCATCCAATACTTTTTCTTCGCATGGAGAAAGCTTTTGTGCCAAGCATCGAATTCACAATCATTGTCATCAATATCAACATTAGAAGCACTACTACTGTTACTCACACTTGAATCACCAAATTTTCCTTTACCAGGAAGAGCCAACAAAAGATCGCTCATAAGATTTATACAAATTCTCCAAGGCGACCTTCACCTTATCATGCATCTCATCAATTTTTGCTTCATCATCATAGATTTGTTCAAAACAGAACTTTACATAGTTCAACTTCTTTGTAGGATCCAATGCAACCGCAATCAATGCCATCATATTAACTTTATCCAAACTCCCATAATACTTGTCAAACTTCTCTTTCATTTTTAAACCCATAGCTTGAAGCTTTGGGTCTAAAGAATTCATCGCATTATTCAAATACTTCTACAACTTAGCTATCTCCTCAAAATAATGATTTGAAGTAACATATAAACTACCCGACATCCTTTTGGTTGCATCATAAAACCGTCTCAGAAATTTAGAAATAATGATGGCATTTTCCCAATCTTCATCTTCAGGAGGATCATTGTCAATTTCCCTTAAGAAATATAAATCTTCTTCTTCCATTCTTTTAAAAGCTTTCTTGAACTTTATGGCGGTGTCTAGCATCATATAAGTGGAGTTCCATCTAGTGGCAACATCAAGACAGACCGAACCATTGTATGCAATCCTCTCACTCTCAATGCAACCTTTGAATGTCTTAGCTCTATCCGGAGAACTCCTTACATACCTAACCATGTTTCGGATGCGTGCAATAGAATCACGCACCTCATTCAATCCGTCTCTTACTATCAAGTTAAGTATATGAGCAGTGCATCTCATATGTAAAGCATCACCATTCAAGATCAAAAATCTTTCTTCTGAAAATTTTTCTTTCAAATAACTAACAGCCACATCATTTGAACTTGCATTATCCACTGTTATTGTGGACACCTTCCTTTCTATTCCCCAATCATAAATGCATTTCCCCACCATTTTACCAATCTCCTTACCCTTGTGACTATGCATCATCACAAAATTGATTATTCTTTTTTGTAACTGCCAATTTTCATCAATATAATGTGCAATAAGACACAAATAGTTCAAGTTTTGAATGGAACTCTACATATCCGTTGTGAGTGCAATCCTAGATTTAAGCTTACCAAAGTAAGCTTTCAAACAAGTCCTTTCACTCAAATATAACTTCATACAATCTCTTGCCATTGTAAATCGTGAAAGATGATGGAAAAGAGGTTGCAATTCAGTAATAAAATCCCGAAAACCAACACGTTCAACCATGGAAAATGGCTGCTCATCAATAATAATCATTCGAGCAAGCATATGCCTACAACGTTCTTGATCAAACTTCCATGTCGTTAAGACACTATCACTAGTAGTGTTTTCCCCAACCTCGCCAACTACACTTTTGTCACGTGATGCAAACAACATTTGTTTTTTATCTGTGTGAGAATACTTTTTGCATTTTCTCAAGTGCTTCCATATAGTAGAGGTTCCATGATCAACATTATACACATAATCCATCCCACAATGAATGCACTTCACCTTAACTGTTTTATGTGTTTTCTCATCTATAATTCTCGAAAAATGATCCCAACAATTTGATTGATTAGCTCGCTTTTTACCCAAAGCAGTATGAGAATTAGGTACCCTCACCTTGTCTGTTGCGCCCATGATTGCAGATTCCACTTCATCAGCTCCATGGAATGGCAATTCCATGAGTGGACTCATTTCATCATGTCCCTCTACTTCCATTGATATGTTTTGGTCTTGATCCATTGACTGAAAACTGAAAAAAAAATATATATGTATATATAACATTAGGATTCCACAAAGTTGAAGTATGAGGACTGCTCAAGAAAGACATGCTTACAATGCTTACAATGCATCTTTGGTGTCAATCACGAATGTAACCCTTTGTAAATTAGTGTTGCTAAGTAGAAAAAGTCACGTAAAGCATGTTTAATTTCTTAGTAACTGTCTATGTAACTAATGATTGTGAGTTGTAAGTACCACAAGTGTAAACTTTTTAAAGGACCTCCAATGAATTACAAAACTTAAATGTTCTTTTGCAAATTTTCCTTCATCTCTAGTTTTCAGTAATTTATCTCCTGAAAAATACATAACTGGCAATGATTGTTCTTGGCATTCTTACATTTAAATCCCTTATCATTTATTTTCCTATTCAAGATTAACAAAGATTCTTCACAACTTTTGTCGATTCATAACAATTCATCCACATTTGAAAAAGTATTTTGTCATCTTTTTGGTGAAGCAGAAGTTAAATTTGATACTTTAGTTGGCCATCGACCATCCTCAATTGAGTTTTAATTATTGAAATCACTGAGTTTTTGGCGACCAAAATTTGATAAAATCACAAGCAAAAGCCCTAGTCGAAAGAGCAGTTTCATGACCTAGTCCATGGTAAATTTTATTCCGTTGGCTGCCTTATTAATTCGCAAACACCGCGGGCATGAGGTCAGAAAAAATGTGTCGACCTAGGTTCACCACCAAACCCGGAATTTCATTTCTAATCGCAAAGCAATGGAAGACACATAAAGAACTAAAATAAGACTGAAGAATTTTCTAATCGGAACTGGCGCACGCAATCACCTACAGCGCCGTTGGGTGCTCCTAGGCCTGCTTGCACCTAATCTAGCTCGGATCTCTCCCTGTTCTTCATTTGACTATTTAAGAAAGCACGTCAGCATTGACATAGCTGATCCCAATAGCTACGTGTCGATCTTGATGTTTGAAAAAACCGACCTAAATAAACAGAAAATTTAATGACCTCTTATCACCCATACACATCCCCAGTTGGACATGATCGATTCAGGTGTACGAATGCGAAGCCTCTATAATAATAGCAGATGAATGACTTCAAACGGAGTTCAACCAAATGGGCAAGGAGTGTGTATGTCCATAGAGATGGTTTACAGACTAATTTTGCCTTATATCATGTTTGCTGTCCGTGACTGTTTCGACTCGAGGAAGTTGGCATACCTATAAACATGCTTATGTCAATTCCCGCTTGAACTTCTACAACCAACAAAGTTTTGAATTCACTCCCTACCAGATCTAGTATGCCTATTCTACACCCAGGAGAGGAAAAGGGAATTCTATCGATGCATTGACTAAAGCAACTGGCCACTCGACCTTGAGGTCACCAGCAGAAAAGATCTCTATCCCAGCTGGTTTCAGCTTCATGTACCAAAGACGGCAAAAAGGGTCAAACCGGCAGCATCTTGGAGCAGTAGTATAGTGCACATGATCAGATCATGATATCTGTCGGTTGGTGGTAAAAACTTTGAACAATAAATAGTGCGAGCTCTTATCATAATCAATTCACTAACTAATCCCACTAGTGTCTTCTCTCCCTCGTTTCATTGAGCTTAACTCTAGTGATATTAACTCTGCCAATTTTGTCATGAAGAAGCTTGATAAGCAGGACGCTCTTCCTGCCGTAAACTCTATTGATGCTGATGAAATGCTTAAAAGTGTGTTGTGAATGCAGACAAGATCAAGGAAGACAGCAACAGTTGGATGCAGATTTAAGGACAGAAATAATGCTAGTGTTAAAAAATAATACAAAATGACTAATGTTACCTGATGGACAGCACAATCAGAGATTCAGAATGGCTTGGATCCCAGAAAACAGAACAGAAGCACTCCCAAATCTGATTTAAAACAACAAGCTGTTGTTATACTAGGGTTATAGAGTTAACCATAAAATCGATATTCTAAATATAGCTTATGTATTGATCCAAATGTGACAAGATGAGAGACAAATTGGTACTGCAGCAAGGGGCTCGGTGGGACGCGGCTTCAGCTGGTGTCAGCGAGCAGAGCAGGGGGGCGTCGTTCGGGCGTCGGTAGATCAGCAGCAGAGGAGATTTGCGAACGCGAGATTTGCGGGGGTCAGCGACTTCGCGGCGAGGGGCGATCGAACGAAGATTTGTGGGTCAAGGGCGTCGGCGAGGCAACAGCAGCAGGTGGGATGAGGCGATCGAACGGAGGCGGCGTCAGTGCTCAGGTGCGAGCTCGGCGGGGGTCAGCGACTTCGCGGGCAAAACCGGTGGAGCTCGGCGGGGGTCAGCGGCTCAGCAAAGCTTCAGATGACCGGCGGAATGGCGGCGGTGGTGCGAGCGCGAGGGGGGTGACGACTGACGAGAGCGGCAGAGCAGCGTCGGTGCTTGGGTGCTTCGCGATTTAGGGATTTCGTTTCGGCAGAGATAAAGGAAAGGAGAAAGACACAGACAGCGGATTAGGTTTTGTTTTGCTCGTGTGTTTTGGGGGCTTCAAACTGGTTCCCAAACCGGTTCTCCAACCGGTTCCAAAACCGATCCGGGCGATCCGGTTCCCGGACCGGTTCAAACAGGGTCTGATATTTGGGAACCGGTTCCCGGACCGGTTTCAACCGGAACCGGTTCCCGACCCTGTTTTCCGGGTGGGCCGATCCGGGAACCGGGTTGACCCGGACCGGTTGCACACCCCTAGTCCAAAGTACAACCTGCGGAGTTGGCAAAAGCATAATGTATTGTGGACACCTTGCGGGAACAAAATACAACCACATATATCTCTCTCTATAAGAAAGGAAATCACATAATGATATAGTCGGTTCTAGTAATAAACCTAATGTCGCCAACTAGCGAAGGTCAAGTCAACCTTTGGCATGGGCCTTCTACTCCATGAGTTAACCGACATCGCAGTTATGTAAAGTTGGTGGCTTGGCTCTTCAATCTTCAATCAATCAATCAAAAGGTTTGTCTAATGACCAGTCTCTCACCAATCTATTTAAACCATGTCCATAACATTTACAATCAATATAATTATTAGATGTTAAACAACACATGCATTTAACATCTTAAACTTTTAGAGCATTTGATAGTTATTTCATAAAATCTCATATGACATTAGAGCTAATAATAAATTGGTGCGTCCATAATCTGTTTCAATGTTTGGTGAATATCTTAAGGAAGGAATCCGGTGACCAATGCGATTTCTAAGTGTGGGCATTGTGGTATAGCAACACGGCCCCAATGGCAAACATCGTGGTTCATTTTAGAGAAAAAGAGATTGGGGATGAAGTTGGGTGTTAATGGGATTCAAGTTAAGATATTTTAATGTAGAAAGTTACCTGAATTGAGGGGGAGTAAACCTAATACTAAGTCCATAAAGTTATAAGCCCATTAGGCTATATTAACTAATTGCCTAGTACCAAAAGGCTTTACTTAGAAGTATTATAGTGACTATGACAAGACATTTTTCTTCAATTGCACATCTTACTTATGTTTGAAGTCTTCTTTTTATTCTCACTATTAAGCAATTGCCTCTATGCCAGATGAATTTTAAAAATGTCTTTCTTAATGGCAATTTTACTAAACTTGTTTTATATAGACTAAAATGAGCTCCTCATGCATAGTACTCTAGAGTGGAACTTTACCTTGTTTACATAGAGTATAATGTAGTCTGAAATAGGCTTCTCATGCATAGAAGTAAAGCCTCGAACATCACAGTACTCTCCTTGTGCACAGTACTCTAAATTTAGTTTTGCCATGGAACATCTTGCATTCAAGTCCAATCCCTGTGACAATGTTCTCTTCATTCAACGAACGTGCCATGGGTATATTTTGCTGCTACTATATGTGGAAGACATGGTTATTACTGGCGATAATCGTATCGGAATTACAAAACTCCAATAGTATCTCAATCTGTATTTTGAAATGGAAGATCTTCAATGACTCAATTACTTTCTAGGCTTGGAGGTTGCCTCGAATTCCTCTTGCTGCTATCTTTTTCAAGAAGAATATGCCGCTGATATTCTTTCTTGAGTAGTTCTCACTAATGCCAAGATTGCTACAACTCTCACTAAGGCAAATGGCAAATTTGATGACAACAATGTGATTGCTCTTTCAAATCATACACTCTATCGACAATTGGTTGTCAATCCTATATATCTCACTATTACTCATCATGATATTCATGACCACCAGTGTACAACTCACTTTGCTAATGTTCTTCATATTCTTAACCATGTCAGTGGTACCATATTTCATGGTTTTAATATTTTTGCTCACTCTACAATAGAGTTAAAGGCTTATTCTTATACTAACTAGGTTGGTAACCCTCTTGATCTTTGCTCCACTATACACTACTACTTCTTTCTTGGTACTTCACTCATATCATGGCATATCAAGAATTAGACCATTGTTGCTCAACCTAGCACCGAGGCAGAATATTGTGTTCTTGTTGATACAACATCAGAATTGATATGATTGCAGTGGTTATTAGAAAACATGAGAGTCTGTCATAAAGATGGAATAGTCCTTTACTACGACAATTGGAGTGCCATTCAAATAGCCCATAATGATGTTTTCCATGAGCACAAAAAACAAGTTTGGGGAGATGATAGAGATTTTTTTGATTGATTGTAATTAATATCGTAATATTCTGTTATTTTAGATAGTCATCCTGTAAAACTTATAAATTGGCTCATAGTCTTTATTATTATACATTGAAATACACAGAAATGCCTCAAATGTATCTCTCGCATTATTATATTTTTAATTATAATCTTTACTAGTCACTAGCTGGCACGATTCAACACATTCGGGTGTGGGGTTGCAGATCACTCATGCGCACAACGACAACCAGAAGGATAAGGTATCCATGCAAGTACAAGGCAACGTTTCTGAGAAGTCTATATCGAAAGCTGTAGAGGAAAAAACGGATAGAAAAGAGGATAACTTAAATAAATGCGACAGAGAGGTGGTAGATAGGATGTGAGTATTTACTCACGTAGTTTAGTGCAAAATCTAATTAATTATTTATTTAGTAAATTCAAAACACATCATTGTGCACATTCGTATATTTGTACATACACGATACATCCACCCTCTTTAAAAAACAAGGTACATTTATATTAAAAAAACGGATGATTTAAAATATAATTTCTTAAAATTAATTATTTGTATCACTTGAAAAAATTAATCAAAGAAAAATATTTCATTATCAATAATGAATATTTTCATAAACGATTAAATTTTTTTCTTTTGTTTATTTTTATAAATGATTATTTTTAGGAAAATATTTTTCAAATTATCAATTCTTCATGAAACAAACAAAGCATGTACACGAGCTAATGCATTCTTAACCTATATTAAGCATGCTTCTTAAACTCTCGTTCACATGTAAGTCACAATTCGATATTATATATGTGCGGTTGTTCTCAATTTGGCTTAAGTTAATGGGAAATGGGGTACTTGTAAGAGCACCGAACGTGCTTCTTTAACACTCGGCGTTGTGAAAATATAGAAATAGATCCGTTAAATCTCGCTAGAAGTCAATTAAATGGACGATTCATATGCATAGTGGGTATGAAGACGCTCGCCGTGTATGAAGGCGATATAAAAGTTTTCTTTTAGGAAAATACAATGAAATTGGGGATTCATGGGACCAAGTACGAATCCATTTGCTTTCGTTTGTTCAATTTCCCTGTACCTGCAGACCATGCTTTCTGCTTCCCTGCGACCAGCACATGTGTCTGACACTCCAGACACCACCAGATATTGTTAAAAAACACATCCTAAATTTTGGCATGTCCGGTTGCCCTCCCCACATTTGATTAACCTCTATCTGTTTTTCGTTTTTCGTGTGCCAATTTGCCAATATTTAAGGCGAGTCTGGTTTATTTATTCATCCACTTTTTCTTGTTTCTCCTTTACAACGAGCAAGCAGCATCACAAACATTGACAAGTTTAATGGAGAAGGCATCTAAGAATCCTTCTTCGATGACCCTACGATGCTTTAAACCAGTGTACAGACAAAGAGGACTACATTTTGATAATCTGGTTCTCTTCTAAGTTGATTAGGGTATGCTGTAATAGCTTGAAATGTCATTTTCTACTCCCATACTCAGATGTCGTTGGCGGTGACGATGACGAAGGTGATGGAAAGCTAGCTGCATTCGTGCTCATCCATTAGTATATAAGGGCCTTGTGACTTTTAAAGTTGAAAGACAACATAATGTGTTTAATTAGAGTGTGGTGGCTGACATAATTGATTTTGTGGAGCATCTATTTCTCCAACTTCCCGGCATTATTCTCAACTATTCAAATTATCATATTTTTATGAGTATTTTTTGGGTACTTATTAAGTATATTTAGTTAAGAATAATTAATGTCAAAAGAAAGTGTTAAATAGTGTCATAAGGGTCATAAATTGCACTTTAAAAACATACATATCTCTTTTAGAGGTAAGTGAGTTTTTGGAAATGTGTGATTGCTCAATTTCCATAGTGTATAGATCCATGTTTTTACTATATTTTAGTAGCTTTGGCTAGTGCTATTGAGGCACTTCTTAATAAGATCCATTTGAAATATCTATGATACAAAACATGATAAAAAGTCAATGCTTCACTGAGAAATAGAACTCTTTCCTATTTAGATGTCAATGTTGTGCTTGAAATGAGGTCTAAACTATGATAATATGATCTTTTTACTTAATTTGAATCACATAGATTTCTTTAACTCTATTATTTTCCAAATGTAATTTGTAAATTGGGTCAATGCATTCGTTTGTGCTTTTTCCTCTAAGTAGTGTTACCTTTGCAATCATTCGGTTCATGTGCGCGGTTAGATTTGACGGGTCCACAGGATTCGTTAGCACACTCAAAAGTGAGCTCACATGAGGTAGTTGTATGCAATAATAACTCCTGTAAGTATGGTGTGACGGTGCTTTCATGTTGGGCCAAATCATTGTACTTTGCTACTTTCGATCAATGGGTCAATGCTTCCACTTAGAATGGGCCGTATGCTTTCAATCAGAAATCACTTTGCTCTCAAATTGCCAAATTATTTTGAAAAGGAAGGCCTTAGAATTCATTTTAATCTGAAACGCCGGAAGCTTGTCAAATTTTATGACACAAATATAAATAGGTGAAATTGACTAATCAGTTCACAACCTACTGTAAGGATGCCAGTTGCGATGGAAGTGATTTTCTGTAAAAATGATTAGAAGGATTACAAGGGAATTTTGTACAAAGATTTAGGATAGCAATATTGAAAAGTTTAGAATTGAATTAATATACATATTAATTGGATAACTTTCCCAAGATAAATATGTATAAAGACATGTATGTTTTTCATAACTTTTTTTTTAACATGATTTCCATATTTCAAAGTTTGAACGAAATGAGTAGGAAAAGAATTATATTTTTCTTATTTTAGACAAACGGACCCAAATTTGGACAAAATGGGGTTGACTGAAATCTTAAGAGGCAGTTTGGAGAGATATCATCTTCAAGAGAAACAATAATCACATTGTTGTTATGATTTTGATTACTCTTATGTCACTAATGAGAATAAAAATATTCAAGAAATGCCAATCTCTTGCTATTGTTTTTTTTAAGGCTCAAATGTACTTGGTTGTGCGGACTTTCATCAATAAATTCATCATTATTTGATCGATTTCGAAATTGCACATCTTGATTGTGTTCGGATCGTCAATGATCGCAATTTGCTCTGTTAATTAGTGGTCATTTTCTGAATGCAATTAAGGTGCAAAACATCTGACTACTAGTAAAAAAAAAAAAAAAAAGCAGTTCCTTCTTGCTAGTAACAAGAATTTATTTATTTTTTAAATTTGTAAATCTGTCAAAGCAAATTGAGATATTTATAGCCTAGTATATCCATATCAATGGGATTCTAGAAAAATGGTGTCCAAGAAAGATTACTTTGATCATGAGTAATCTACTACTACTACTACTACTACTACTACTACTACTATTTTCATGCAAATGATTGGAATAACATCCACGATTTCGATCCCATATTTAAAATTTATGGAATTATTATTATGGTTATTATCATCATCATCATCATCAGGATTGGTCATGGATCATCACTTGATTGAAAAGGAAACTCATTTCATCATCATCAAAGAATCTACTACTATTGATCGAGGGATCAGCTGCAAACCAATCCAATGACTACGTAGTGGACCCAAGCCATTTAGCCATGGAACAATTGCTCGACCACAAGGGTTGATTGGGGCACAATCATGTACCACCACGAATCGATAGATGATCATAAATCGATCCTGAGTAGTCATATTCCGATCGTGGGTGATTTCACTTGGTCATGTACTAGCCATGGTCAACCATGAGTTGATCTAGTGCAATCGTGTGTCGATCACAGATCAACCAATCCCACGCAACCACATGACAATCGAGAATCGGCCATGGACCAAGTATGTTTGGTCATGGACTAATCGTGGACTAGTCATGGGTGTAACATCCTCGATTCCAACTCTTATTTTGGTCCAAGCTAGGAGGCTAAGCTAGATAGGCCTTGGATTAGTCAAACCTTCCTAGAAAATAAGTGTGAACAAGTGTGAAAATCATTAAATGGGGGTGATGAGTTTGGAGGCTTAGGTGTCCTAAGTAATTAATGAAAGAAGATGACTCATAAGCTTGTGTGTATAATCATCATGACAAGCCATTAATGAATGGGGTGAATCACATGTCCATGTGTCCCTATTAGATTAGGGTTATTTTTCATCTACTTTGAGACTTCAAAGACAAGTTATTTCCAACTTTAAATACTTGCTGAATCATCGGCCAAGTAATTAATGAAGGATGGTCTTGGAAGACCATTAGGGGCGCCACCTCTCCTCCATAGACTTGCCACTTTGAGTTTCATAGGTTTTGACTTCCCAGTTTTTAGAAACTACTGGACCTTTCCTATTTTCTGATTTTATAGAGTTCTTTGTGCTTCAAATTTGGTGAAACTTCATTCATGAAAGTTGTTTATAATATCTTATTTTATAACATACTTAAATTTCATATTTTTATGAGCCCAAATGATTGGGACGAAGCCCAATAATTTACCGTCCAGAATCTGCTGAGTGTAGTAAAAACAGTGACCAAGTTGCTTTCTTGAATTCTTATAAAATATTCCCTTTTGAATTTGGATATTCTTTCTTCACAAAAATTTTAATGACATCCATATCTACAATATATTAAAATCTCAAAGAGTTTTGTGAAGATTTGAATTTTGAAATGAGTCTCTCTTTCTGACTATTGAATCTGCTCGATGGACGAATTTTTGGTTGTATTTAGTGAATTTCTTCTCTTTCCACAGCACAAAATTTGGCTAATTTTCCTTCATAAAAAATGTTTCTTAAGATCTTTTCGAAAATATATTAAAATTTTATAATTTTCGAGACTTTTTGATAAGGTAATGACACTAATTTCGAAAGTTGCTCGAAACTATTCTTTAACTTAGAATGGGAGGTTACACGCCAAACTTGGAGAGGAAAGGGCTACATGCCCAACTTGAGGAGTAAGCCATTTAGAGTCTTTTTGGATTGGGATAAAAATGTATCAAATGCTCTTGGACCATAGTGCATCAATGTTAGGTTGAGTCATAAGGCTTAGGTGTCCCCTAATTAATATAGTCATCATTATAAAGATAACTCAACCCCCAAATGGCCCAATAAGAAAAGGAACAAGAATGACCCTAGGATTAGGCTAGCCACATCTTCCTCCTTAGCCTTGCCACCTTACCAACCTAGGCTTGCTACCCAAAGAAATCCTATTGATTCATTTGGAGGATAATGATGAGAGATTTACCTATAAATAGAGGCATTTTCCCCAATACCACACACATCACCCCATCTCTTCTCCTTCACTTGCTTCTCTCTCTTTCTCTTACGCCTTCTCATCATCGCCCTCTCTCCCTCTCTTGGCCTTGCTTGCCTATTGCCTCATCAGACAACCCTCTATTGGTAATACTACATATAGTTCATCGAGATTCATCAAAGGTAAGTAGAATCTCTAACTCTTAATTAGGGCGATAGCCTACATCGTCGAGTTTAGTGATATGCTCACTTGTGTAAGCAACATGTATATTGTAATGTTCTTTTGTATGATTTGCTCATATTCGCATGATTGAATGCAATCACACCATTGAGCTTTGTATGCTTTGGCTAAGATAAAAGATGAAGAATCGATTTGTGTAATGCACTTATATGATGCACTTAAAGAGGAAAAAACGTTCGTCGTCACATAGAGTTAGCAGTGATGCCTTGTTCATTGAACATGATGCCTTAGTTAAGTCAAGATGCTTGGGTTTGAGCTCGAATGCCTTGGGTAAGCTAGCCCTGAGATACCCTGGTTGAGCCAAGATGCTTGGGTTGAGCCCGGATGCCTTGGTGAGCTAGCGTTATGATGCCTCGATTGAGCCGGGATATCCTTGGTTGAGCCAAGATGGCTAGCTTGAAGTTGGATGCCTCGGTTGAACCGGGAGGGCCTAGTTGAGCTAGGACGACGATAAATGAATTTGCATGAGTGTCGGTTTATGCATAAGCATGATATGTTGATATGTTCATTGACAAGCAAAAGGTAAGCATGCATTGAAATATGTAATAATGGACATCTACATGTAGTCGATGTGTATGAATAAGTTTACTAATGATTTGTCATCGATATTGCATTGCGAGTGTTGTACCTACTAGATTTTGAGAATAAGATGTCTTCCTAGTAGAGAATTAAGGGTTTTCCTTATTGAGTCAATGACTCACCCCATTGTTTTTTAGATTGTAGGTATGGAGGGGTTGCAATCTTGATTGTGAAGTTAAGATTCACTCTAGTCTTTTTTAGCATAAAGCATGTAATGGTTGTAAATATAATAGCTCATGACAAAAATAGCTTGTAAATATAACTGATGTGATTATATATTTTTAAATAGTTGTTTTCCTGGCTACATGTTGTTGTTTGGGTGTTGTATGTACGTTTCCGCATGTGCTTAATAAAAATATAAAAGAAATGGGATGGTGACGCACTTGGGACGTCGCAAAAATAACTATTGCTACTCGTGATCCTAGGAATGGAATTGGGGTCATGATAATGGGCCCCTTATAGTGGATCACAAACCGATTCAAGATAGGTCTCGAATTGGCCTCGCGACCTTCCCATAGGCTTTGTGCCAATCAATGAGCCTGACCTAGTACCAAGCCTAAGCCTTGGACTAGGCTTTGAGCCCTTTCTTAAGGCCATGGACCAAGCTAGGAGCCTGATAATGAGTCAGGACATGTGCCTAGCCCTACACTAGGCTTCAAGCCAATCGACAAGCCCAATTAGGTAGGCTCCATGCCTAACTAGAGTCGGCCATTAAGTTTGTGCAATAGGCCCTTGACCAAGCCAAAATATTCCATTTTTGCCCATGATAAGAATATTAAGGATGGCTTTGCCACAAATCTTGGATGTGTTAGAATGGTCAATGAGGGATGTACATGAAAAGCCCTTGCTTAGTATCATTTGCATTTCCAATGGTCAATTACCATGTATGCCTTATTCTTTGGAAATGGACTAAAGAGAACACTTTGGAATCTCTTGGATTATTTAATGATAGGGTGATTCATCACTTTAGGTAGCCTAGAGAAGATTTGGCAATCATTACCAAAGATTTTCTTGGGGATTAAGTGAGGGGCTCTTGGATAAATATACCAATGAAAAGAGATATAATGGACAACTATTACTATCCCAAAACTTAGGTATGCCAAACTACCCCCTTAGGGTGCCACCTCTTTAAGAAGCCTTAATGGCCGATAATGATGCATGAGCTTAAGTGATCCATTGGGAGGGAAACAAGTAAGTCTTCAATTATTCTCATAGGCCATAAGATTGTCACACAACCAAGTTAGGCATGCCACCTCAACTATATAGCCGTGCCACTCCAAGAAAGATTATTGGGCCATTTGGACAAGTAATGATGAGATTTGAGAATATAAATAGAACCACCCCATTCATTCTCACCCTTAGCTCATTCCTCTTCTTCCTCTCTTCCCTCTCGGCCTTGCTCTCCTACTGCCTCACCGGACAATCCTCTCTTGGTAAAATCACTTCTATTCATTGAAGATATGTAGAATCTCTACTTCTTGGTCAGGGTGATAGTCTATGTCATCAAGTTTAGTTGTTTACACACTTGTGCTAAGTTTTATGCATGTTGATAATTGATTGCTCACGTGTTTATGTTTCTAAGTGGAATCGAGCCCTAGGTCATGGACAAGTCTCGCTCAATCTTAGACCGAATTGAGGTGTGTCGGTTTAAGCCATGAGTCACATTGCTCAAACTTGGTTGCACTCTTATTTGGGCTTATTTTATGTATATGTTGACAATCAATTTCCTCATGCCTTTATATGTAAGTGGAATCTCTAACTCTTAACTAGGGCAATAGCCTCAGTCAATAAGTTTAGTTATGTACACATTCATGCTTAGTTTTATGCATATTGATGATTGATTGCTCATGTGTTTACATTCCTCAACCGAATCGCACTTCGAGTTACGGATGAGTCTCGCTTGGCCTTAGACTTGCATTGAGGCATGACAGTTCAAGCTGTGAGTTATGTTGCTCGAACTTGGTTACACTCTCGTTCGGACTTAGTTTGTGTACATGTTGACAATTAGTTTCCTCATGCATTTGTATGTAAGTAAAATCTCTAACTCTTGGCTAAGATAATAGCCTACATCATTGAGTTTAGTTGTGTATGCACTCGTGCTTAATTTTTTGCATGCTGGTGATTAATTGTTCATGTGTTTATATTTTTAAACTGAATCATGCTCCAGGTCACAGATGGGTCTTGCTCAGCCTTAGACTGGCATTGCAGCGTGTTAGTTCATGCCGTGAGTCACATTGGTTGGACTTGGTTGTACTCTCATTTGGGCTTAGTTTGTATACATGTTGACAATTAGTTTCCTCATGCCTTTGTATGTAAGTATAATTTCTAACTCTTAGTTAGGGCAATATGCTACATCGTTGAGTTTAGTTATGTGCTTGCTTGTGTAAATTGCATATGTGTTGTAATATTCTTTAATATGGTCTCATGTTTGTATATTTTAGTGCGTTCACACCCCAGGACGAGGTCGAGATTCGCTTGACTTGGAATTGACATCAAGTCACGACAACCTAAGCCGATGAGGCCATGGATTGGCATTGAGGCATGCCGGTTCCAAGTCTCGTTTGGTATAGGGATAACTTAAGCCCATGAGTTCTTAGATCGGCATTGAGGCATACCGATTCCAAGTCATGCTTGGTATATGGACTGACCTAAGCATGCGATTTGAGCCACAAGTCAAGAATCATACACGGCATATTATATAATATGGTAATAAAGGCCATGTCACACACACTTGAATAAGCATGCCCTTAGGCCTTGTATACATTGGCTAAGAGGAAATAAAAAATCGACTTGTGTGATATATGACATGTGTCACATATAAGAAAGATAAATGTTGTAAACACATTTAGGTTGTATCAATGGCAAATCTTTAATGAGGATGGTCTAAGAGCACACCCCGAAGAGGATAATATCAGGTTGGAATGATGGATGGTTCAAGAGCATGAGCCTGCTCTAAATGTCGCATTACATTACCTCATTCACGAGAATGAGATGCCTTAACTAAGTTAGGATGCTTGGGTTTTAGCTTAGAAGCCTTGAAAAGCTAGCCTCGAAAGCCTTGGTTAAGCTGATATATCCTGATCAAGCCAAGAAGCCCAACATAAAACTGGAAGTCTCGATCAAGCTGAAAGGGCCTAGTCGAATTAAGACAAAGTTAAATGAATCTTTTATGTGTGTTGGCATATGCATAAATATGATATGTTAATGTGTTTATTAATAAGCCGAAGTTAAGCATGTATTGAAGTATACTATAATGAACACTATATGTAGTCGAAGTGGAGTAGTAAGTTTGTTATTAATTTACAATCAACATTGTATTGTAAATTTTGTACCGGCCATATTTTGATGATAAGATGTCATTTTATTAGAAAATTAGGGGTTTTACTTATCAAGTCCCCCAACTTACTCCCTTATCTTTCAAACTTGTAGGCATGAAAATCTCACATTAGTTTTGGGAGCTACATACATGCTAGAGAAGATAGGAATTTCCCTGATCAATGTGGATACTTGTAATGTAATGTAAAATAGATAGATGGCTCATAGAGAAATGGCTTGTAAATGTATTAATATAGTATAAAGCAGTGTGTTTTGTGTTTTGTATGTCTCGGTCTTTAGTTATTATTTGTTTGTGGAGTTTGTTTGTTCATGTTTCTGCACGTACTTATTCACAAGATAATAAGAATCGGGATGGAAATGAATTTGGGACGTTGTGAAGGTAACCTTTACTACTTGTGACCTTAAAAATGGTGTGGGGTTGTTACAATTAGCATAATTCTTCATGTGGCAAATACAAATAGATCATAAATCTTCTATATATAGTTTGTGGGCAAAGGAAGAATAAAAAACAATCTAATCTACAAAAAAAAAAATTAACTATGATAAGACAAAATAGAAAGTCGATCTTTGATTGATAGTTAAAAACAAAAATCATACTTATAAGGTAACTATAACCCAAATTTTGAAAATCATAATACTCTCTCTCTCTCTCTCTCTCTCTTTCTCTCTCATCCACCCAAACTTTAGCTAAGTGTAGCTTCAATTAGATCTGATCATAGGCCTAATTGTCCATGAACTTACTTAGGCCCAGTCCCTTAAGTTCTAAAGGCGCTTTTAGGTTGGCAAATGACCATATAGTTATTTAGTTATTAAGCCCTAGCCAGGTCTACTGAATCTTCATAATATATATATATATATATATATATATATATATATATATATATATATATCTTATATATATATATATATTCTTGATGGGTTAGTGTAGGCAATATTTTGAAGCCTATTTGTGATTTAGTCGAGCTAGTCCATTAATCACCTATGTTGAGAAATCATTCCTTAAGTGGTTTCGATGGTTGACAAAATTTAGAGACTTTGTTTATGATAAAAAGTATTTTCAAGTGGACAGTCAGATGTGATGTGATTAGACATTATTAATTAGAACCAGAGTCGTGGCTTAATTACTTTCTTCCTTATACATTTTATCAAACGGCTTGGAATGAGTCAAATATCCTCGTGCAATGTCTAGCGGTAATTGGTTGGATTTCATGCCATACTTATAAAGAGTTTTAAAAAGAAAGTTTTGCTAATATCTTTAGGAGATTCAACTTTCTTGGAATTTCTTTTGAAAGGCAAAACATTCTTTCTATTTGTAAACACTCAACTTTGGAAACTTGAACTGTTGCGTGGGCGGTAGAAATTATGGGAAGCATAAACCTTTGCAACCCTGAAGCCATCAAATCTTCTCAATTAGATCCAAGTCAACAAGTAGATTGGCTAGATAAGTCATCCTAGAGATATGTCCAACAGTCGGCTTGGACTAAGAAAGTATAATAAGAGATTTCAAAGCTGAAAGAATACAATTCACATTCATGAGATATGAAATTTTTAATTCCGAGAGTCTAAATAGTATTTTTGGTGATCTAATATATTTGTTTTTGCTGAGTGATACTATGTAATCCTTTAGAGTTTGAGAGTGTGAGAAGTTGTTTACACACACTTGAGCACTTATAGCTTAGGACTTATAACCTCTGATCGATTCTTACTAGTGAATTTCATCTAATAAGTTATAGTGTGCAAAGTAGACATAGGCTTAGAAAAGTCAAACCACTATAATTTTGAGTGTGCAATTTTCTATCATTTATTCTTCTTATTAATTGTGATAGAATTATACACTGGTAATATCTAACCACTTCATTAGAAGTTGTTTTGCTATAATATTTATTTAAATTTCTTCATTTCCGTACAAACACCTATTCCCCCTTTAGGTGATAGTTATAGCCATAACAATTGGTATCATAGTCTAATTACTCTTTATTGAAGTGTTTTACTACTTTTAAGTTAACGATTTATCTATGGTTAGCAATATTGCACTAGCATTTATGGAAGGACAAAGCGACACAAGGCTTCCGTACTTCGATGGAAAAGACTACAAATATGAAAAACAAGATGAAAACATTCATCAGATATGAGAATCCCTTAGAGTGGGATGTTGTTTTGAAAGGCATAAGACCAAAGGCTTCTTCAATCAAGGAAGAAGGCAAAAAGCCATAAACCTCCATTCTTTCTAATGTAAACATCACTAAAAGAGAAGTACTAGATGCTAAAGTTGTTTATTCTTTATATTGAGCTTTATCTCCATATGAATATACTCGAATCTTTTCACGTGAATCAACAAAAGAAATTTGCGATAGATTGCAGATAACTTACAAAGGAACTAATCACATCAAGGAAATGAAGATAAACATTCTTCTCAGCAATATGAAGCCTTTAAAATGAAACTTGAAGAATCCATAATCGACATATTTAGTAGATTTACTGACATTGTCAATGGATTGGCATATTAAGTGCAACATGTATCAGAACCAATGAAAGTGAACAAGATTCTTTGAGGTTTGTCAAAGGATTGGAACAACATCAAGACATCCATTTGAGAGACTCAAAGGATCTCCTCTTTTTGTGGATGAACTCATGGGAACACTCCAATCCTATAAAGAAGAACGTCTGAGCGAGGAAGATACCGGAGGTAAGAAAGCAATAGTGCTAAAATCAAATCTTGACTATGATGGATGATTCGAATTTAGACAAAGATGATGAGGATGAGGAGGAGATAGCCCTTATGGTGAAAAAGCTTCAAAAAATGGCTAGAAAGGAAGGAAGTTCAAAGGAAAGAAATCCTTCAAATCATCTTAGCAAAAGAGAAACTTCTACAACAAAGAGGAAAATAAAGATGTTATCTACTTCGAATACAAGAAACAAGGACACATCAAACCGAATTGTTCTCTTTTGAAGAAAAGAAAGAACAAGAATGAAAGACAAAGAAAGCACTAAAGACCAAAACGTGGAGTGACACTAAGTGCGAAAAAGTGATGAAGAATATGCCAATATCTGTCTTATGGCAAAATCATATCCTAAAGAAGAATTTGAGGTAAGAGATTTTGATATTCCTTTTGAGTATCTAATTATATAGAAGAATTACTTATTAATTACAAGGTTGCACTTAGAACATTTTTAGAATTGAAGAAGGAAAACTCAAGATTGAGACAACAGGATTCTTTCCAAAAAGAAAAGATCGAGTATTTTGAAAATGATCTTCTTCAAACAAAAGAAAATCATGATTTTGTTTTAAAAGACAATGATTCTTTGAAAAAGGAAATTTTAGAAGTTGCAAAAAGATTTTCAATTGGCTCGAAGACTTTGGAACATATTTTGTCCATCCAAATCCCATATTACAACAAATCAGGACTTGAATGCAAAAAAAAAAAAAAATTAGAAAATGATTTTCTGATTCACAAAGAAAGGATAAGGCAAAAGTGTCACGCCCCAAACCAGGGTACGCACACATCCCTCGGCGGTCAATTAAAAATGCGACATCCCAAGACACGTCACCGACCCATTCTTTTTATCTTTTGATTAAGCACATGCGGAAGTGAATTAAATAAACCACGGTCAATAAACAAATAATAGGGATAGTAAAAACACAGCAACGATTTTTCTCAAACTATATATATATATATATATATATATATATACATACACAAGTTTGCCTCAAAAAGAAACTCCTAGGTGACCTACACCCCGGACCCCTTCGACTCGAGCACTGGATCCACCACGACACCGTCCAAGATGTTGATGTCCATGGGGTGACCTACTTGCCCATCCTCAGTTTCGATAGGCGGTCTATCAAAACTGTGCATGGGACCCTCCCGATCATTGTTCAATTTCGCAATAAACCAAGTCTGGAAAAGGTGGGGCACGTGGTTCACCAAACCCTCGTCAACCCAAACCATAGTCACTACTAACTCACGGCATTGATTGGTCCTGGAGGTAGGGAAAGAGGTAGACTCTACCTCCATATCCCACGGAATCCCGAATTGGACTAGATAGATCTCCATACTAAGGACCTAAAAAATGTTAACCATGAAGGGGTGAGATAAATCTCAATGAATCAACAACCTAAGCCTCGTTTAGGACGCGAATTCGCCTCGAAGGCGGCCTAAGCACGCACCATACAAAACTCACCTCACCTCAGCACGTTCCTGCGTATTAGCACATCACATATGCCATTATAAGGACAACAAGCATAATTAATAACTAGAACACATAATTCTCACTCTTCAAACATTCACATGGGTCCCGATTATAAGGTAAAACTATTTTGACACATCTCATACCATGCCAAACAATGTTGTCCCATAATCAAGCGCAATAGCACAATCATACACAATGTTCTGATTATTATGACCCATCGGCTACGGCCAACTCAAAAGTCAGCGATCGTCTGGCGTAACAGGGCATTGTCCTGCCCCATTGAGTACGGTAACGTCTTGCACACCTTGCCTAGACAGCATTCCATAAAGGAGCATCGGTCCGGTTTCAACCACGACTCGGCATCCCGTTGATGTGAGGGCATCCAAACTTAATCAAGTATCGTCCCACGTAAACACACAAGGACAAGTTCCATTAAGTGAGCATACAAGCATATATTTAGCCAAAAACACCATGCTTTGCATTCAAATGCCTTGTTTCAAAGAATGTACTTGGCCAATTTTTCTTCTTATTAAAAATTCCGGTAAAATAATTGTGCGTGGTCACGTATTCAAAATAAAACCGTCAAACTTGGTACATTCCCATTTTAAAACTCCACGGTTTTATATAGTACATAAAAGTTGGCGTCCAAACCCGACACCTAGCTTTTTTCCATTTAATTTCCCATAAAACCAAGTTTTGTACTAAAAATCAATAACTACCATCAAGCAATCAATTGCACAACACAGTACATATAAACCATTAAAAGCATGCATAAATCCATCCAAGAAAACGAGCTTAAAATTCTATATAACACCTAATGTCACTAATTACGTTAATTACGATTAATTAAATAAATTACGATTAATTAAGCTAAACCAACTTAATTAACCTAACATAATTAATGATCATAATCATGATTAATTAACCTAACCATGATTACTTAATATAACCATGGTTAATTAACCTAACTAAGGTTAACTAACCTAACCAAGTTTAGTTAACACTAATCTAACTAACCCTCATCAAGAGTAATCTAACCACCCTTAAGCGTAATTAACGACTTAATCAATGATTAGAGAGTTAACTCATGATTTTCGACGGCGGTGGGCTCACGGCAACGAGAACACAAAACAACCACGGCTTACACAAAGGCTTAATAGTGGTTGTTGTAGACCTATGAACTCTCAGCCAAGGAAGAGGGGACTTCGGCTTGGTGGGTGGCCATGGGGATGGCTGAACAGTGGGGGTTGCGGCTGTGTGGCGGTGGTGACAAGGTTGCTGGGGTGGCGTTGCTGGTGGCAGCGATGGTCGCTAGGTGGCCGAGACAATGGCTGGACGTGAGGAGACGTTGGATGGTTGAATGGTGGGCTGCTAGCGTGAATGGTGCTGCTGGGGTGGATGTTGGATGGGGTGAAGATGAGATGATGGAGCGGTGATGTTGGCGGTGGCAAGATGAAATCGCTAGCGTGAGGAGGGGAAATGGAGATGGATGGTGGGTGATGATATGGTGGTGAGGCGTGCGGCTATGGAGCTTGGATGAAGAAGTGAAGAAGAAACGTGAGGGAGAAAAAGGAAGGGAATGGCAAAAGAAGAAAGTCGGCTGGGGGGGGGAATGTGCGTGTTGAGAGAGTGAGGAATGGGAGAGAGAGAGAGAGAAAGAAAGGAAGTCAAATGAACAACCAATGAGAAACCTAGCCAAATATCTAAACTATCATCACATGGCCTCCAAAGTCTTCATGCCTCAAAGTTTTATGCCCACCCAATCATAATTTAAACTTTAATTTCCCAATTTAGAGCCTTTTGGGGTAGAAAACTCCTAATTTCTCTACCCATCCGAATTTCATTTTTATTTTCTTTTTGTCTGAAAATCGTTTTTCCACAAAATTCCTGACTCGTCAAAAATTTGTCAAAAGATGAGACGACATCCAATAAATGGATTGTGACATGCTCAAATGTCCGATTCCCAAAACCAAATTTAATTTCGTGGTTAAAATCAACCGAACGCGACTTGAGTACGACCTAATCTACCAGGTAGCTATTAGGGGTTTTAGCATGTTTGACCCGTGGTCGATAATTTTCGATCCACGTTTGTGTATCTTTGAATCGTAGATAACCCTCGGTTGTCATATAATCCCAAGGTTTCAATCACGTTTCTCGAATATAATATCGATAGAAAATCAGGTTATTATCATTCAACACAAATATCGCAATAATGCAGAACCACCCACAATTCGACCACGTACTTCTGTCGAATCAACTCACATCCATTTGCTAGTCGATTTATAACGGTGTCGTATTGACCCTTGCCAATTACTATGGTCGAGCGGTTAATTTATGATTGAATTCTCTAGTTTGTTGCATTTATATCTCTTAACGGCCTCATCTAATAGATTAATTCGCGAGAGATCAGTTCCGAATAAAAATAACCATAAGTGCGTCAACGAAACAACCATTTCATATATCCGAAATGGGGCCAAATTTTGAGATGTCACAAAAAGCCTCAGAGAGTTTTCTATGAAAATTATTTTAGAAAACAATTTGTAAAACCTGTTGGTCAAGACCTTCTTAAAAGTTCAATTTGTGGTAGTCATGATCATTATGAAAATGATTTTTCCAATGATTGGAAGTCAATTAGAAGAAACTTTCTAAGTATGGCTGATCCTTCTAATAAAAGAGGACCCAGACAAATATGGGTATCGAAGAAGACTTGAATTTGTCTTAATCTTTGTAAGTACCAAAGCAAAAGAGAAACAAATGATACCTCGATAGTGGTTGCTTAAGACATATGACTAGTGATCCAAGCAAGTTCATTGAACTTTCAATATTCAATGGTGATAGTGTTTCCTTTGGAGGGAACAACAAAGTAAAGATCATCGACAAAGGACCAATTGATATTGGAAATCTAACAATAAGAGATGTATTTCTTGACAAAGGTCCGAACTATAATCTCATCAGCATTAGCCATTTATGTGACGCTAGTTACAAAATCTACTTAAAAAAAAAAAACAAATGCTCAAGCACGAGTAAAGATCTGAAGCAGTCATTTACTGAAAGGAGATATGGAAATGTCTATTTACTAGATACAATTGTTGATGACGTTTAATGTCTGATCTCTATCAAGGATGAAGTAGATCTCTAGCACATAAAGCTTGGACACATAAGCAGCAAGCAAATATCGAAGCTCTCTTCAAAGAAATTGGTACAAGGATTACTAGATCATAAGTTTGAAATATATGCACAAAAGGTTTCAATGTATATTACTTGAGGTTAAATTATTTGTTCAATCAAGAATAATGTATTTATTTAACAAAGAATTGAAGTCAAATTAAATTATATTTGCATTCGAGGTTTAAGTTGTATGGAAATTTAGGTCATTATAGTTTTTGGTATTAGAGCTAGGTTAACGAAGTGATAAGGTTAATTAGTGACTAAGAGCTTAAGTTAGAAAAGAAATAGTGGACTATGCATATGGACTTAAGTTTTGAGAGTAACTTCATGGAATAAGGATTGCAAAAATGATAAGTTTTGATATAGAAAGTCATGGATTTGTTGATTTAGTAATCTAGGAAATAAATTTGGGAGACATAAGATGCTAATATTGGTTGATTAATGTCATGACAACAATGGAATTTAGAAGTATTAAGTTTTAACTATAAGTTCCTGTGGTGAGTGATGATCTTTTGGAAGTTTAGGATGTTATTCGTAGTTACAAGCAATTGATAATTGGCTTTAGTATGCAAATCAATAGGCGTTGGTTATTGGTAATTAGATGGATTTGGATTATGAAGCTTAAGCGTGATCTATAGATAGTAGGATTGAGAGTTAAAGTTATGATCAACTGAGACAAGTCAAGATTTTCTTATTAGAAAAGGAGAATTTATATTGGAAGTTTTCATACATTACATGGCGACATTTGATATAACAAAAATTGGTCTTAGAACTAATGATTTAAATTGTAATGAGGAATATAAGATTATTTGTGATTTATAGGTTCGCGTAATGGGTGTGATCTTCATTGTCAACTTATGAGCAGTAGGTTATAATCTTATTTAAAAAGCCTCGTGGAATAAGTGGACATGATCAATTTCAATTGTACTTTCCTCTCGGTGAAAGGCAAGTGCTTAAGTTGTTGATCTAAGAAATGATAAGTTTATGTGATGATCCTTTAGGTTGGCAACTAGAGAAATATAAAATAGAAACTAGATGAATTCTTATTTTAGTGATTTAAGAAGTTAAATTCATCCAATCGTGTGATGATCATTTAAGTAGTGATATTAATAAGATTTGTAGATTAAAGACAAACTCTTATTTTGGTGATTTGGGATAGCAACTATTCAAATTTAAGTGATGATCTTGGAAGTAGTGATATTCCTTATAAGAAATGTGGATTAAAGACAAGATCTTGTTTTGATGGTATATTATTTCTTAGAGAGAAATATAGTAAATTGCCTCAAGGGAGACAATAAAATGAAATTTGAAAAAGTTGATCTTTTTACAAGAATTATGATTGGAAGTATTCTAATCATTAATTTAGTACATTTATATTTTGAATCTTGTCTTGGATATATTGAAAGTTAATCATTTAGTGGCACTAGAAAGTACCAATTTTGAAGTTATGTTATTGATAGCTCTATTCGAGGATTTAGTAAGATCATGAAAGGGTTTGATATAATAAGTAGGAGTAAGCTTACATAACTCTTCAAGTGAATAATGTGATATTTTTAGTGTACATCTCAATTGAGATGATGCGAATTGATGGCTGGTAAAAATTAAGTTGTGAATATGAAAGATGCAATATATCGTATGATAGATATATTGCTTGGTTAGCTACTAAGTGTCGACAAATGGAAAGAGAGAAAAGTTTTGTAAAGGTATGACATTTTCGAGATCATAAAGACTATTTAAGTATTGGTAATTCTTTGAATTTTAGAAGAAAATAAAAAAGAAAAAGATTGCTAGAATGCTACAGTAATGTGATCTTGTGTGCATGATAGATCTTAAGTAATAATTCTTGTGGATTTGTTTGGGGATTATAATGTAGAGATTGGAAGAATAAGCTGATTTGAAATTAGATATTGTGCAATAGAACTAAGGAATTTCATAATTCTGATGTAGAAGCCATTGAGGCTGTAGAAATAGTACTTTTGAGGATAAATGTGTTGCAATAAAATTCAAGGAAAAGCTTTGGAAAGAAAATGGATTAGACTTTCAACTGGCTGATGATGACATTTTAAGATTTCATGTATATTTTATGTGCATGATGATGCCGATTGAGGAATGAAATATCTAAAGAAGCTTGTTATAGTTACTTAGTGTCCTTGTTGAGGAAATGCAAATTGGATCCTATACATTTACTAGATTTTGAAGCGTTTGAGAAAAATGAGAGAGTGACTTATATATGGAGAGGTTAGTACAATTTTTGGATCTAAGGAAACTTCTCCTAAGAAAGAAGACTATTCCTATACCCAAATTCTTATAGCAATATCTTGCTCAGAAAGAAGTGAAGTAGAAAGTGATGATGAAATGAAACACAAAGAATCCTTAGTTCGTTTGGTTGATTAGGTGAATCTAAATTTCCAAGACGAAATTTTTTTAAGAGGAGTAGAATTGTGACATCTTAAATTTTCATTGTATTTATTATGGATGTTGTGTTATATAGAAATAAGATTTATATTTCTCCATACGGACATTACTAATTGTCACACGATTTTCTCTGTCTCTTGTAATCATAATATTAGCCACTTGTCACCAATTTGGTTGCCACATTCCTTAGTTTATCGCCTAATTTCTTACTTACAAATTACATCATTTCTTATATCTCTTTTTTTTTTTTTTTTTTTTTTTTTAACTTTGGCCCATTAATGCTCTTTAAGCTTGCAAGCCAAGAGTCCTCATTCATTATCCACATTTCCCTGATTTTCAATCATACCTATAGATTTACATCATGTATGATCTCAACTTTTGCTTCAAAATTAAATTGAATAACAATTCTTATCCATGCATCTACTTGGGCCATCTTATGCTATTTCCAATATCATATTCATTAGATACTCAAATTATGCCACTTGTTATATTTTAATTTGTATACATCTCTTTGTACTCTCCACCAATTGTTTTAACCCCAATAAACTCATGACTTTTAACTTTAGTTAACTAAAATGTATTGTTTTTAACTAATGAGAAACACAAGTCAAGGTTTTCTCTATCTCTCATTAATGCTTGAAATGATTGCAATTCAAATAATGTTTCCTCATTCATTTATTTTACTTGGCAAATAATCTAAATAACTATTTTGGAATTGTAGAGTTAAGCCATTTGTCACCTTCTGATTCGACCACATCACCTTCAATCTCAACCTAGTGTTTTAAACCCAATGTTATCATTACTTTTTAATATTGGTTAATGAATTTTATCCATTTTTAACTCTTGTAAAGTTCTAGTACATCTCCCTTCTTTGTTTGTAGGAGCTACTTCAAGTATTCAAGAAAACTTCTGCTCATTCTTACAAAGAAAAAGAGAGCTCCATGTCTCTTTCTTTTATCTTTCATCTCACATGCGTTTGAAGAAAAGATGAAGGTCTCACGTTTATTTTTCTAAAGTTTCTAATTTCACCATTTCTAGTGTTTACAAGGTGAATTGTTGGGTTTCCTCTTCATTTTATCAAAATAGTTTAGTTATTTAAAAAGATTTAGAGTTCTTAGTCTTTGTTCTTGTTTATCTTGTTTTGAAAGTGGTTAAAGCTTTGAGTTGTCCAAGTTTTATTCAAGGCAGGTGAAAAATATAGGAGGTAAGTTAGATTGATCTACTTGGTGCTCTTGACTTGATTGATCGATAGTTGTTAATTTTAGTTTAAACTTTGATGTTAAGTGTGAAAAGATTATAATGATTGCATAATGAATTGTTGTGTTCATTTGACTTTAATCAATGAGTTTCCATATATTGAAGTTCTAACTAATCAACCTCTAGGAGATTCAATAGTAGATTAAAATGAAAAGTGATATTTTCATGATTCGACTAAGTTACCATTTACTAGTTAAGCGTTGTTGATTATTGGGTTGTCAATGTTATATTGTTTGTTATTTGGGGTGTCAATATTATGCTGTTGATTTTTGAATTGTCAATATTATGTTGTTGATTATTTGAATTATCAATGTTCGCATGATCGATTCTCTAATAATGTTATCATTTGCTTGCATGAGAAATGACAAGATGTAAGCATATTATCATCATCACTGACATATGTAATTATGAGAAAGGAGATGGGAGAAGTACACTAGAAGTGCTTTAACTTGCGTATAGCACTCACTTAAATGCCCCTAGCAAAAAATTTTGACTAGAGAAATTACATGGCTTTTACAATTAAAATTTTTATCTAAGTTGGCATTCTTTGGCATTGAAGTGATCATTTTTCTATTAAGATTGGCACTAAAGTAATTATTTTTTTACACTGAAGTGATCATTTTTTTTTTAAACAATGACTAGCATTGAAGTGATCGCTTCTTAACATGCCATATGACGTTGTTTAGAGTTTTTTTAGCATTGAAGTGATGAATTTTTCCATTAAGATTAAGTGATCATTTTTTTACAATTTACAATGACAGGCACTGAAATTATCACTTCTTAATGTGCCATATGACGTTGTTTGGGATTTTTTGGCATTGGAGTGATGACTTTTTCATTAAGATTGGCCTTGAAGTGGTCATTTTTTTAGTAATGATTGGTACTCAATTGACAATTTTTTTACAATGAATAGTACTAAAGTGATCAATTTTTTAACTCGCTACGTGATGTCATTTAGAGATTATGTTGATTAGACATGCTAGCAAGCTAGGTAATATTGAGAAATTAATAAAATACTATCATGTCAAATTTCCGGTGAATTAGATCGGAGTTGGCACTCAAGTGATCCTTTTAATCAAAAAATGGCACTTAAATGAGCTTGCGAAAAGTTGTGGCATTAAAGTGAACGCCATATATAAGTTAAGACACTTCTAATGTACTTCTCCTTGAAAAGGAGATGAAAAGATGCTGTGGATGAAGTGTTGATGTTATGAATGAGTGTTGAACGTGTGGCTGATGCATGGGAGATTATGTGATACTAATGTTGTATGCATGACACCATATGAGTAAATTTGTAAAGTATTATGATTTGTAAATTCCATCAACCATATAGTGGGAGTGACGATGCCCCGATGTGTCGCAAGATGCCTTGCTATGTGATTGAGATGCCCCAAGGAGTGTTCTCGAGAGTCGCGTGTTTTAGGATGCCTCGAGAGTGTTTAAGAGGAGAAGTAATAATGAATGTAATGCATGATCATGAGATGTATACATTCACATGTTGTCTCCTTGGTGGTAACCATATATCATAAAATATTATGCCATCTACTTACATCTTAATGGATATTTGTGCATAGTGATGAGATGCTAGCTACTACCGATGCTTCATGAAATAATATGCCATTCTCTTTTTCTTGAGTAAATGAACTTATGTATTGATGTCAACACTTTTCATTGGCATATTACGTTAGTAAAGAAAGAGCACTTGCTTTTGCATATGTGAAACACGGTTATCTTGTATGACTTTAAACTCATGTTGCATTGCACGGCTTGACTATTAAGGTGGTCTTTTACCTTAGACTTAGAGACTTCATTTACTAGGCTTCAACTTACCCTTTATTTTTTCAGATTTGTAGGATGGATAACCCTTCATTACTACAACTTGGAGTCCTCATATGTTTTGACTGTGATTTCCATGATGTACTTGTATCAAAATCATCAATAGTATACACTAAGTATAATTCTATTTTATGAGTCATCTTGGGATTGTTAGATGAGTTTCCCATCGACTTATCGCTAGAACATCAGCGATGAGATAATTGTATCATTGAGGGACTTCAATGGATCTTTTAATTTCAATGGCAATGGCTTGTTGATTGGTGAGGTTTGTCAATTTGTAGTTCAGAAGCTTTTACATTAATGCTTCCGAAGACCATTTTGTAAGGCCTGGACTGGAGTGTGCTACGAAAGTGGAGACCATTTGGGTCTCTGTACAAAAGATTTCCATGTATATTGACTGAGGTTAAATTATTTGCTCAATTGAGAATAAAGTATTTATTTATCGAAGGATTGAAGTGAAATTAAATTATAATTTGCATTCGATGTTTAAATTGTTTGACAATTCAAGCTGTTACAAGACTATTAGTCCGGAGAGTGAATGTAGGCTTACACTATGCTGAATCATTATAAAGCTCTAAGTACATCTTTCTCTATCTCTCTATGTATACTATTGATATAACTAGATCCTGCTTATATCAACATTCGATTTTACCCAATTATGCTTATATCAAATTTGATGCTTTTAATTCTGCAATATTTTTATCAAGTTTTTGAAATGACCTATTCACCACCCTAAAAGAGAGGCCCCCCCCTCTTCTCTTTTTCTCTTCTCTAGGTAATACTGTTAGCCAACAACACATATTACATATTTTCAACTTCTTCAATTTGTAGCAAATGGGCCAAGAGTAATATGAACGGGAATTTTTTGTAGTTAAATTTTAGGAAGGGTCTTTGATAGGTAAATATATGTTTGATGATAACTATTGGTTTAACTGTATTATGAGGTGTGCATATTCTTTTTGTAAACTCTAATCCTGTACCCAACTTACTGTTTTATCGAATACATAGATTGATGTATATTTTGATAATGAGTTTGTGTTGGCTGAGTTAAGTCTAGACTTAATAATCCATTAGCTAAATTTTAGGTGATTTACCCGAAATTTAGATCGCGACAATGTATATTTTGATAATGAGTTTGTGTTGGTTTGTGCTTGAAACTACGTATGGTAGCCCCTATATTTGTAGGAGTCGGCGTGTGACAATTCTCATCCCCTATTCTGACATATTTTTCATTTCTTACTAATAAAATTTATCATTCAGCCAATCTATCATTTATCTTTTTCTGTCGTAACCCTACTAGATTTCTTGAATTAGTAATTGGTAGTAACTTATCATCATTTGTTTGCGTACATGTGATGATTACCATCTCAGTGAAATGAAATATATACAATTATAACCACTGGTGCGACAAATGGAGGCGTGAATAAAACTTAAATGTCATTCAAGCTACCGTTAAAAGTGCACCTACATATTTGCGTCGTGATTGATAAATTCAATAAGATCTAGTAACTGCAGCTCTTTAGTTAATAACTCGTACTTTTGGATATTATGATTGCATATTTAGTAACATTTGTGATAATATATATATATATACAAAACTAGCATGATCATAATGTCATGTGAATGTAGCCATGAAATATTAGATACATGTCGCACAATCTACTACTAAGGTCCTCATCAATATATACATGATTATCAACAACTATGCTGCACTTCAGCATCAACTTGTGTCTCCTCGAAAATCACTAGCATAGATTACTTCGTTTCGTGCAGATATATATAGTAAGTTCAGAACAAGTGTACAAGTGACAAATATCTATCCTCCTGCCCCCAGCAGAGAAGGAAGATACTTCAACCTAGTAGTGTTGTCTATAGACTTCTAGATGACGGGATTTCCATATCCATACTTTCGATTATAAAAACAAAATACTTTGACGCAACAAAAAAAAAATGATTTCATCATTGTCTGATAAAAAAATAAAATAAAAAATCAACCAAGAATGGGCTGTACCAATGTCAGTGACCCGGATCTGCTCAAGTTAGATTCAAAACAATTTGTTTCACAGAAAATTGAGAAAATATATTTCATGAAAACCATTATTAAGGAAAATAGTTAGTTTTTCTTTATTTGGTGATTTCTTTCTCATCAAAAGAATAAATCATTTTCCTTCAATCTAAACTTATCGTTTTCAATTCAAGGAAAATGTTTTATATAGAAGGATTAGTTTTGTGTCGTTAGAACACTGAAAAGTCGGAAATAATTTATCGGAAACTTTGCGACCCTGAGCCTCTTTACTTCCTAGCCCCAATTACACCACCAACCCCAGATTTGAGTCTATCCTCACCATTAATTTCCTGACCTTGACCACTCCTAAATCCTCCTAATCAGCATGAAAATCACAGCCCCTTCACACTGGTTTGCCTGCCATTTCAAGCGAGTCCAGAGAATGTCCAGAGAAGTGGAGCCAATCATATGAAAGCTCAATTCAGGCAACTCAATTGGCCATACCCATTTTTAGACCACGAGCAATTAATGCCAAACCAATGGCCAGACCAGACCTACCAGTTCTGTGACATTCTCCACTACTATTTAAACGACCCTAAACCCCCTTGAGCAAACACCCACAATCTCGACTATAGGTTTCCCTGTTTCATAAGCATTTTTCCCTTCTGTGCTTCTCTTGATTTCTTTCCCTAATCGTCTTGTGTTTTGTGCTCTTTTGTTTTTTCAGCCATGACGAGAAGGAAGGTGAAGCTTGAGTACATAGCCAACGACTCCTCGAGAAGGGCGGCATTCAAGAAGAGAAAGAAGGGCCTCATGAAAAAGGTGGGCGAGCTGAGCACCCTGTGTGGCATCAATGCGTGCGCCATCGTCTACGGTCCCTACGACCGTCAGCCAGATCTCTGGCCGCCTTCCCGAGTGGCCGTCCAGCGCATCATCTCAAGGTTTAAGGAGATGCCGGACATGGAGCAGAGCAAGAAGATGGTGAGCCAGGAGGCCTACCTGAGGCAGCGAATCTCGAGGGCGAACGACCAGCTCAAGAAGCATAGCAAGGAAAACCGTGAGAGGGAGGTGACCAAAATGATGTTCAATATCTTGACTAGCACATTCACTGGCACTGCCCCGGTTTGGCCAAGCCTGAGGGTGATGGATCTCCATGACCTTGGGTGGGTGGTCGACCAATATTATAAGGACGTCGTCAAAAGGTCCGAAAACCTCAAAGAGGCCTTGGGGATCAGCGGCGGCGAAGTTGCGGCACCCCTGCCACCGCCGCCTCATGTGCCAGCGGAGGAATATCCTGAGACTGAAGGAGTGGGGCAAGTGGACACTGGCGTACAAAAGCGACCATGGTTCCTCAACTTGGCCAATCCCCCAGAGCCCAATGTGCCAACATTCTCTGGGAACGAGCTGATGCTGCTTCCCTTTGGTGGCAACCCCAACAACAACACCACCAACAATCCCCAAAATGTTGTTTGGCCAAACAGCAGCAGCAGCAGCAGCAGCAGCGGCAATCCCCCAAATGTTGTCTGGCCAAACAACCAAAACGTGGTTTGGCCAAACAACCATCCCTTCTTTCCTTGAGAGGAGAGGGGGATAGGGTTTGTTGTCTTTGGATTGCTCGAGGGATTATCTGGACATCTAAATTTCATAGATACTTTATGTGTTTTTCAGCATTATCGCATGGTTATCTTTTCTGTTCATCGTTTAGCTTAATTCTGTACCCCCTTGAGTGATCCAATTGAATTGTCATTTCGGTTTTATTTATATGATATATGTGTTGCGAGCTTTCAAGAATTTCTCAGTCCTTATGGAGCAGTCATGGTTTCTTACTACTGCGGCAAAATGAAGCACGTTGGATTACAACTTCTTATTAGAGAGATCTTTAGAGGGTCGATCTTCTGCATTTTCACAGAACAAACGATTATCGGTTCATAATCTAAAAGGACAAGCCTTTTCACGTAGATTTTCATAACTAAAGGTGGGTAGAATCGACCGTTCCATTGAGTCCGTGGATCCTTTAAGATAAATCAATTTCATAATCAATCTGACTCCTAATATGTGTTTGATTCACAGAAAACTCAAGACTTGGAAAAATATTTTCTAAACAACGAAAAATATTTTCATTCTTGACAATAATCTATGCCTAATTATTTTCAAGATTGATGAACAAATTTTACACCCGTTCATTTTTATAAGTGATAAAAACGTCATTTTCAAAAAATATTTTCCAAATCTTGAGTTTTCTGTTAAACAAAAGCACCCATAATGTCTAATCTATTTTTTGATCGACAAGGAATCAACCATACCTACTTTAGAACACAATTATCGTTCTTAATCCTTAATCTCGCCTTATTTTCCAATTTGGTATATAGTGTGAATCAAACCCATGTTTGAATCTATTGAAAAATGGAAGAACCAGGTAAATTTGGGAAGCAAGTTGCAAAAAATTGATAATTCGTCGAACAAATGTAAAAGAAGAAAAATGGGGTAAGTACACTATCGGTGCCAAAAGTTGTGTACGATGCTCACTTTGGTACCAAAAGTTTCTGTCATATCACTTAAGTGCCAAATCGGAGAAAAAAAACAATCATTTTGATACCATCAGCAAGAGATTCCGGCCAAAATAATTATGTAGCTTTTATATTTAAAAAAAAATCGAAATGGCTTTTAAAGGATGTCGTTTTTTGTATTCATTAAGAAAACGATGCCGTTTTGCCATCCTAAGTGGATGGCCTCACAAAAACGACACCACACAACTCATTTGGGGTTTTTTTTTTTTTTTTTTAGGGATTGAAATTATGATTTTTTTGTCCGATCCTCGCCCAACGCCAACCTAGCTTGCTCGGTTGCTGTCCCTCTGCCACTGCCGCTTGGCCACCATTGCTTGGCCTCCTTTGAAGTTGCTTGCCATAGCAAGACAAAAGGAAAAAAAAAACAAATAGAAAATCCCGAGGGAGAGGGAGTTGTTAATAGCGAGGGCAGAGGAGGGGATGGTAGGGTCATGGCTGCCGCCGTCATCGCAGCTAGCTTCATCGACGACCTCCATGGCATTCCAGATCTTCGCAGCTACCATTAGCTAGATCACTCGTGCTTCTAGAGATTCTTCGAGTTCGCACTTCCTCTATGCCCGACGATATGCTTGGGAAAAAGGCGATGGTGGGGCTGAGATTCAAGGATTTGAAAGGTCGACAAGTGATTGAAAATGGGAGAAAACTACTGGGGGAGGGCGGAGGCAAGCGCATGGTTTCTTTTCTAGAAAACTACTAGTGTTGTGCTGGTGCACTACTAGTGTTGTTGGAACTATTCTTCAAGGAAGAAGACAATACCTTCTCTCTCTCACTTTGGGGATTTAGGGTTTTGAATTAGGGGGAAAGACACCAAACAATGTTGTTTTGTTATTTAAATGCTGACTATACTCTCTAACGAACCACATCAACTTCAAAAGTTAATAAAAAAGTGCAAAGTCGGATTTTCAGCCAATTTGATCGATGTTGGCACTGAAATAATCGTTTTTCAAATTTGTTAGTACTTAATTGATCCAAAATAAACTTTTGGCATTAAAGTGAACGCCGTACACAACTTTTGGCATTGATAGTATACTTACCCCAAAGAAAAACCATATACTAACTCATGGTGTTTATTCGGCATAAGGATGATAATGTTTGAATTACATTGTAATGCGACATGATATTTTAGGCATTGCTCGAGGTGAATTCATAAGCAATTGCAACGCTTATTCATATTATTTATAGAAAAGGAAATGCATGCGCAAATTGGTTAGCAAATTTGGCCTTACCAAATTTTGAAGCAAACAAAGATTCTCCGACCATCGCATGAGACCGACCACCCGTAGAAAGGAAAGAAAAAGCATAAAAAGGAAAAAAGAAGAAAAAAAGGAAAACAGAGAAAAATTTTAAAATTTTTCTACATTAATGCTGACCACACCATGTAGAATGGTGGTGCTGACTAGACTACGAATATTTTCCAATCAAAATTTGGCCAAAATGACTATATTGATAATTAGTCAAAAAGTTTATAACTAAATTATTACAATTGAAAGATTTACAACTGAATTGACACAAGTATAACATGTTTATAACTTTTCTAATAATATTCCCATGTAGAAGTAATTTAAATTGGCCAAGATGAAAAGATTTGTGCAAGTAAGGGCGACAATGAAAATTATTCATGTAGATTCATTTGATTCACAACATTGGTGGACAATCTATAGGAACTGAGTATTCTCATGATGGACCTCAGCATATGGTTTCGTAATGAGTAATTAGCTTGTTGATATAGTAGAATAAAGCATCTTATGACATCTCGTTCTCGACAACTTTGGAAGGAAATTAATGTACGGTGGGAGGGAGTTGATTTGATGAGACTTAAGATTTTTTTTTCCTTTTTTGGTCTCTTTGACGGAATTAATGCCTTTTTCTATTCGAACTCACTCCAACATGTAAAAATTTTCCCGAGACAGGAAGAATATTCAACACAACATGTACATGATTTAGAAATTTTTGTTTCAGGGATTTAATAATTGGGGATTCATAGATTTGGTATTGATTGTTATCATTTTAAAACATTCAACATTTAAATTGCCATAGCTTATTTTATGATCGAGTTTTAGCACGATTTCCTGGTATGTCTATGATTACCATCTCGAGCTTAGTCCTCTGTGCGGCCTTCATGATCATGTAACTACTCACTTGAACTCAAGATGCCCCTACATATACTGTAGTCACTTAACTTTAGGTGAGATTCAAAAAAGGTTTAAACTTATTGCATTAATATAAATTCAGTCGTAAATCTTTTAATTGAATCAATTTAATCTTAAACCTTTTTGCATTTGTATCAATTTAATTTACCCGACCAATTTTGGCAAAAAATCATTGATGTAGATACCGTAACACCAATCATCTTACGTGACACAATCAATATTAAAGTTGACATATTTTAATAATATTTTGACCATTTTTTTTATAATTTTTTTGGTTTTCTTCTTTTTTTTTTTTTGTCTATTCTTTACTTCTCTTTTTAGCTGAGGCATAAGCGACAGCGTCCTCCAAATTCACACAAATATAATAGGTTTGAGACTTTTTTTTTTAATACCGTTCCCTTAACTTTAGTTTCTAACTTAAAAAAACAAAAACTTGTAGATAATGATCAATTTGTTCCATCACCCCAAGCAAAAACAATGGACAAACAGGTTGAATGAAGAAGCTAAAGAGAATAATTTCTACCATTTAGCACCAAAGAGCTTTCGCAATCGAAGTACTATGCAAAAGAAAATTTAAACAGTTCCAGATATTTGTGTTGATAGTGTTGCACTTTAGAATCAACTTAAGGACATGCGAATCTGAAAGTTGTTCCTCCCAAGAACTGCTTTTCATCAATGCCTGGCCAAATCCCAAGAAAGATTTTTGTTTGATCGGTGGGACCTATGAATAAGATTTAATGAATGAACAATTTAAAAGTTGTCGAGATATATCTCAAGCTGATAAATACAAAGTTGGATCTTTAAGAAATGTTGCTTCTTCCTCACGGATTCAATTGAGATGAGAAAAAGCTGCACACGATTGAAACCAAAGCTCTTTAAAGTATCGAGGGAAAGGCAAAGATAGCACCAGATGCTTGGTGGAGTTAAAAGAGAGGATTCTCGAAGATATAGGTGTCTTGAAGCACGGGGTATTACAAGTGCCTTGTTAGTTTATCCGTTTATAATCCTAAAATTTAATCCGATGTTTAATGTCGCGTCTTTTCCATTCGATTAGACCTCTGAACCCTTTCAAAGTTCTTCAAATTGGTCCTTACTGTTTTTAATGATTAACACCCATTTTGATTTAAACCGAGCTAATATTGTACATCATTTCAATAACGCATAAGCTCAAAGAGGAAATGGCACCTCCAAAGCTTAAATGAATTACGCTAACGACTCGTTTTAACTATATCTAATATGAGATTTCTTGTGTGTCTTGCGTTGCTACATAAAGTTCATTTTCCACAGAAAGATCATGTGGAGCCTATTAAAAAATATAATCTGCACTTCACTCTCTAATAGCTTTATCTTTTGAGTTCCACATTCTATTTCAATCCCAATATCAAAATCAAGGATCTCGAGTTCGATTCGGTACCCTCCTTTCACTCAATTATGGGTTTCCTTAACCACTTAAACAAGCTGAGTATATGATTATTCACTCAATTTCAAGTGAGTCTCGTGTGCTGTTACATGCAATCAACCCGAGGGTTTCTTGCAGAATAATATCTTTGTTGTATTAAAACTAAAATAATTCAACTCTAGATAACATCGCTTGTTGTCTATGCAAGATTGGATGGGGCAAAATCATCGAATGGCACCACTTAAATATATGAAGAGGCCCGAGAATAAAGCAGAAGCGACAGTGACTTCAAAAGGTCTGGGTTGTGAACAGCTCTATCATATTCCTTCGCAAAGAAGGGGGAAACAATACCACCAACCCCACTAAGCCATTTCAGGATTAGTCTATGAGTTTATGGGATTGGGAGTTATTCTCAGGATTTTTCAATTTCGCATTCTAACGTTAATATAAACTGCACTTGAATGTGCTAGAGAAATTACCACGCATCTAAAACAGTAAAGAAATTCAGCGAAAAAAAAGAAAAAAAGAACACCTTGCGGCATCCACCTAGATTTGTTACTTATGTCTTACCTGGTCCATGAAATAAGTAGGGTACTTCATGGACTCGGATGACACAGCTTAGACTCTCATGTTATTCGGCCCGTTGAAGTCTTGCTCGTGATACCGATTACCGGATGCCCCTGTGTGATTTTCTAGAGTACTTAAATTTCAAGTTATGGCCTTGGATAGTTTGCAACAAATTGTAGAATCAACGAAGAAGAGCATGGTAAACTAACTCCACATCTCACTGTGCCAACTGAGTTTAACATTAAAATTCATGTCTATCCCCATTCAACTACAATTTCTCATCTGTCCATCCATACAAATGGAATACAAAAATAAACACACGCGAAAAGTTCACAAACGCAAAAGAAGCCATTTTCGCCTCAGCATCAGATCAGCGGAACGGGCCATCGTTTCATCTAAATAGCGGCGATTGCGGGTCGCTCGTAGTCCGTGAAACGACTCTTGTGGAATTTCTGGATGAAAGCATCAGCTTTTCGGTCGATCCCAGGCTCAGCCACATACTTCCCTTTGTCATAGTCGCTCGCCCAATTTTTTCTTGGAGCCACAGGTTCGTCCCGCGCATTGTTCACTATTCTCGTCGTCGATTTTCTGGGCTTGAAGAAGTTTGAGAAAGAGAAGGCAGGTGAAGAGGCTTTGTTGCTGTAGCTCTTGCTCTGTTTGTTGTAGCCCGCCATATGCGAGTGAGAGTTCACTAAGGAGGGTTTTGATCACTATGCACTCTCGTTTTGAAAGTAGGAATTTGGTGATTCTAGGGAGTGTTTTTCTTTGGTGAAGTTTCTCTTGGGTTTCATCTGGGAAGCGGGGCTCTTGTACTTATAGTAGCAAAAAGGAGAATCTTTTTGGCTAAGGAGAGAGTGGGAGAATTGGAGATAGGTCCGGCCAATGATGAAGATATTTAGGTCCATGTACCGACTGGAATAAAGTAATAAGAAGAGTTGCCGAGTTTGAACAGATATCTTCTAAAACTATTTTATCTTTAACTCTGTGACATAAAATATTGAGGTATGCCTTTGTAAATGAGGAAAAAAAATCACACTCAGAATTGGGGGCTCTTAGGTGGGGAGGGTAGATTCCCACCATATCTTCATAAAGCGTGTTTGAGGAACTAGTAAGTTAATATGTAATAATTCGTGTCAGTAAAGGTGGAGGGATAGGTGAAATACCTACTATAAGGTCAACTTGTATTTCGCACAATATCTCTCAACTAACTTATCGGCCTTATACCTCGGTAGAAGAAAAATTTGTAGGGTTTTAAGTGCATTTATATTAGATCAGTCTAAGAAAGTTTGGTTATGATTTACCCTATGACCTTTAGGCTACGTTTGGTCGTCCGGATAATAATCAGGATATGATAAGATAAAGTAGGATATTAAATCCTTTGGATAATAAAGGCGGACATATCTAATCTTATCAAGTGTTTGGTGCACTTCAGGATAAGATAAAAAATAAATGATATTCATTTAAATTATAAAATTAAAAATAGAAAATTCAATTAATTAGGCCATGGAAAAATCCTAGATCTAGGAATTGTGGTCACCTCTGCAGTGGCCACCACTGAAAATGGCAAGTGATATCTTCTCTTTTTGTTAAGTTCTTTCTTTCCTAAAAAAAAAAAAAAAAAATTTATCCAATCCGGGCTTATCCTACCCCCTCCCCCGGATTTTTTATCCGGCATTTTATCCAGATGTATCCGAGTTTGTCCGATCCGGTGGACATTCCCAAACATCGGATAGGATAACAAATTATCCTATCCTGACTCAAATCTGGACTACCAAACGCAACCTTAAAGCTTTCACATTGTAACTTATGTATATTTGCACTCATTCTTTATTCTAAAAATAGTGCGTAAAGTCCAAATTGAGAGCCGTAGTTACTCGGTGGAAGCATATTGACAAATTGTGAAAATTAAGCCTTGTTCAAATCATCGAAATATTTATTTTTCTTTACCCTAATTTATACTTATGATATTTTGGTCAAAATTTGAAAGTAGAATTTATATCTCGGGTTTTAAAGAAACTACGGAAAACTATGTATGACTTCTAGAAGTTGATATTTGCTCCGCATGGCTTAATTCACTTGGTGAAAAGTTATTTGCTCAAAAGCATATATCTTCTGCTCCGCTACTTTTGTCCTCTTGACCCTTTATATTCCGTCTTGGGCACGATTGACTTTAGTGCAGAACACTATTATATTAATTATTTTAGCAACATATTTTATCTGGAATGGACTGCCTTGCTTCTTATCAAACCTATTTTGTCATTTCCCAAATCTATTTTTTCATTTATTTTTCCACGGTTTTTTCATCGATTGATCCCTAGTGTTCAATACTAGCTTGTTCTATTTTCTTTCTGCCGGAAGATTTTCCTCTACTGATAGAGAATTAGGGGCCAAAAGCATTATTAAAAATTAGACATAGGAGCAATTAAAATGAGTACTTTGGTAAGAGTGATATAATTATATCTTCCGTTTTATTAAAGCACTAACAAAAAAATGCCGTAAATGAAGTCTCCCTTTTCACTGTCTTTCAAAAGTTTGAGCTTGCAAGATTCCAGAATAATGGAATAATCAAGATAAGACCGGGAGATCAAGGGGAAAATGATAAGACATAAATAGATAAAGATAAAAGAAAGTAATCAAAAGAAGTTAGCCAAGGTTTCTTTTTCATAATATATATGTATATATGTATTTTACACACACATAAAACATTCTTATTTCCTAAATTTTAGATATACAAAAATTGATTAACTAAAATTTTAATTAAGACTCCATTTTTTTTTATTTAGAAAATAAAAATAAATTATTTAAAATAATTAGTAAATGGAAAGTATTTTATTATTAATCATAATTTATGTCTAAATATTATAAACAATGAAAAAAATTTTTTTCATTCATTCATTTTTTTAAGCAATTCAAGTGATTAATTTTAGGAAAATTCTTTAAATAATTTATTTTTCCCTAAATAAATGCATCCTAAGTATTTGGTAGAACTTTTATCGAACATTTCATATTGTCTACCTATTAGAAAACCTATCTCTGATCTACCATATCGCTTTGTATACTAATCTATTGAGTAATTTCTATATATAGATGTGCTTTCTTTCTTTAGGCAAAAACTTCTTTATGCTGAAATATTTTATTATCTTCTTCAGCGTTCGTTAAGATATGCACAAGTTCAAAGCGTTCTTTGAAAAGCTAATCATAAGAAGGGAATCTTTTGGTACATTTTATACATATGTTTTTCACATCATTAAGTTAATGATTTCTTGCTGTAATCCCATCGGTTAAATAAATACTTCTTTTTTTTTCTTTATTTAAGCAGAGAAGAAGAATGATTCCTATTGCTCTTTATTGGGGTGTTACCCGAAAAAAGTCTAATAGCTTTTAATAATGTATACGCATCGATCAACGGTTAGGGTTTCGTTCATCGTGGCACGTTGTTTAATTTTAATAAAGTAATCTTGTGATAATTTAGTTCGTATTAAAGGAGGATTAGGCAGGGATTGAGTGGAGAATGTATGAGATGCTTCTGGAATTTGTTGGCAAGATCATGTACTCAAGAGATCTTGATTACTATATATGCATAAAAGTACAATTATTCACACGTGTTTAAAACATGTGCCGTCTATCTTGGCCTCTCATTATATCTAATGGCAAAAGTTAATAAATAAGAAAAATAATATAACATGATCATCTCGTCTGTATCCATATCCTCATGGCTATAAAGGGTGTCTCCTTATACCCCACCATAAATATCGTATTTTTTAATATTAAGACATATAGATTGATTTAAAAATAATTTCTAATGGGGCTTGCTTGTGGGTCATCCAATCCATAGTTATAATTTACTCCATCTATGATGGATATGTGGATTGAATCTAAGTAGATATTGACCCAACAAAAAAAAGATGAAAAACATAAAAAGTGGCTGGCTCCCGCTATTTCCACACCAAAAGTAGCTGCTTCCACAGCCTCGGAATTAGACGATTATAATACTAATCAATTTGAAAATTGTCCTTTTCTCATGAGTGAATAAGTTTCATGTTCATTCCCCCTTGTGGTAAGAGATTGTAAGTTTCTTCTCTTTTATCTCCTCTTGTTAGATTGCATCCAATTTTAATCTACTTAATTATTTTTTAGGATATAGTAAAGGCTCTATTAGGGTCTATTTGATAACCATTCTATTACCGGGAATAAGTTATACTTAGAAATGATTTTTTTTTATTCTATTTTATAGGCGAATTTATGAGAATTTGAAAATATTTGATAACTATCCAAAATTTATATTCCCAAGCTAAAAATGTATTTGGTAAATCTCAAATTCTTTTGTGATTTAGAATTTCTTTTAATTTTTTAATAATTTTATTATATTTTGCTCTTTTTTGCTTTTATTCTCCTCCTTCTTCCTCTTTGGCCAGTTACCGACCCAATCGTCATTGGTGACTGACTAAACGATGGCCAACAACCTCATTGAAGTGTTGTCAACCTCAAGTGAGGCCAAGCCTCGCCGGTTGAGCCTCCTCAACAACTAGGCGAGGCTCGACCGAGCCTTGGCTAAGCAAGCTCAGCCTCACCAAGCCATCGTGAGGTCAACCTTGCCAAGGCCAAGCAACACCACCCTTGCGGTGGCCCAATGAGGGCAAGCCTCATCCAGCCGTTGATGAGGCTCATCCTCGTAAGGCCACCACAAGGGCGGCGATTTGGGCTCGACCGAGCTCCCCTAGCTGTCAGGGAGGCTTGGTCATGTCAAGGGCCAACAACGCTCCAATGAGGTCATCGGCCAAAGAGAAAGAAGGGAAAAAGAAATGAAAAAAGAAAAGAGGAGAAAAAAAGAAGAAGAGGAAAATATACTTGATTTTGGAATTGTTCTTAGGAATAAAGAAGTAATTTTTTTTTTTTAATTCTAATTATGTTGCAAATTTATTCCCGATAACAAATTTGTTCCTAGGAACCAAAAAGTTACTAATGAATTTCTTCTTTTTTTTTCTTTTTGTTCCAAAGAGCAAAAAAAAAGAATTAGATATTATTTGACCAATTAACAAACAGACCCTTAAAGTAAAAAAAAATCTTTTTTTTTCATTTTTTAAAGAAGAAGTAGCCATGTTAGGTTTTTCCAGATATTTATTTGAAAATTTTTGAAAATGCCGGGACTCTCCTTTTCATTTTATACCAGAAATAAAAGTTTTGCAAAAAAATTTATTAACAGACGAATATGAAAAGAATTTTGTCAATTTTTGTACTTTTTTTGTAAAAAATTTTTTGTTTTTTTTTTTTTGTTTTTTTGCTGAAAATAACTAGCCAAGAAGTTGAATGGGTGGAAAGTCGAAATGAATGAAAATTTATTCAACTAATAATACGGAGTCACAAGTGGCCATTGCAGAAGACCTCATGCACATTTTGCTATGGGAATGAATTATTCATTGCAAATAGACTTTAGGTCTAATGCAATTATTGAAAGTCAAAGTTTTTTGGAAAAACACAAATTGTGTTTGGTAAAAACTCTTTACAAAGTGACTTTGAATTGAAGTAGTGTTTAGCAAAAACACTTTTGCAATTAGCTTTGGTTGCATTTTCTATTTTCATTTTTTTAACTCAAACGCTAGAGTCGACAAAGCCATCGATGAGTCAAACTTGGCGTTGGCGTACGTCAATTGAGTTTGCTTGACTACAAACAACCTTTAGTGAGGGTCGTGTGACCCAAGCCACCATTGCTTGAGGTCCCGTGACCCAAGCAACCACCACCTAGGTGGCGAGAGTAGCATGAGACCTAGGCGAGGGTTGCCTAAGGTCACACAATTGTCGAAGGTCGCGAGACCCAAGCCACAGTCACTTAAAGTTGTGTGACCTTTGGCAATGATTGCCTAGGTCGCACAACCCTCACTAACCCTTCCTAGATATGGCCTTGCTAGCCCTTGCCAACCGCCCTTGTGTGAAAAAGATGAATAGTTTAGGAGGAGGGGCAAAATCGAAAAATGAAAGAATTGGTAATGGTAGTTTTGAAAGGAAAAAACATTTAATCCTAGTTTTAGTATTCCATAAATGCTATTTTGGAAGGCAGGGTGAGAGTAGTGTTTAGCAAAAAAAAATGCAACATGTGTTGGTTTTATTTTCTATTTTTTTTTATTAAAAAAACTCAAACACCAAAGTTGGTGAAGTCATTGGTGGGCTAGAGCTGGCATTGGTGAGCTAGAGTTGGTGTTGGCATACATCGTTTGAGGTCACTCGACCTCAAGCTCCAGCGAGGGTCATGCGACCCAGGCGACCACTACCTAGGTTGTGGGGTCACACGAGACTTAGCCAAGGGTTGTCTGAGGTTGCGCGATTGCTAAAGGTCACGAGACCAGGTTGCAATCGCTCGAAGTCGGGCAACCTCTGGCAACAATTGCTTGGGTCGCATGACCATCACCGACTCTTCATTGGCCAAATCTAGCCTCGTTGGCCCTTGTCACCCGCCCGTGTGTGAAGAAGATGAATAGTTACAAGGAGGGGCAAAATCCACCGAAAGAATTGGTAATAATAGTTTTGAAAGTATAAAAAGAAAAACATTTCATCATAGTTTCAGCATTTTGTAAATGTTATTTTGAAAAGTTGGATAAGAATAACATTGTGCTTTTAACATTCCTAGGGCTAGCATTTAGCTAAAAGTGCTTCAAAATGCATGCTAAACACCTCACCATTTTTTCAAGGGCCTTAGAAGCTAAAAGGCCATTGGAAAAATTAAACCAAAGGCACCCAACATCAACATTGGCTGACATTTCGACAGCCTCAGGTGTAGGTATTTGTTCAAGCTACGTTTGGCAAAGTATTTTCGAGCAGCTTTGGGGTGGGCCTTAAACTAAAATTATGATGTTTGGTAACACAATTTCAGGGGTTATCGAAGCATTGGTATTAACTACATTTACCGATGTTGTTTGGACAGAGACAGAGACGATCATGGCTGGGAAGCTTGCCAAAGGAGGTCGAGGGACATTGGTGCAGCTTCCCGAAGGGTTGGTTGCTCGACTCCGACAAGCTTCGCCTGAGCTAGACCTTGGCTCAAGCGACCTCAGCACCACCTTGGCCGGGGTCGCACAACTTGAAAGCCTTGTCGTGGTCTCCAGGAGGCGATCTTGAGTGCTCATCAACGTCTGGTTGACGCTTGTTGACTTGTTGACTTTTTATTTAAAAAATGTTTCGAGTAAAAGAGCTTTGTCTAAAAAAAAAAAAAAAAAAAAAAAAAAAAAGAGTTGCAAAGTCATTAGACCAATTTTACCCAAAAAAAAAAAAGTCAATAGGCCAAAACTCTACCAATGACGCATTTAGAATTTGATAGAAAATTTTTCTCCGCTCGGCTACTCATTACATAGAAACATCTTGATTTATAGTAATAGACAAGATATTTTAATTTTAGACTTCATTTATTTTGAGGAGTATTGAATAATTTGAAAAAAAATTAAGAAAAAATCGTAAATATCACTTGTAAAAATGAATGAAAATAAATATTTTAATCAACGAAAAATATTTGAATATAAATTATTATTAGTAATAAAAATTATTAAATTTTTATTTTAATTATTCTAAAGTACTCTATTTCCATTAAAAATATTTGAATATAAATTATTTTAGTAATAAATTTATTTTTATTTTTAATTATTTTAGATATATTATGAAATTATTTATTTTTCAAATTATTCTAAACAGTTTCTTCATGGATGCTAACATCTATCGTTCAACTTTATCCAAACAGGCTACTGTTGCGAATCATTTTTCCTTGCAAGGCCAAGCCACCAAAGCCACCCTTGATTCATGGATGCATACTCTCCCCGTACTCACGCAGCACCCAGATCGATTTTGTTGGCTGGAACACTCCTCAATGTCCTTCTTGGTTGCTTTTGCTTGGAAGCCATTCGTCCAAAGAAAAACTCAGTCCTGTGGTCCTCCTTTGTATGGAACAAAACTATCTCCCCTAGGTACTGATTCCACCTCTAGCTCATCAGTAGAAACTGATTACTTACTCAAGTTCTCTTACTTCCTATGATAGGATTGCTGGTGGTGCTTATGCTTTTCGTAATTTAAGGCCATATTCTATTGATCATTTGTTTTTCGGCTGTCGTGTTATTGTTGGTCTTGCTATGTTTTGGGCTACAAAATGCAACTTCTCTTGGCAAAATAGGTCGTGGATGAAAAATTTACAGAAAAAAAAAGTTAAAGCTTTAAAAGAGAGGGAGAGTCTTTATGACATTATCCTGAAGTCCAGTCTTAAATCAAGAAATAGAAATAGCCCAAACGCGTAAGCCCGTCTTCCTCCTTCCTTCAGCTCTTCTCTAGGGTTTCGAATCGGTTTCTTCCGCCCCTGAACTCACATCTCCGGTCACCCAGATCGCCGGCGATCGCGGGCCGACGACCGATTACGGTAACCCTGCTCTTGTCCTGTCGCCGTATCTGTTCCTTAGGCTCTCCGTTTTGGTCCCACGGGTTAGGTTAGGTTGAATTGAGTTCTTGTTCTGTCGCTTGCTAGGTTAGATGCAAGACTGCTCTGTTTTTCTTGCGCTTGCTTGTTGGGTCGCTCATTTTTTGGATGGGATTCGCGGGGACATGCTTGGTGGCCCGGATTCTTCGCGGGCTTTTCTGGGTTTTTTTTTTTTTCTTGAAATTTCGTGATATTATTCTTGCTGAATCTGTCGTCTCGCGACTTGGCTCAGGTTACTGCCACAATGAACTATAGATGGCGCAATTCGGGCGCTCAGGACGCGGGCCCGGATGAGGGAGAGAAAGTAAGTGAGATGGTTTGCAAATGTTTTTAGTGCCTGTTGAGGAAGGAGTTGGTTCCACTTTCTTGAGCTTCTTGAAGTGGATTCGTGCCGGATGTATAGGCAGTTCATGTCTTGGGCGTGTGCTGATGATGTGGGTTACTTGCCAGGATGCTGTCGATGATGATTTTAGAGAGGACTTTCGGCTGCCGATCCATCACCGGCCGACTGAGAATGTCGATCTGGATGACGTGGAACAGGCATCCCTGGACACGCATCTCTCATCATCTAATATTGGTTTTAGGCTTCTCCAGAAAATGGGGTGGAGTGGAAAAGGCCTTGGGAAGGATGAGCAAGGTATGTGCGTGCTGTGTCTGAAATGTAGTTTTTCAGCTTTTCTTTGTCCTTAATGTTCAGACTATTATTCTGTTGAATCGTCTGTATCTGGAGTTCCACTAGGGTGTGGTGTTTTGCAGTAATTTTCCGAGTCATTTTTATCTGGGGTTGCAGATCCAATTTTGGGAGTGAAAAAGTTAAATTCTCTGAACTCAACATTGACCTTGGAATTGTTATGTCGTTTTTAAGTCACAAACATTTTTTTATGGTAAACTTGAGTTCTAACCTGAGAGTGGGGAACAGGGATCACAAGATATTGCTCTTTCTCTGCTGCTTTTTGGCAATGCTTTTTTAATGTGTATGGCATGTTTGTTGGTGTCATATGCAGGAATAACTGAACCGATTAAGTCAGGAATGAGAGACCCAAAATTAGGCATTGGAAAGCAAGAAGAGGATGATTATTATACTTCCGAAGAAAATATTCAGCGGAGAAAACTTGAGATTGAGATTGAGGAAACTGAGGAGCAATTGAAGAAGCGGGAGGTATGCAACTGAAATCAATGTTCTCGTAGCATTTAGATATTAGTGAGCACTTAAATTTTTAAATTGTAGATATTAGAGAAGTTGATGCATTACTTTTTGTGAACCCATACTCAATAACAGAAGGCAGCATATAGCACATGTGCATGCCTTTTGAGGGAATGATATATCATAGGGGAGCATCAACATTGGAAGATGTTGAGAGTTTCCTGCAGTTTTTATTACCTGGTGGCTTCTACTGCCCCCTTCGTGCACCTTATGAACATCCAGGTCATGGCAGAACGTGAGCACAAAATCCAGAGTGAGGTCAAAGAAATACGCAAGGTTTTCTATTGTGATCTTTGCAACAAACAATACAAATTGGCGATGGAATTTGAAGCTCATTTAAGTTCATATGACCACAACCATAGAAAGGTGAATGAGCTTTCCTCTACTGATCTGTTTTGCTTTCTCGCATCTAGAATAACGGAACTTCATCAATTTTTCCAATACCTTGCCATTTTGCAGAGATTTAAAGAAATGAGAGAAATGCATGGTGCTAGCAGTCGTGATGATCGTCAAAAAAGAGAACAGCAGCGTCAGGAGAGGGAGATGGCGAAAATGTATCCAACAATTTTCTTTTGCTTTGGCCATTATTTTGAGTCAATGGATTGATAAACATTGATATCCAATTGCTATAGTAGAGGTTGTTCCTTAAATGCCAAGCAGTGCAGATGCCCGTAAACAGAAACAACAGCAGGAGGAACCTGGGTCATCTCCAATTCCAGCTCCAACAATAAGTGCTACTGCACTTGCTGATCAGGATCAACGGAAAACATTAAAATTTGGGTTTTCTTCGAAAAGCGGAACCTCCAAGGTATGTTTTATTAGGGAAAAAAAATCTTGATTTAAGATATGATTAAACTATTTTGGCTTTTAACTGGTTGGCATGTCCTTTTTGTTGCTGTGCAGACCTCAGTCAAAAGTGCCCTGAAGAAGCCGAAAGTAGTTGCTTCAGTTTTTGGCAATGACAGCGATGAGGAATAGCATTAGTTGATGCTTAAAGCTGAGTCATTCCTTTTATTGTGGGCAAAAAGGTTTTTGCTGAGGAAGGATAACTAATTTTATTGTGCTCTCGTGGTCTTTAACTTTGTATCGTGTTGGCACTTTAGGGACAAATTGTAACATGCCCGCTTACTGATTTTGAGATTTGTTGAGGTCAGATGATATAGTTGGCCTTCTCCCTCTTGAAATGGTTCAATGAATTTGTCCAGAAGAACTTAATCTTAACTATATAAACATGCATGTCATTACCAAGTTTCTGGATATCTTCAACAAAGCCTCCAATTTGGCAAATTTTGGAGTGTGGTGAAAGAGGCTATCCAAAGTGCCCTGCTATTTCTGAGCTAGTCTCAAATTTAGATATTTGCTCAACATTGATCTGCTAAACATGATTGGGTGCAAATATATTTTGATTGAAATTTTTATAATGATCGATACCGTTATCTGCATAATTCTGAATAATGACCATTGATCATGAGTTTAGGTAATTGCCATTGAATATGATAGTCGATATGGCATCTATTCTGAGATCAGCAGTCAATCCGAGTCCCCAAAACAAAGAATCAAAGCTTGAGTTGGAGGATGCTACCCGTTAAAATGTAATCAAATGGAGTACGCAGCACATTCAAACTCAAATCGATGCAGCAAATTCCAATGGTCAAACTGGTAGATGTCTGGTCGTGCTGTAGAATGTCATGTCACCAGTAGTCTCCGCATGAACATTGGCCATCAACGAACCGAACAAATGAAACCAATTAAAATCCCTGACGATAATTTCTCTTTTGTAGATATCGGAAGCGAATTTCATCACCGTGTGACAGTCAGCGCAAGTCCATAGGTTCTTCATTATCCAGACGGGAGCTTCCATTCGGGAGGTTAACAAGTGCGAAAGCAAGAGCTAATCTGTCGCTATGGTACCATAAGTTGTGTTCTTTGTAATCACCGATGCTATTGACTGGGAACCGGACTTGAGGAACGTATCCCTTCTTTTTCACCAACTCCTTCAACCGACCAAGCATCTCATGGATCTCACCTGTCATAGGGTGTGACCTATCGCCAGCAGAGAACACAAAGGTCATGTTTTTTATGTTGACGGGTTATGTAGCACTAACACGGATACGCGACACGACACGACACGCTGACATATCATTTTTTAAAAATAGAGAATTTCGACGTGTTTCGTCAGCGCAAGTCCATACATAAGTTGTGTTCTTTGTAATCACCGATGCTATTGACTGGGAACCGGACTTGAGGAACGTATCCTCTTTTTCACCAACTCCTTGTGATATATTAAATATATTTTTATATATAAATACATAAATAAATAATAAAAAAAATAGCCTAGAATTAATTTACATGAAAAATATTAACTAATAGCATTCATTATTTTAATTTGTTATAATAATACATAAAATTTAGAGGAAAAAAACATTATTTAAAGAAAAATGCTAAAATGATATTTTTAAATTTATTTATTTATCATATATAGCATTTTTTAATTACTTCTTTCATAGTAAAAGACTTTTAAGAAATTGAAACAATTCTAAAAAATAAAACTGAAAAAAAAAAAATTTCCCCATGCATGTATATTTATAGCATTTTTTATACTTTTTTTTATTACTTCTTTTTTGTATATTTATATTTTGACCCCTCAAGTATTAGAAAATTTTAAAATTGATCCCGTGCGTGTCGGAATTGTGTGTCAAAATTTCAGACTTGTGTGTTGGAGCGTGTCGGAGAGAGTTGACCACATGTCGGATTTTTCGACACCCGTTGACCGCATGTCGGAACGTGTCGGAATGTCGAACACGACACGAAAACTCCCGGAGAGTATCGATGCTACATAGTCGACGGGGTTACACCCCAAATCATTCTTTAGCCCATTAACAGACATCAGTCTTCTAACTTCATCCGCTTCCTTCAATCTTCCCTCACGCGAGTACATGTTTGAAAGCAGCACACGGTTTGCTGGATTATCAGGTTGCAACTCAAAAAAGCCTATATGCGACTTCTCTGCCCATTTCGAAATTTCCGTGATTTGTGCAAGCACCGAGCAGAGCTCCCCATGCTGTCACGGCAACTTTGATAGGCATCAATACTATGAACTTCGCTTCATCTAGCTGGCAGTGCAATCAAGTAAAGGGATAAGTTCTATAGAAGTCCTAAAACTTATCACGAAAATACAATTGAGTTCTAAAAATTGCAAAAAGTACAATTAAGTCCTAAAATTTGTCAAATTATTTTAATCGAGTCCTAAAGTTAAGGCTCGACTTTTTAACGGAAAATGCTGACGTGGCATTTAAAATTAATTATTATTTTTCATGTGGCTTTTTTTCTAATTTTTTTTAATTTAAATTAGATTTAAAAATTAACAAAAAGGAAAGTGAAAATTTATTTAAAAAGAAAATAGTTCAAAAAAAAAAAAAAAAAAAGGAAAGGGAAATGGTAGCCTCGCTGGAGATGGCGGCGGCGGCTGCAAGGGGGAGGAGCTGCTTTATCTTCTTCTTCTTCTTCTTTTTTAAAAAAATTTTAAAAAATAAATTTTCTTTTCTTTTTAGTTTTTAAATCTATTTTTTTAAAATTGAATAAAAATTAATTAAAAAAACCAATCTGAAAAAAAGAAAATTTACTTAAAAAGTTCAGCATTTTCCATTAAAGGGGCTAACGGTATTAACTTTAGGACTCGATTGAAATAATTTGATAAGTTTTAAGACTTAATTGCATTTTTTGCAAGTTTTATGACTCAATTGTATTTTCGTGACAAGTTTTAGGACTTTGCAGGATTTATCCCCAAGTAAATCGACCATGCAAACATAGTGTTCATGTCGAGGGTTTATACCAAAATCAGGTTTAAGAAGCCTTCGTCAATATGCTCAGCATGGCTTCATGCCCAGAGAAGACTAACGAGGGTAATATAATCAGGTTTAGTTCCTTCCCCTAGCATATCCTCGAAGAATTCGATTGCTTGATCAGCTCACTCATGCTGCTGGAATGCAGTAATCATCGCACTCCAACATACCACGGTTCGACCCTCAAGTAGCGTCAGCTAAACTGCCTTATTTCGCGTATATCATGATTAAAGCACTTCCAATGTAGCTGTTGTTAACACATCCGCTTTTTAATATCAGACTATGAATCGAGGTGCCCTGGCTCAATGCTGACATAGTAGCAGTAGCTTAAAGCACAAAAAGGTATGGGACCTCGCTTGACACCTTCCCTAAAGTAACGGCAAGCTTTTCATTGGGGACAAACCCTGTCATCATCATGGTCCACATAACTACATTTCGGACTCCACTAGTCTGGAATTGCCTAAGAGCATCATCTAACAACCCGCATTTACAGTGGCACCATTGGGCCTCGCCGCAAGCTGTTATTTAGAGTAAACCTCGGGGGAGGCTAGCCCAGGACCTCTCACTTCAGACACTTTGGCAATGAGAGGGTTTGAACCCTCGACCTCTGCGATAAGAGAGAGAACTCACATTAATTGCGCTACCCGTAATTGGGTCCAGCAGTGAATTTTTCATCTGCGATAAAATCATAAAATTCTGCTTGACAACCAAACCATGTACCTGCCTTCTGAATTGCAAGCTGCCATTATTTGCACAAGCGCCCGATGCACCCTACACAATCACTTCATCCGGCGTGATAGAATCTTGCCGAAGAGCCTCCCTGAACACTAAAACCGCCCGACCAAAAAACCCATTTTGCAGAAGCCCCAAAACCATAGAACTCCAGGTAACAGGGTTTGTGACAATCCATAGCCGAGGTAGTACGAAAGGACGGACTAAGATCGCCTTGACAATACGCGGGCGAGGAGAGTGTGATGGCCCGAGTGATGGTGCGTAGGGAGGAGGGATGGCGGTGCATCTACGCCTTGGTTCCCGAACGTGCGCAAGGAAGGGGTTTCTCTCTTGTCCCACATCACCTAGGGAGGGAGTCACGAGCTAGCTTATAAGGCAATGGGCCTTCTAATTGTATATATGTGTTTTCTTGGGGTAGTATGGGCTCCTCAAGAGAACAAAACCATGAGGACTTAATGTCCAAAGCGGGTTATATGTAAACAATTTTGGTTATTTTTTTAAAATAATGTCAAATTTCTTTCTCCCCCTCTAAGCAAAAAGGAAAAAGAAACAAAAAAAAAAAAAAACAAAAGAGGAAAAGAAAGAAAAAGAGAAAATAGCAAAATATCATATTAGCCGTATTAGGTACATGGCCAATGTTGATTGGACCATCGAGTCATTTACTTCTATCAACACTGGCTAAAAGACTACATCGACAAATTGTCAATAGATTTGTGATTAAATTGACTAATAATCAAAGGTTTATGAATAAATTAATAAAATTGAAACAATCACTATATATAGATTTAGTTTTTTTTAACGATTATCGCTCTCTTTTTTAGGTCATTTACTGTTTATCCCGCGTTATTATAGTTGAATGAGGACTCATTGATCACATGCCGACTTTGTTGTTGCGATAATATTGCAGCCTTGCAGTAAACTCAAAGAAAATTATAAAAATTCAGTAATTAAGACAACGGCGATGATGACGAGGAGGAGGACGAGGAGATACGTTGTCTTGCTCATAATGGTGAGCTAACTCACCAATTGGGATATACAAATTACCCATTTTATTTCGTGTCTTCACGTGCACTATCAAAACCACATACCTATAATTACACTCTGTAAACATTACAAGAGCATGAGTACAGTCAAACCATCTCATGATTTTAAATGTCTTAATTAGGGATAACATGGTAGAATAATCTCTACAATCCTCGACCAAACAAGGTGCTGAACAAGATTTCAAGCACATGATTCTGGACACAAGAGAGGCTTGCTCAGCAGCTTCAGCAAAACGCATTTTGCCATAATCAGACACCGTGTGGTAGACCTTGATAAATATGTTGCCGAGAATCCCGCACCGAGAACCAATGTGAGGTGAGGAATGAAAATGTTTGGGTGAAGACCTTTTGAAGCAAATTATAGGCCATATATGGAAATAAATAGAGATGGACATGCCACAGGGGACCTCGAGGAGGCAGCACTTCCAAAGCCACGAAGCCCGTGATGCCGATCAGTAATTTCATCCCCAATTTTCAAAACATACTGAAAATGAGAAACGATGGCAACAACAGGAATTTCATCAAATGCTCCATCACGCTGAGATGGTTCATCACACAGTACCAGACAAGAGACAACTGAAAATGAGTGGAATTCGCCATTTTGCAAACTATATAACCTGCTCGGGTTGAGTGTGAAAGGTTTCTCCCTTACGGTGAATGTCCAGTTTGGCATGTTTGCGTCGTTATCGTAGTCATCCACTGATTCACCCATCAAATACAGTATGCTTTCACAGAGCTGTAAGAAGGCTAAGAGTCAGAAGATTGAAGATCTAGTATCAATATGCTCGCATCACATACTTTATGAGCATTGAATTGATTACCTGTGTCACATATACTCTCTCTATTGTTATCTTCTGTTTTAGTTGATTCTGGACCCATAGGACAGTCAGCTCACAGGCATTGCAAACAACATCCTCACCTGACAGTCCATATTATAAATTTACACTGCATGTTAGATCTTTAGTACTCCTCTTAATAATCTCGCAAGCAGGCCAAAGAGAAGTCATCACCTGAATTTTCCTTTTCCTTCTTAGCCACTGTTTTGACTCCCGTGCTGCAAAATAAGTAAAAAAAGTCACATAAATGGCGTATTGCATACATTGTTTTCTAGCTCTCCACGTGTCAAGGCATTTTCAATGTCAGTTGGACAAAGGTCCATATAGCAGTGTATGATGGCAATTAAATCTGCAGAATTTGTGTTTCCAATAAGACTAATGCTTGCTTATTGTTTGTGTAATAGGCATTCCTACTCCTTAATGGTGAACCGGAAAAATTGAAGTGAACCAGTCATTCGACAATTATAACCCAAGGACTTCTCACCTCGCATACTGGCTCCCATTGAAAACACATAAATTAATCTGGGAACAAACTTTGTTGGGTTTCGCCTGTGAACCATGATGATACATTCTATTAAGTATTCTGAATGAATGAATGCAAGTGGTGAACTTGTAATGGTCAGTGACATGCAACGGCAATCAAGATATCTCATATTAAATCTCCTTATCGAGACATAAATTCCTTGCACTCAGTGCTCACAACTCCTTCGGCCCCAATAGCACGGTCGATTTCAGCAACAACTGACTGGTAAACATTCTCAACAGGTGAACTTAAGAATAAAATAAAATAAAAAAGAAATAGGAATACAATAGTGGCTGGTGAGTAATCACAGGACAGATGTAACAGGCATAAAAAATTTAGTCGGCATCAATAAGTCCAAAGGGTGAACACATGCTGTTGGACCAGCAAGCAAAGAAGTTCCTGGACCTACAATTGCTGCACAACCACCCTGGCATATGCCTGAAAAGAAGTTGACATCATCCTCAACAACCACGTGACTGATGGGAAATTTGAAGGCACAAATGTACTGGGCATTTCTATAGAGTTCAACAAGTGTTGGAATTTTTTTTTTTTTTTTTTGACAAAAGCAACCGTTAGAGAAGATCATTAAATAGGAAAATGTGAAGCAACTGAAACTAAAATAGACAACATAGACTACTGGTATGTGTACAGCTTCTATATTAAGTATGAGCCTTTTCCAGTTACAACAGAAAAAGAAAGTGATGTCATAATCAGCTTACTGAAGTAGCTAGAAGCAATTATCTAATGATATTATTGTCTTAAAAAAATTTATTTGTAATTAGACACACAATTAAGCTTTAAGACCTACCCAAGGTAAATAGAAAAAAAGACAAATTACCTCTTGATGGGTTGCCAATAAGAAGATCGCTCATATAGAACTGAAAGGACAACAAATTTAAAGTCAATGCCTTTTCTAGATAGAGGGATGAATGTACGAAGAATGAATCATTATTTATTTCTGACCTACCAGTAAACTTTTTGAGTAACTGGAATACCTACATGCTTCCTCTTGAAGTGTCTTTTGTTGACCCCATCAAACACAATCTTGCCTCCCACTTTTGCATCCGGCTCATGGTTTAACCAGAAGTAGAATATTTGTCGTCCACCCTACCTTGCTGCATCATATTGTACCTGTAGTTTCTAAAATCAGCAGCCATAGACAATATAGATAGACCAAAAGAATGATGAAAAATAGGTTTCACGCTCCAACTAAAGCAGGATGACTCCATGATCCCTGTAAAACCGATGGCTAAAGCTATGGGACAATGCCAGACAGGGGTGACATTCGCAACAGAGACGTCTTGGAAGAGAAGCCTGAGGAGTCCTCCTTGAGCTTTGCTAAAACAAATGCAAGACTTCCCTCTCGTGTGGCCTCAAAAAAAACCTGCAAGTCAAACACGTGCCCAGGAAGGTTCAGAGTCCTCTTCAAGAACTAGATTTCTTTCTTTGTCTGTGCATGTGTGCATGTGTGATTGAGTGAGAGAGAGAGCCCACTTGGTCTTTTACAATGAAATCACCAGCTTCAACAATATCCTGACTCGCAAAACCAGAAACCAATCCAGATCCATAGCTTATGTCACCAGAAGTGCGAAAGCAGAAGCTAATCCCATGCTATGATGCCGCAAGCTACACTCTTTGTGCTCTCTGTTGCTATTTACAGTGAACTGGACTTGAGGAAGAAATGCTTATTCAACCTAACTGTATTCTGTTATCCCAGCAAGTGTTGAACCAGGTATTTGCTCAAATTGGATATGGTAAATGTTACACGTGACACAACAGAATATGTTGGTTGAAATTTCTTAAAATGATTAATCATGTGATTTGCATATTTTTGAATGACCATTGATTGTTAAAATCACTGAAGATAGCAGCCCTTCATAACAGCTGATTTTGCATCTATGTACAAATCAGCAGTAAATCTGTGTTTCACCAAAAAATGGACTTGAGTAGGAGGGAAGTTGATAGTTTAAAATGCAATCAAATGAGATGCGCAGAAAACTCAAATTCAATTTGATGTAACGTGTTTGGTCGCAAGAATAGCTGTATGAGCTTTGAAGAGGTTCAAGAGGAAACACATGTCTAGGAAAGGAAGAAGAAACTCACAAGCCAATTTCTATTCCTGCAAACCTCAGAAGTAAGATGTTTTGAGGATAAGAATGTCAAGACATCAAACAATCATACTTAAAGAGCACCTAAAGAATGCTATCAGCTGTTGAGTCACCAGTAATCCCCGCATGTACATTGACCCTCAGTAAATCGATGAAACCGATTGACATCCCTGACAACAATTTCTCTTTTGTAAATATCAGAAGCGAATTTCATCACCGTGTGACAGTCGCCGCAAGTTCTCAGGTTTTTCTTTATCCTAACAGGAGCTCCATTTGGGAGTGTAAGCAGTGCGAAAGCAAGAGCCAATCTCTCGCTGTGATGCCATAAGTTACGCTCTTTGTACTCTCCAATGCTATTGACTGCGAACTGGACTTGAGGAACGTATCCTTTCTTTTTCACCAACTCCTCCAACTGACCAAGCATCTCATAAATCTCACGCGTCATAGCATGCGACCTATCATGCGAGGTGAACACAAAGGTCGTGTTTTTTATATCAACCCAGCTACACCCTGGTTCCTTCTTTAGCCCATTGACAGACATCAGTCTTCTAACTTCATCTGCTTCCTTCAATCTTCCCTCACACGAGTACATGTTTGAAAGCAGCACATAGTTTCCTGGATTATCAGGTTGCAACTCAAATAGCCTATCTGCAGCTTCTCTGCCAAATTCAAGATTTCTATGATTTGAGCAAGCTCCAAGCAAAGCTCCCCACACTGTTGAGTCAGCTTTGATAGGCATCGCTTCTATTAACTTCTTTGCTTCATCCAGCCGGCCAGCACGACCAAGTAAGTCAACCATGCAAGCATAGTGTTCATGTCCAGGGTTTATACCATAAATCTTAGTCATCAAATTAAAATACAAGTAACCTTTGTCAATGCGCCCAGCGTGGCTGCATGCCGAGAGAAGACTAACAAGGGTAATATAATCAGGTTTAGTTCCTTCTGCTAGCATATCCTCAAACATTTTGATTGCTTGATCAGCACACCCATGTTGCTGGAATGCAGTGATCATAGCACTCCAACATACCACGGTTCGGCCCTCAATCTCTTCAAATGCCCGAGTAGCGTCAGCTAAACTGCCACATTTTGCGTACATCATAATTAGAGCACTTCCAATGCAGGTGCTGCTCACAAATCCACTTTTTAATATCTGATTATGAATTGAGGTGCCCTGGTTCAATGCTGAGATAGAAGCAGTAGCATGAAGCGCAGTAGAGAATGAAACCTCGTCAGGAATTACATCTGCACTTCTCATGAACGACAAATAATGACAAGCCTCTTCAAACTTATCATTATGGACAAACCCCATCATCATCACATTCCATGTGACAACATCTCGAACTCCACTAGTCCGGAATTGCCTAAGAGCATCATCTAAGGACCCACATTTACAGTACATGTCCAAAAGCGAATTCTTCACATATGATGAAATCATTAAATTCCTCTTAACAACTAAACCATGTACCTGCCTTCCGAATTCTGAGCTGCCATTATTGCCACAAGCACTCAATGTGCTCGAGAAAGTCACTTCATCCGGCGCAACAGCATCTCGCTTAAGAACCTCCCTGAAAACTAAAACCGCCTGATCGAAAAACTTGTTTTGCAAGAGCCCCACGACCATAGAATTCCAGGTAACAAGGTTTCTCTCGGGCATTTCGTCAAACATCTTCTGTGCTGCATCCATACGGGAACATTTTGCATACATGTCGACCAAAGCACTTCCCACAAAGATGTCACATCCAAACCCATGTTTAATCACCAAGCAATGAATCTGTTCGCCGTGAGACAACACCATGGTCTCTGCACAGGCAGGTAAAACAGCAGAGAAGGTGAAATGGTTTGGGTAAATTCCAGTTATCCTCATCTGGTTAAACAGGGCCAGTGCCTTGAAGGGCTTGTTGGCATGGGATTGTTGGGTGATGAGGGAAGTCCAGGTGACCACATTCTTGGACCCATCACTGGCTTGTGAGAACAACGCCACGCTCCGGTCAACGTGGCCACACTTGGCATACATGCTGAGGAGCCTGTTGAGGAGGGAAGGGATGGAGGTGCAGCCGTTGGTGGTGATCTGGGCGTGTATCTGGGTGACATGTCTGATGTTCCTGGTCTGTGAAGCGGTGTTGAGGAGGTCATTGAGTTGAGTTGGAGTGGGTGGTGATGGGGCTCTGCGGTGTGGGGTGTGCAAGAACTTGGGTAACACAGTGGATGATGAATGAATTGCTATGTGGCTTTTGCTGGGAATCAATGGGGAAGGAACTTTCATAGTACTAGGACAGAGCAGTACTTACTACATCAAAGGATACATGCTGTCTTCTTATATTGATGAAATCTAAGATCTATCTTATATAACTCATTTATGTAACTCGTGGTCCATAGGGCAGCATCATTGTTTTTATAAGGACTCATTGTTCACATGACAATTTCATTGTTGCAATGCTATCGTAGTCTTTGCAGCAAACTCGAAGAAAATCATAAAAATTTAATAATCGATTTAATAAAAAAAAGTAATTATTTGTTCGAATTTTTATTTTGAATAATAAATGTATCGATTGATTCTCTCCCATTTGATTGGACTGTTGGACCATAGATGTAATGATTTACTTTACACATGAAGCTTTCTAGTTCGAGCTTAGGATGGTCTAGTTGTACCGAAAAAAGAAGAGTAGAAGACAAGTATGATTCTTTCATGCCTACTCCACTTGGCTCGGGCGATGTAGCTCACTTGGTAAAGCTCTGGTTTCACAATTGGGTCTTTGCAATTACATGAATGCGTAGTCTTGCTCTTAACAGTGTTCTAGCACCAGAATTATAGTTCGGATTCTTCCGATGGCCAATTAGCCTCGTTTTGAAGTTCCCCCTTCATTGGTACTAGTTGTTCTCAGTAAATATCAATCTCAGCCAAATAGGAAAGAACTCACACATTTCATTTCATTTCTACACATAACATATTAAAACCACACAGCTATGATTACACCCTATAGATATTACAAAAGCATGAGGACAGTCGAACTATCTCATGACTTCAAGATTGTCTTGATTAGGGATAATATGGTACAATAATCTCTACAGTCCTCAAACCGACAAGATTCTGAACAAGATTTCAAGCGCATGATTTTGGAGATAAGAGAAGCTTGTTAGGCAGCTTCCGCAAAACCCATCTCGAGATTGCCGAAATCAAACACTGTGTGATAGACCCCCATGAATACATCGCCGAGAATCCTGCATCAAGATCCAATGCGAGGTGAGGGAAGAAAAGTGTGGATAAAGATCATCTTAAAGCAAATTACAGAGCATATATAAGAAGAAAAGGAGATGGACATACCAAAGAGGACCTCGAGGTGGTGGCATGTCGAAAGCCATAAAGCCACTGATGCAGATCGTATTAATTCCATCCCCAGTTTTCAAAACATACTGGAAATGAGAAAAGATGACAAAACCAGGAATTTTATCAGGTGCTCCATCATGCTGAGACAGTTCATCACGCAGTACCAGACAATAGACAACTGAAAATAATGGAATTTGCCATTTTGCAAAACTTAAACCTGCTCAGGGGTGAGTGTGAAAGGTTTCTCCCCGATGGTGAAAGTCAAGTCTGGCATGTATGCGATGTTATCGCAGTCAACCACCGATTCACCCATTGGACTTGGTATGCTTTCACAAAGCTGTAAAAAGGCTAAGAGTCAGGTGAACGAAAATCTAGAATCAATATGTTTGCATCACAATTTATGGACTTTGGATTGATTACCTGTGTCACATAGTTGAGTACTCTATCTTTTGTTCTCTTCTGTTTTAGTTGATTCTGGACCCATATAACAGTCATCTCGCAGGCAGTGCAAACAACATCATCACCTGACAGTCCACATTTCGGTGCCTTTTAGAACTGGAGTTCTCTTCTACTAATAAACTCACAAGCAGTTCAAAGAGAAGTCATCACCTGATTTCTCATTTGCCTTATCGACCACTGTTTTGATTCCCGGGCTGCAAAACAAGTAAAAAAAGTCATTAACATTCAAGGCGTATTGCGAATATTTTTTTTCCTAGCTTTTCATATGTCAAGGCTTTTTCCATGTCAGTTGGACAAAGGTCCAAATAGTGGTGTATGATGGCAAATATTTCACTGGGAAAGTAGCAGAACTCGTGTTTTCAATATGACTATTGCTTATTGCTTGAGTAAGAGGCATTCCTTTCCTTAATGATAAACCAGAAATATTTAACCAGTCATTAACAATTACACCGCAAGAACTTCCTCACCTCACATGTCGTGTCCCATTGAAAATGCATAAACCGATCTGGGAACAGACTTTGTCGGGTTTCACCTGTGAACCATAATAATAAATTCTACTGAATTCTTGCAAACGAATGAATACAAGTGGCGAACAAATAGAAATGGTCAGTGACATACGCCAGCAATCAAGAGATCCCATATCAAATCTCCATACTGAGACACAACCTCCTTGCACTCGGTGCTCACAACTCCTTCGGCCCCAATAGCATGGTTGATTTCAGTGACCACAGACTGGCAAACATTTTCAATAGGTGAACTTAGGAATACGATAACGACAGGCAAGTAAACACAACAGATGTAACAGGCATAAAATCTGTGGTCGACATAGATTAGTCTGAAGGGCGAACACGTACTGTTGGACCAGCAAGCAAGGAAGTTCCAGAATCTACAATAGCTGCACAGCCACCACTGCATACACCTGAAAAGAAGTTGACATCAACCATGTGACTGATGGGCAATTCAAAGGCATAAATGTACAGGGCACTTGTACAGAATTCAAGGAGTGTTGGGAATTTTTTTTCAAAAGCAACCATGAGAGGAGATCATTAAATAGGAAAATATGAAGCAACTGAAACTAAACTAGACAACATAGACTACTGGTATGTGAACCAGCTTCTATCAACTTTGAGAATTTTTCAGTTAGAACAGAAAAAGAAAGTGATGTCATAATCAGGTCATCCAAAGTGTCTAGAACCTAACATCCAATGATTTTATTCTCTTAGAACAATTGATTTTCAATTAGAGACACAATTAAGCTTTAAGATCTATTCAAGGTTAAAAGAAAAAGGAACTTAGTTCGGCAGCTGCAAGATTACCTGTTGACTGGTTGGCAATGAGAATATCGCCCATATTGAACTGAAAGGACAGCAAGTTTAAAGTTAACACCTTTTCTAAAGAGAGTGATGAATGTACAAAGAATGAATCATTATCAATTTCTAACCTGCCAGTAACCCTTCTGTGTAACTGGAACATATACATGCTTCCCCTTGAAGTGTCTTTCGTCAATGCCACCAAACACAATCTCACCTCCCTCTTTTGCATCTGGATCACGGTTCAACCAGAAGGAGAATACGTCGTCATCCACCAGACCTTGCTGCATCATATTGTACCTGTAGTTTCTAAAATCAGAAGCAATAGCCAACAGAGATAGACCAAAAGATCGATGAAAAATAGGTCTCAAGCTCCAACAAAAGGAGGATGACTCCATGATCACTGTGATACCAACAGCTAAAGCTATGGGATGATACCAGACAGGGGTGACATTCCCGACAGAGATCTCCTCGAAGCCAAGCCCGAGGATTCCATCAAACTTCGCCAATACAAAAGAAAGACTTCCTTCTCGTGTAGCCTCAATGAAAACCTGCAAGTCAAACATATGTAAGTGAGATTTATAGTCCTCTTCAAGAGCTAGATTTCTTTCTGAGAGAGAGAGAGAGAGAGAGAGAGAGAGAGAGAGAGAGCGCCCACTTGATCTTTTACAATGAGATTGCCAACTTCAACATTATCCTGACTCAGAAAACCAGCAACCGATCCAGATCCATAGTTTATGTCACAAGTTTTTCCTGAATTACCAACAAAGAAAAGTCAAATAAGTACACCACCAAATTCGACGACAAAAGATAAGAACTTTCCATGTAAATCAACTGATCTATGGTGAAAGTTAAAAAAATTCTACTCTCAAGGTCATACCATTCTTTTTGTATGTACTAGAACGGCTGGCCTTGTATTTGGAATGGAAATAGCAAGCAATCTGCGCATAATAACCAACCCGGTCAGCAATCCACACCAATACACGTGTCACGAAACAAAGCAATTAAGCATGACTCACCGAGAAGAAACATTTCGCTGATGGAACCCAGAGATTTGAACTGCCAGTATCAAATATAACAGTAAATTGCTGTGGGGGCGAGCCGATGCCGACCTCTCCATAATATTGTGCATCCAAATAGTTCTTCAGGGGCACCATGTCTTCTCCTCCACTGTGCATATGATGGTTCAAGCCCTTTGTACCATATTTCGAAAATCCCTCTTGTCTTGCAGTTCTAGCAGCATTGATGCTCCAAACATCGAGGCGCCGCTTCTTCAGCCCAATTCTCACCAGGCCATGGGATGAAGTAGGAAGAAGAGGTACAATTACAGCCCATAAACAAAATGCTGCGAAAAGATATTTGTAGCCCATGTTGCAAATCCTGTCACCCAGTCAGGACAAGCGAAAACAAAGCAGGAAATTCTTGAATCAGTCCAAGATTGATGAGGAAAACAACTTGGATCACCAATGGTTCAAACGAATATCTTTCAAAAGAAATACAAAACTTCAGAAGAGTGCTGCTTAACATGGATTTGGTTCATTGCACTCTTTTAACTGGTAAAGTAGACAAAAGAGCATCAAGTCAGAAATTAATCAAGAAAGAATTCTACTTCAGTTGAAACAAATCATTCCCAAGAGTGAACCTACCTACCACAAACTGCACAAAGATCAGATGTGAATGAAACCATTTAGTCAACTTAAGTTCACTTCCTTCCCTCAAAGCCATAGTAACAACTGCCTTTAACATCACCCCAACAGAAAGACTCAGGCTTTAGAGCAAGTGAATGGGACACACAAGCAAAGCAAAGCCAGCAAATTACTAGCCCATGCATGACATCATGGTCTCTGCAAGAAAGAAACCATCAACCCTCAAGCCCAGAGGCCGGTATGAGCTCCGTGATCAGGGTGATCTTACTGATGTTGTTCTACACCATCAGAGACAGAGATCGAACCTTTTGCCGATGTGCTTGCAGAGAGAGAGAGAGCTGAGTAAGGGATGGTGACGAGCTTGCTGGAACGCTTCAGTAGCTTGCAGAAAGATGAGGAAGCTCGGGTGTCCACGAAACCAGGAGCCACTTCTTCTTTTATTCTCTATTTCAACAAGTACAATAATTACTTTTGTCCACCACTACATTAATATCTGCCGAGCGAATCCTACGTTTTGCTGCTCACGCGCCTAAAGTCTCTGGTGATATTTCCAGGAAAGTCGTGCTATCTTCTAAAATACCAGTACTCGCACGGTGTCTGGGAGCAAGAGTCTTGGTTAGGCGTGCTGATTCTAGATGCCGCACGAACTTCGTGCCTAACCAACAAAAAGCAAGCTTCCGATAAGATCTTTCAGTCATAATCTAATAACCTGGCATCTAGTGTAGATGCATTCATTAGTTCAACGTGTCAATATCTACGTGCCATATTTCTTCATTTAAAGAGAAAATTTTTCTTTCCTCGCTCCTTAAGATACCTCTAAATTTTATTATCTTAGAATTTAAACAAAATAATTTTATGATATATTTAGGTCCAAGGTTTTAACTGAAAAAAAATCTAAATTTATATGTAGATGCACGTTTATAGAATTAAATTATAAATAACATGGACGAGAAATAGATTTTTTTTCCTTCAATCTAGTGTAGTTGTTTTAATGATTGAAGTAGTTTTCTTATGCTTAAGATTTTAAATGAAAAAGGTAACTTTTAGTAGTTTTCACAAATCAAAATGAAAATATTGAATATCGACTTAGCTATGTATATTATGAGATATTGGTGAGGACAAAACTTATTTTTTAGGTCAAAATAACCGGTTGTAAATTAAAAAATCTTTCGAATAATTTCGATATTTGGCAAAATTGAGTTGTCTTGACTCTTGCATATGTAGGTCTATCCTCGGATGCCGACACGCCTACTACTTCGATGAGTTTTCATTATCGACTTTATTATTTTAATTTATTTTTGAAAGATAAGAAATTGTATTAGAAATAAAAAATGGGTGCTCGATATCTGACCGAGCCAATGAAGAAGCCAATCAAAAAGCCATATTCAAACCTAATCATAGCAACTGAACTGCCTTACTTGGTACTGATGTTGAATCCTTGCATTTAACCACACTAATTAAGATCACTTCAACCTCTTTCCCTTCCCAACTCCCAGATGAAATTCGAAATGCATATGTAGGGCCATGCGATGGAAATTTGATTCCAAAACATGTCTGAGCATGGAAATTGCTTGGAAGTTTCTTGAACATGGCCAACATAGGAAAATGCTAAGAGACGATGATGTCCTAGACAAGAACTTGTCCGTGCAGACCCGACTTTAGACAAAAGGAAGCATACAACAACATGTTTGCATGCCCGTTTCCTCCACCTTTTATTCAAGTTTTTGTCATTTTTCATGCATGCGCAAACCCCAATAAAGTATCCTCAAAATCTTTTATTTTTATTTTTATTTTTATTTTCTATTTGAATGGGTTTTGGCTTTGTACTTTGCTTTGTGAGAGGTTTTGTCTTGTCCATGAAATACACATAAAAATGGTTTTAGAATATTAATATGTGTTTCGTTGGAATACGGGAGGTTTGGAGAACGTTTCATAAATAAAATTTTCATAAATGAAAGAATATAGATTTATGGTACAATTTTTTTTGCTTTTTTTTTTGGTACACTCTTGCAATTGCAATATAGAGTCAAATTGGAATTTGCTTTTTCAATAATCAAGTCAAATCGAGCAAATATTTAGCACGCAAATCATTTTACCTTCTTAAGCTGAAGGGTGAGAAAGATGGAACAATCGGCCTCGATCGAGCTTCAATAGTGGATGGTTCTTAAATACCGGTGTTGAATTTATGGTACCTTCTAAGGGACTTTGTCTCCATAGATTTTCAATTCATGCTGAGATTCATTGTGCAAATGAGAATCCTTTCATTTCAATTCCAAACGGTAAAAGATTGTGAGGGCATTATGCGCTACGAGAATTATGGCTTGACTATTGTTGGAGTTGCAAACGACAGTCAAGTCGACCCATTTTCAAATTGATTCTAGTTATATACCTTTTCTTGTCTTTGGAATTTTTTTTTGAAAAAAAAAAGTAAACTGAAAGAGTCATTTTTGCTTTGCCTTATAATTTGTAGCCGTTGGGGGTGTGTATGAGGATTGAATTGGACGGAACTAGTCGATTCTAAGCAATTTCCAAGAAATTTGTCTAGTTCTAGGTACAAAACCAACCAATTGGACTTATGTGTGCTTTTCTTTAATTTTTCATTTTTTTTAGAGTAGAGAAAAAAATTCCCAAAACCCTAAAAACATCAGTCCAATCCAAGAACCAAATTAGACTGATAGATCTGTCCAGATCTTAGCCCCATCGATACCAGCTCCCAGTTGTAGGGTTTAAGCTTGGCTACCAAAGGTGTCAAAATAGATACACAACCCATTTATAAACTTATATTTATTTAAATTAGTCATTAATGAATCAAGTCTTATTTCTTAAAGCATCTATAATGAATTTTAAAAAAAAAAATTAAGATATATGAGTTTTAAATGTTCTTATCTGTATCTACTTAAGATTTATTTATCAACTCATTAAAAATGAACCAGGCTGTTACGTAGACACAGACGCGACTACTCTCCCTCTTCGTTTCCACACCTTCGACCTCTAGAGAGAAAAACTAGAGAGAGCTTCATCAGCTAGTTCCATCGCATTGATCGAGAGACCATCTTCTTCTCCTCCTTCTCCTTCCACCGCCGCCACCGCCGCCGTCGCCGCCGTCCGCGGAAAGTAGAGGGAGCGGTGGGGTTGAGAGAGAGAATTTTCCGGAAAGGGCGGGCGATCGAATTCGTTCGGCGCGGTTCGGCCACAAACCTAAACTCTGCTGTGAGTTGCTATCCTTCTCTCTATCCTCCCCCCTTCCCCCTCCTTTCTTTTGGGTTCTCGTTTTGGTCTCGTGTCGTCACGAAATTCGAGCAATCGGTGTCCTTGGAGCGGTTGTTTTCCTGGTCTTTGTCTAGGTGCCGATGTTTCGGGTGGTCTGGTTACTGAATTGTTTTTGGTGGGCCGCCGCCGAGTTGCTGTGGCTCGAGGGTTAGAATGTGGACGGTTGGATTTGACCCGATCAGTTGTAGATGGGTTTCGGTTGGGTGTTTCGTTAACTCTTATGATGTGAGTCTCACTGTTTCATGGGGGCTTTTCGTGGGTTCTCTTCGTTTGAGCTGCAGTAGTTATTGGTTATGGATTGTGTCGTGCAAGTGAAGAAGGCAATGAGGGAAAGAGGAATAAAAAAGGTCCCTGCGTGTAGTTGGGTTGAGATTAAACATAGAACTCATGTCTTTATGGCGAATGATAATTTGCATCCCCAAATAAAGGAGATCAGGAGAAAAATTGACACTTTGGCAGAAGAGATGGAGAAAGAAGGATACAAACCTGACACAAGTTGTGCCCTTCACAATGTTGATGAGGAAGTTAAGATTGAATCTCTTAAATATCATAGTGAAAGATTAGCAATTGCATTTGCACTTATTAGCACACCTAAGGGATCACCTATCCTTATAATGAAGAATTTGAGAGCCTGTACAGACTGTCATGCTGCAATCAAGGTGATATCAAGGATTGTTCAAAGGGAAATTAAAGTTTGAGATTCAAACAGGTTTCATCACTTTAGAGATGGAATTTGTTCTTGTGGTGATTATTGGTAGGTTTTGCATGGAAAATTCCCTGCAATGGATGACAAGGTCACAAAAACGAGTTCTTGGGTTTAGTTGGGGCTAGATGACTGTAATCCAGTGTTGCTTTAGATCAAGCAGCTGATTTGAGTCGATCAATAGAAACTACTATTCTGGAGTTTATGATGACAATTACTGCACTAGAGGGCACAAAGTCTAAAGGTATGGGGATTCATAGGAATATACCTTGTAAAATAACACCGAAAATAGCAATTATGTCTATATGATTCATATTGTTTTTACCTATTAAAGAGAGAATGTTTATTTAGTCTGTTGGTTGTTTAAATAGGGGTGGGTGAAAGGTACAAGTTATTTCATTGGATAATCCTTCTTTAACAGTTCATGATTCATGATTTGAAATCTGCCTTTTCCTTTCCGTAAAGTACAGATACTTTTGTTGGGATTGTTTTGCCTGAATTATGAGCAAGAACAGTTAGTTTATCTCGTATGATTAGTTTATCTCGTATGATCCACTTGCAAGGTGTGATTATTTTTCATTTTGATTACCTTGGCAGAAACCTTTCTCAATTGGTTAAACAATGAATGGGTCTTAGACAAATTCAGGATTATAGCCACCATTTGACAATTATATTTTGTCGGCTCTCCTACTGGTATTTTAGTAGTATAATCTTTTATAAAAGAAAAAACTTAAGAATAAGTTTTCCTAAATTTGATTAAATATGAAAATATTTTATTAATATTGGTCGGGTCGGATATGGGTCGGAAAATTTATATTAGGCATAAATGGGTCATAAATGGGTTAATGGGTCAATTTGGGTCGGACCATTAATGACCCGACCCAAACCCGACCCGACTCACCCGCTTAACAGCTCTAAACAACTGGATTGATATGTGTTTTTCTTTAACTTTTCATTTTATTTAGAGTAGAGAAAAAAATTGCCAAAGCCCTAAAAAGGTCAATCCAATCCAAGAACCAAATTGGACCGATGGGTCTGGTCCGGATCTTGATCCCACCGGTCCAGCTCCCAGTTCTAGGGCTCACCCTGATAGCCATCAATTTCACACTGTTAACTGAAATTGAACCTGGGCCGAGTTCAACTATGACATATTCAGCCCAGTAAGAAATGAACTGAAAACATTTTCTTTGCAAGAAGAAAGAAGCAAGAAAAACAAAGAACGCACTAGCCACTGCTTCGGTCTTCTTGGAGAGTGGAAAATTTCCAGGCTTTGAAGTGAAAAAGAGACGAACCCACTCCTTTGATCGACTCGGGTATTGACCACCACTCAACCCTTTATACTTCACATGCTTCAGCTTTCACGTCTCTCTAGGTCTCGGGCTTTTCTGGGTTGTCCACGCCAACTGTTTGAGGAAATTACCCACTGGGATTTTGCTTCGCAAACTCGCGGTTCTGTGAGTTTTTCTTTTTGTAAAGTAGTTGAAATTCGAAATTTGATCATTTTACTGTTAACTGCATGATGGGTCATGATATGATACCAATATGGTGGAAGTGTTATATTGGAAGTGTATTTTTTTATGAAGACATAATAACGGAAGTTAAAGCTGTGCATTTGATCCTTTATGCACTTCTACATTGGTTTTTGTCGGTCATTTTCTGGATTCATTAAATGTTGAAGCTAGACGTGATTGTTGTCTCTAATGGAGTAATTGATTGAGCATGTACCAGTGCTTAAGGATAAAAATGAGCTCTTCACATGGAAGTTAATGGATTTAACTGATGTGGAGCTGTGCAGATGGCATTGAGGCAGCTTTTGGGGTGGTCTGATGGTGAGTTGATGAGATCAGATTCGAAGCCTTGTTCGCGATTGATGAGACAAACAGCTGCCATTTGCACGGTGGGCGGAGGCTTGGGGTTCTGGATTCTCTGTAGATTGCACTATGGTATGTTGCACCAGTTGATTATCCATGCTTCTATTGCCTGATCCTGCATAAGTTGAAGTGGTGGTCAGATGTCTGAGGCATGTATTTATAGGGGAAATTTTTGGGCTTTCTCTAGGTAAAGAAAACACACAGGAGGGAATTGATAATTGTGTGTTTCATTCTAATTGATGTTGCAACATGAATAATGTCCCCCTCCCCTAAAACATGAGCATATTCCCCAGCATAATTCCAGTTCTTTAGTTGACTGAAGTATTTTAGTAGAATCTGCATTTGCATACCTCCTGTCTAGTGTGGACTCTTGATCAAATTTTGAAGTCTGTCTTGTTTGTCTTCAGTTCTCTGTTAGATTTTCATCTCATCTCTGTTACTATGGACCAAGTTGTTGGCCCTGAACATTGAGTTTCACTGGAGGGAAACCGTAAGGCATATAGCATAAAATAGACACTTATCCTGAAGAGTTTAGAATAAATCCACACTTTTATGGGTTGTTGGCTGTTGGTGTAGGCAGAGATATTTGGCTTCGAGAATTCTTCCTCCCTCAAGATGATAAAAAATATAGGGTATACTGTGCTTCTGAACAGTACATGTTAAGTTGCTCTTTTCTTCGTCAGGTCCAAGGATTACAGTACCCAGGAGTCTCAGGTGGGCAGCTTGTGGAGCTGTATCAGTAAGCTCAACTTCTACACTGCTGGTCCGCCTGTTCAGTCCAGAATGTGAACCACAAAATATTGCTGCCTATGACAAAGGAAGATAGTAGCGGTATTCAATTAGAGCTCTCTTTCTTCTTTCATATAGTGACTTAGGAGCCTATCTTCTAGTCGTATACTTTCTTGCTGGACTGAGATTCTAGCGGAGTGATGTTAATCCCCAAGTCTGTATGTATTGATTCTGCACGATGAATGTTCCTCTAGTGCTAAGATTGGCAAATTTTCTGGTTAATAAACAGCCTAAGTATATTACACACCAATGTCTGGGTTTCCAAGATAGGTATATAACTAGGTATATAACTAGTCTTTTACACACTAATGATAGATCCACATGGATTTGGAGTCGGTATGCTACCTAATTGGACAAAGCATTCTAAAAATGCTCTAAGACACAATGGCATGGCTGTAGTTATAACCAACTGAAGGGTTTTTCCATTTTGCCGAGTCGCGTATCTTTTTCGGGTTGCTCCAGTTGATGCTTTTATCATTTTCCACTTGGAGTTGGTTGATACGTCATACATGCACTTCTTCTGCATCCTTATCCTAGATAAATATTACAGAATGCTAGACTTTAATTAATGCTCCGTTCGTTTCATGGAAAATAACTTCCAGGAAAATATTTTCCTGGATTTCCGGTGTTCGGTGGATGAAAAATACATGGTCAAGGAAAACATTTTCCGATCAACGGAAAATTCTCTCTTGACATTGAGGAAAATGTTTTCCTCTTTTGAAAAGAGGAAAACATTTTCCTGGCCTCTCACGCTCGCCCTCGCGCTCCTTTTTTCTTCTCATTTCTGCACTATCTCACAAAAACTTAGGGTTTCTGATCTCCTCCTCCTCCTTCGACGCCGACGATGGGCAAAGCATCCCTCATTCTCCGCCCTCCCCGGCCGCTCCTGCTCGCCTGTTCCGGCCGCGGCGCTTCGCTTCCCTGGCGGTTCGAAGCCTCTCGGGAGGATCTGGCTCAAGAGGGAGCACCGCGGCGGCGTCGGGAGGCTCGCGGGGAGCCCGCCGTCCAGGCCGCTCATCGTGCGGTGCGAGGCTTCCTGTGGATGGGTGATTGCCCTCGATTCTTGGGATTTTGTTTAGCGCTCCGCGTGCTTGCTCGTGCGTTCGTTCGTTGCTTTGTTTTGGGGATTTGGTTATGCTTGTTTGGGGTGATGCGATGAGGTCGCAGATCTAGCAACGGAGCTCGCGGCTCGCCGGATCGGCGGCGGAACTCACGGCTCGCCGATCCAAGCGAGCTCAAGCTCGTTGCGATCCGGCGAGCTCGGGTGAGATCGGCCGAGCCTCGAGCTCGCCGGATTTGACCACCGGGTCTTGGTCGGCGGCGGGCCGGCCATCGTCAAGTAGGAAGGAGGTGGGCGGCGAAAGGAGGAGGAAGAAGGAGGAGGAAGGAGGCGACGGCATAGGAAGGAGGAAGAAGGAGGAAGGAGGAAGAAAAAAAAAAATTCGATTTTTAAAAATATAAATAATTAAAAAATCATTTTTTAGAAAAATATAAATAAATAAAATAATTTTTTTGGTCATTTAAAAATATTAAAATTCAATTTTTGATAAATTTTCCCAAATAATTAAATGAAATTTAACGAACGACGGAAAATATTTTCCATGAAATTTTATATTTTACCGAACACCTAGGAAAATAAAGTTAGGAAAATAGCTTAGGAAAATATTTTTAAACACGATATTTTCAGGTAAACGAACGGAAAGATAAGTGTCAAATTTAACGACTTGCTATCGAGATATGGGCGCCAACAAGAACAGTGATTTTGCCTTTCGTCACTGCTAACAATTTCTGCAGAAACTAAGAGCTAAGCTATTCTTCTATGGCTTTAACTGTGGTTATGCCCTCTGTATTGCTTTTGCTCCCTTTCAGTTGATCATGCCCTTCAGTAGACGAATGTAGGAAATGCTAAAACTGAAAAAAAGAAGAAAAAAAAATCGCCAGATTGGTATCGGTGGTCAGAATTTTTTTGTAAAGGCTCATTCTACAAGTAATATGGTAGGCATGATGTCGCAGAGTGTAATAGACATCTGAGGACATGCGTGTTTTGTGAGATTATTTAAGATCCTATTGTTTTCTTGATATGTTTTTTGGTTAGTTAGAATGAACTGGCGTCTGCATATCATTCTTTTCCAAGCAAAGCAAGCGGTTGCTGTAATCTATGAAGGAACTGTTGATCAGGGGACTTGTAGCCGTTCAGTTGGAAATGAATAGATTTAAGCCTTTCATTTTTTTTTTCCTAAAGGGTTTTGGAGGCTTAGAGCCCTAGGGAAAGCTGAATTAAACGCGGACTAAGAAAAGTTTGAATGTTGGTGTCTACGGTATTTTTCATAGGAATTAAGAAAATATGTACCTGGGTACCTTACGTTAAAACGGATTAATCCTTCGATAGACCATAGACTCCCGAGGAAAGGTGCCAACGATTGCAGGATGATTGAGCACACAACGTGAACGTAGACGAGGTTTTCCTGAGAATCGATGTGCTTGTCGAGACTTTGGGCCTGAGAAATCGAGGGATCAAGGACTAGGTCGTTTCTCGTGTTCCTTGTCAGGCTTCACAGATCATATCATCCCCCATTGGCCGAGGCATTGAAAGGCTAAGTCTCTCGTGGCCTGTCATCGATCTTTTGAATTAGAGTGATCGATTCCCAAGTTGAGTCGGTTTCACAACCACCGATTTATTATATTACAGTAATTGATTCCCTGATTGGGTTGGTTCCATCCTAGAACCAGGAATTGAATCTTGGTCTGAATCTTGGGTTGGATCAGTCCTGTTTTGGGTTTTCACAATTTCCTTTCCTTTACTCTTTGAAAAAAAAGAGGAAATTTAATATATACACTCACACACGTCCATCCGTTCACAGTTCAATTTCGCACCTTGAACTGGAATTTGGATCGATTATTCTCGATTCTAAAAATTTAAAACCGGGATTGGACTAGTTCTTACTTCCCAGTTCAGTTGGGTTCGATCTAGTTCGGTCCATCTGGTTCCATGCACACCCTCCATGTTGGATCGGCGCAATAATGGCAGAGGGAAAGATGACAAGATCGTGAGGAGTTGCGTGTAGCGCTCGTTAATATATTGGATGATGATGAATGGGAAAGCAAAGGGAAAAAGGATAGAAGAGATGGTGCCGTCCACAGGGTGCATGTCTCACCAATTCACTAATGGCCGATGGGATCGTACTCAGATGACACCTTCGAGAAGCTGACACGCCCCCCAAATGATTCACTTCCCATCGAAAAAGAAATTCCGAAGCAAATTTGAGGAAAAACTTGGTGACCAACACCAAAATCTCTCCAATTTTATTCCATTTTTTGATTCCGGAAAAGTATCGGCAAAATCTTAAAGGTAATTACAATAATATTAATTTAGTCCTAAACTTTTTAACTTAGTACCGATTTAGTTTTAAATATTTTAATCTAGTGCAAATTGAGTCATTCCACCTACTTTTGGCCAACTATTATCGACGTGGATGGTGACCGGCCTAAGTGGTAGGCTAGTATAAACAGTCGACACTGACGTAAACAACTTTTAATAACATTTGAATATTTTTTTGAATGTTTTTTGTTTTTTATTTTTAATTATTATTTCATTTTTTTTCCTCCCTTCCTTCTCCTCTTGTTGGTCGCCAAACCTTGGCAATTGGCAAGAGCTGAGGGATCTTGTTGGCCACTAGTAAGGCTCACACAACCTTTAGTGAGCTTGCTAGGGGCTACAAGGGTGGCCTTGCATTAAGCTAGCAAGGGTCGAGCCTTGGCTAGCCACTGGTGAGGGAACTCAAGTTCGGTGAGCCTCGCCAGCCTTCGCCTTTGACCAGCCACCAATTAGCAATTAGCTAGAGGAAGAAGATAGGGAAGAAATAAATAAAAAATAAAGAATTCGTAAATATTAAAATATTATTGAAAGTTGTCTACATTAGTGCCAGCCGTGTTACGTAAGTCAACCGGCATCCACATTGGATAAAATCCAACCAAAAATAGCCCAAATGACTGAATTGATATGAAGTCAAAAGATTTACAATTAAATTGATGTCAATATAACAAGTTTATGACTTTTCTAACACTTTCTCCTTAATTTGACTAGCTATAAGAGTAGTCACAAATTGTTTGGGCCAATTATTTTCAGATAAGGTTTTTCAATAAAGAAAATGGGTATTTTTATAGATTTATCTAATACATAATGTTGCGGGCTTAGGCCATTGCAGTATAGAAAACTCGTGTAGATTTCGAATTAGTTATTAAATACGGAAATGACCGGTAAGAGCGTTGATTTTTAAACTAAAAGCTGATGTCATCGAAGTAAGTCTAGGCAAGGATTTATCATTTATTTGATGTTTATTGCTCCTTCTTGTATGGTTTCGTGACAAAGGGTATGAACAAGTTGAAGTTATTATTTAGTTACTCGAGCTTGCTTAGAAGACTAGTGGAACTCGACTTGATTTTTTTCAGGCCCGAGTAGCATGAATTCCAAGCCTACTTCGAGCTTGAACTTGCAAAAAACCTTGATTGAGTAACTTGAGGTTCTAACCGATTAACTAAATTTTATATAATATATGTTTTCTTCATATTACTTTATTTCTTTGATTCAAGATGAGCCTGAAACTAACCCTGTTGAACTTGAGCTTATCAAGCACTCTTGTACCGAATGAAGCTCCAGCGGTTGAGTATCCAACATTGTTTAATGAGGTCTAGTCTCACTTAATATAGTAATACTTTAGAATTTGATGTGGGAGCATCACTCTCTATCAATCAGCTCCCAAATTCAACTCATTTTTCGCTGACTTAGCCAACCCATTCACCATTCTTGCAAGTAAAAGTCAATTTCTACTGCAATTTAATTATATGGACCCTCGGTTGAAGTTGCTAATTGTGCAAAGTAGTTGTCCATTTCAAGACTCCCAATTGACTACTTAATGACTGGAGGCTGTTCTAGTTGATTCATATTGCTCTTTGATAACATTCTACAGTAACTGTATTGGTGCACAAATCTAGAGGTGTTATCAAGTTTCAATGCATCTGATGCCAGTCCTCGTGTTTGAGTCTCTTAACTCCCAGCTTTTCATGAATCTTTATTGTGGTGCTCCTTTCAAGAGTTATAGTAAGGGGAATTCCTCAAAAGTATGACCAATTTCTGGGAATTCCAAGAGTATTTTCCTTTATTTAGCAATATCTCTACAAATAGAGGTGTAATCCCATTTGTAAAGGAGACAAGACATGCATATTAAGGATATATGAGATTTTTCCTTTGTTTGAGCAAATATCTATTCTCAAAAAGTGGATTATTTCATGTTGGTGAATCAAGAAACCTATTATCTATGGTTGGTATCACATATTTTAAATTTTGATGGTGAGCTTCTCTTATCTCAAAATATTTTATTCTTGGTAACTGATTCATCCTTTAAATCTTTGACAATGATATTTGATTAATCCCGATATTTATTTGTGATTGATGGCATGTTCTTTAAAACTTGGGGTGATGGTAATTTATTTTATATTTATATATATCAATTAACATCCATCTCCATACATTTGACCTGTCTCTACTTCGTTCAAAGCATCACTATACGCCCACTTGCCCGACAACCGCATAACTATATCGATTCGATTCGACTCGCACTCGCACTCGGACCCCATGGCCTTACATCTTCCCTATACGTGGATGACGAAGGCAGTCACGCCCATCTCAAGTGACCCGGAACGTCGGGGCTCGAGGCAGAGTGGAGGATGAGAGTGAAAGTGAAAACGAAAGCTAAGGCTTTTTAGGATAGATGAGGAGATTGGAGAGAGAGGGTAGAGATGGAGAGATGGAGAGATGGAGAGGAAGAAGCCCGATATAGCGCCTGCTAACTTTGTTTATTCGGTTGTGGAATCTCCCGTCACCTCCTCTGTCACCCCCTACTTGTCATCAACCCCTCCATCCCTTCTCTCTCCTCTCTCTCTCTCTCTCTCTCTCTCTCATCCCAAGAACATCAACCTAACAAGCCCACAACGCAACAATAGCAACAGTATAAACAAATCAGTCACCCCACGATTCCTCCATGGTTTCTCTCTCCTCCTCCCGTTCTTGATCTTGAACAAGAAACAAAGAAAGACCCAGTTTTCTTGCCGACCCATCAATGGACTCTCCCAAGAATCGCCACCACCACCACCGCCACGACCTCCACCCCCAACCCAACGGCGATTTTAAGACCCATGTGCCCAAGAAGCCCAAAGTCTCCACCTTTATCGCGGACGCCGAGGTCCAGGCCGAGTTCGCCCACCACGACCCCTCCGTCGCCCGGATCAACAACGGCAGCTTCGGCTCCTGCCCCGCCTCCGTCATCGCCGCCCAGCAGCAGTGGCAGCTCAGGTACCTGAGGCAGCCCGACAGCTTCTACGTCAACGAGCTCCAGAAGGGGATTCTTGAATCGAGGGCCGCGATCAAGGACCTCATCAATGCTGAGGACGTCGATGAAATCTCCATCGTCGACAACGTCACGACTGCGGCCGCGATAGTGCTCCAGCAGATCGCCTGGGCCTTCGCGGAAGGGAGGTTCCAGAAGGGGGACGTCGCGGTCATGCTCCACTACGCTTACGGCGCGGTCAAGAAGTCGGTGGAGGCGTACGTGAAGCGCGCCGGCGGGCGGGTGGTCGAGGTCGAGCTGCCGTTCCCGGTGAGTTCTCAGGAAGAGATTGTGTCCGAGTTTAGGAAGGCCTTGGAGAGAGGGAAGGTGGATGGTAGGAAGGTGAGGTTAGCTGTTATTGACCACGTCTCGTCGATGCCGAGCGTGGTGATTCCAGTCAAGGAATTGGTCAAGATTTGTAGGGAGGAGGGGGTTGACCAGGTTTTTGTGGATGCAGCACATGGGATTGGGTGTGTGGACCTGGATATGAAAGAGATTGGGGCTGATTTCTACACTAGCAATCTGCACAAGTGGTTTTTCTGCCCGCCTGCGGTCGCATTTTTGTACTGTAGGAAGTCTCCGAGGTCGTTGGACTTGCATCACCTGGTTGTGTCCCATGAGTATGGTAATGGGTTGGCTATAGAAAGTGCTTGGATTGGAACGAGGGATTATAGTGCTCAGTTGGTGGTGCCTTCGGTCTTGGAATTTGTTAATAGGTTTGAAGGCGGTATTGACGGGATTAAGAAGAGAAATCATGAAGCTGTCATAAGGATGGGAGAGATGCTGGCGAAAGCATGGGGGACAAACCTCGGCTGTCCACCTGATATGTGTTCGAGCATGATCATGGTGGGTTTGCCTGCTTGTTTGGAGATATGGAGTGAAACAGACACTCTGAAGTTGAGGGACCATTTGAGGGAGAGTTTTGGTATTGAAGTGCCAATTTATTACCGATCTCCAAAAGAGGGTGAGGTTGGTCCAATTACAGGGTATGCTAGAATCTCGCATCAGGTTTACAATAAGGAAGAGGATTATTTCAAGTTTCGAGATGTGATTAACAAACTTGTGGACAATAAGTTCACTTGCAAGTTTCTTCCTGAGTAATAAGGTAAACCCCTTGAATTCATCAACTATAAACTTATATTTGCCATTATTGTTCTTTTCCTGGTTTAGCAAATGGTAAGTTAGTTTTCTTCATGAATCTATGAAAACAGTCAGTGGGGTTTTTGTTTAAAGTGGTGATCTTATCTTCTGTCTGGATCATTGTGATTGTGAGGCATTTGTTAAGGTGGTCCCTTCCAGAAGGCTTTGATGATTAATAATCAGAGCACTGCACTCAATACAGAATTCCTCACTACACATCAAGATCTAATATTAATGGGAACTATCTGCTAATGCAATTGTAGGATAGGATAAGAACTTGCTATACCTTTCTGAGTCGGCTTGATGCCAAACAGAGATGCTTGTTCATAATCTTGGTCACTATTTGAGAAATCCAGTATTAGGAGTACAATAACTGACGAATAACTAGCAAACAGTAAAGAAAAGTTAATAGGAATTGGTTTGATTTGAGACCTCGGATTGCTGAAAATTCTAATTCAGTGGCAAATAGGACATGTTTTGGATATATTTCTCTGAGGCGTATGTTCTAAATTCTCTTCTGATAGTCAGTACGAAGTACAGTGCAGGTGGTAGAGGTATTCTGTTTTAATTCTGTTGAGCGTAATGGCGAGTAGGGTAAAGAAAGCCCCCTTTTCCCCTATTTTGGCAGCATCAGTGCTAAGGCTTTGTCAATGGTCATACATATTTCTTCATATTTATCGTTCTCTAAACAAGGTGGCTTTATGGACTTCAGAGGCTGAACATCAGTGTTGCTTGTTTACTATTAAGTGGATAGAGAAATTTTACTGAGGAACATTGTCCAACTATACAGTAGTTATGCGCTGCACAAGTAAATAAAACAGAGCAGGCTTCGGGGTGAGGAGAGAAGGGCAAGAAGTGGGTGTGGAATTTATGCATTGGGTTCGTCATGTACAGTGGATATAGCAATTAAAGTATCTCGTGATACCTCTGCAGATCCAAAGTTTGACCAGTTTGTTTTTGTTTTCTTGTAGCTTTAATGTGATCTGATAATAAGAGGGTGCAGTTTTAAGCTCAGCTTGCATGCCGTCGGCTGCCATCATGGTTTAGTTACCATGGGACTCCAAGAAGTCTGCAGGAATCCGGAACTGAGAGGATGCACGTTGCCATTGTAATAGATTTTTAGGAAAGAGCTTGACTGCGGGCTCATTTAGTTTGAGAGATGCTGACAACAGACTTTGCTAATTTTTGTTGTTTAATGCTTTGTCAATCCTCCTCTGTGCAAATAAATAAGAACGAACCTGCTCTCATGTCTGGCAGGAGCTGCTTATGAAGGTCGTGGATTGCAGCTTTGGTTTAGGTTTGTATCGATTCTGCATGACTTGTTGCTTTCGGTAGGATCATCCTTTGCCTGTGCAGACTGATGATTTGCTGCTTTCCAAGCAAGTTCTAGTGTCAAAGCCAAGCCCTCTTCCTCTATGATTCTGTAATTGAAGAATGGCCTAGTAGAAAGCTTCACCGTTTGCTTTCGACGTTCGTTCCCTGACCCTGGGATTGTCTCCTTGTTGAAACCCATTGATATGCTGAGACTGTGATGCAGCCGCTCTAAGATGCGGCAATCGGTTGCTGGTGACTAATTTTGACATTCTTGAGTGTGCTTTGGTTGTTCAGTACGCCGTCACACGGGGAGGTCGGGTGAAAAATGGTCCACTTGGATTAACCCATTTTTACACGATACAAATTTAGCAACTATGTCTGATTCGGGCCTAAGCCACATACCCTACCTGACTCGAGCTTCAGTTCTTATACACGTTTCTCCTTAAGTCGTCGCCCATGGAAAATGGGCGAATCTATGGACCAGTTAGGTCATGCTATAAGAATTCACGTGACGTGTGAGCAATATGGATATGTGAGGGCATGGAGGTCCTCACTCTTGTAAATCGGCTTGGGTTTTGCTTCCGCCTTGGTGATGGCAGGCCAGTTTGGTTTATTTCCAAGATAAATCGGAGCCGGTGCTTATCCCCTGAATGTCATTATCGTTCTGCCTTGTCACCGTCACCTCGGTGTGTCGATGACAATTTAGAGAGCGAGTTCTTTTCAGACCCATTTGAGCCAGTCATCAATTGATGTTTGGGGTATTGACAGAAAACGCAGGACATCTGTACTCTTTTTGGACAGATCGAATGTCGAATCTCAAAGCTATACAACCGTAGAAATTAAAGAGTAAAAATCATACCGGACAGATTTTAATTGGCTCTGATTATTTATAATCAACTGGGGCTTATAGATTTTAGTGCCTTGCCAGGTGTTTCTGATGGGGATGTCTCATTGGCCAAAATCAAAAAGGTGTTGAAAAGGTGTTGACATTTATAGATTATTTCTGTGGTGGGGAAATTGATGAAAAGGAGAAGTCTTTAGTGGTGATAATGAAAGTAAAAGTTGGGCATGAGTGCTTTTGTTGATGTGCGTTTTGTGTTGCTTCATGCGTTAAGAGTAGGGAGGAGAAAAGCATGACATATGCAATTAAGAAATTAATTTTTGTTCGCATAATGTCAATTTTTATATGGTGAATATGGTGGACCTGCCCTTCCAATGATAAAGAAAAATAATAAAGTTTTCGGGGCAACATCACATTATTTCGGGGTTGGATTGCATATTGAGAACTCATTTTTGCCCGGATTGAAAAGGCAAAAAGTCGACCCGACCCATTAAGCCCATCTTAGATTGGGTGACTAGAGAATCCCCATGTGGGAAGGAAGACTGTTTAATATGATTTATAATCCTCCGATAATCGGGTTAATGGATCATTTAATCGAAAATGATAAGGGAACTGATGTTTGGATCTAAGATCATCTGGGCTCCAATCAAACCTCATAATGCCAAAGTTGTAGCTTCGGATATTGACAGTCGCTCGAATCGGAGGATTTGAATACACCTACCATAGTTGATATTGCCATTGCTTCTGAATAGAAGAACTTATTTTATATATGGATTTGTACGACTATAACATGAGGTATGGACCTTACTTACATGAATTGCGATCAACTTCAAATTTGAGGTTGGCTTGTTTCTACTGCATCAAATGAAGATTCTTAATGTGAGTACCACAATATTTGTGGATATCTCTTTCACATGATTTGGAAAAGTCACTTAGTGATGGGTTAAGTTTGATAAACTAAAAGAGCAAAAGGAATCAAAAGGGTGAAAAGAGGCAACTAACACTAGTGGTCCTTTGACATTCCCACAAGAATTTCAATCATGATATAATGTTTGTTTTGAGCCATAACAATTGTTCATCTGAGTGAACTTGTTACTGCTGCCTCACTACGACATTTGTCGAAGTGGTGTCGAGATAATCTTACGTCATGACTCGATCGAATATATGTATGCTCATTACTCAATCAAATCTATGCTATGCGGCATCAATTTCATTTATGGTCAAAGCCCAATAATTTCCCCCACATGAGCCTACACATTTTGATATGAAATTTGAAGGCCAAATTACAAAAGGTCCATAGGTAATAATTTACATGATCAAAGGTTTCACCGCAAATCAGATCAATCCAGAGCATGCTAAGATTCTCTCTCTCTCTCTCTCTCTCTCTCTCGCTCTCCTGATTTCAAGGCTGAGATAGGTCGCGCAAACATTGGCAACCAAATCTCACAAGCACCTAGAAAAGACAAAAGTTCTCCATGATTTCAGATACAAAGATAAGCTAATAATTGTCTCCCACACATAAAAAAATGAGCTTGAAGGGCAAGCAGGAGATATTCTCTCTGGCTTTAACTTTATGCAAACTTCTCTGCCATGGAGCAGAACTCCTTTTGTCTTTTGTGTGCTTGATCTCGTTCTCACGGACATCTTGTTCGGGTCAGACACAGGCATAGGCAGGTCCCTCTCTCCCTCTCTCTCTCTCTCTCTCAGTTCCCTCGCTTTCTTGTTCGATTGTTCTTGAAGCTCTTTGGCTGTCTCTGCTAAGCCAGAACCCATGAAGAAAGCAAGAAAAAAGAGAGAATGAATCCATCTTGGGCTTTCATCGTTGAGAGCAAGTTTCTTGTTTTTCTACTGTCTTGTGATCTTATATGATGGGTGTTCGAAATCGTGTCCAGCAACTCTGAAGAGAGCTTGGGACAGCCTGCACATGCTTTTGGTGCGTACTTCAGTTTGTTGATTAAGGAAGTAGGAATTTTGTTTTGTTGGTGATCGGCAGCATCGACGATTCTTGGAGACGGAAATGCTAAAAACGAGGATAGATCACGCGAGTCTTTCTTCGTGCTGTGATTTTTTGGCTCGAGTTGGCACCTGGTCCTTGTCACTGTATAATTTCGTGTCATCTTTCCAGCTTCGCGGAAGCAACTGGAATTTAATACACACTCAACTACCGTTCACGTTCACATGCAACCTGTGGGGAGAGAGAGAGAGAGAGAGAGAGAGAAGCATTATATATCTCTGCTATTTTTTAATCTTTGCATGGTCAAACTCAAACTTATCACATGCCAATCTATACCCACGGTGTGCAGCACCCAACACCCGAGAGGAGGAGGAGGAGGAGGATTTGACTAGGCTTTGGTTCTCATGTCAATGTCCGAGGAATCCCAAGTTTCGAGTGTCGGATTTGACCCGCTTTTGAGCGGCTTGAATGAGAAGAAGCAGAGTTTTAGGCGCAACGTGCTCTGTTTGGCATCGGAGCTGAGGGAGTCCGAAGCCGTCTCGCGTTTCAAGAGCAATCATTTGCGAGAGAAGCCCTTTCGAGACAGGCGAGTGAAATTTATTGTCCCGGTCATGTTTTCTGGAGCTCTGATCTCGAAATGATTTATTTGTTTTTGTGAAGTTTTGTGTTCTTTCTGCTTATTGGGAATCTGGGATTGATGGGAGTTCTCTGATCTTTTCATTTCTAAATTTGTTTTGGGCAGGAAGCAGAGAGCAGGGTGAGGGAGACGGAGGAGGACGTGATTGGATTACAAAGGAGATTGGAGGAGAAGGATGGGGAGCTTCAGGCTTCAACTTCTGCTTCTGAGAAGGTCCCTACTTGATTTTTACTTTCTGTTTTTATTTAGCTCGTGGATGGATTCTTGCTCATCATATTACGTCCATTGTTAAATACTTGTTGATGTTCTTAGAAGGTCAGGAAGGCATTTTTCCTTTCTGTCATTGCAAGTGATGCAATTTGCTTTTTGTTCTTAAGGCTTGTTTGTTGGTCATGCTGTTTGTAATTTGCGATCTCATGGTCATTTTGCACGGTGCCTTTTGGTTGATTTTCTGGAGGAACCCAATGAAGGAAAAACGACCATTTTGGATAACTCATGGTAGTTCACTATTAAGGTTAATTGAATTGTTCATGAGACATTTATTTGCATTGACATAATTGAGCTGAAAAGGCTAAGTAAGGTGCAGAATTTTTTAATGAAGTCGCATTCCATATGATATTCCTCAAAGGAGTAAAAGCTGGTTTTCTTGGTGATGTTTCATTTCATATTGCTTAGTGCAGAAAGTGTGCTGTACTTGGAAATTTTCTGGATATTAATATCTTCTCAATGTTCTTCATCACGATCTTAAATGAGTTTATGCTTTAAATTTTTCTAAATGGAATGTGAGTATTTTCCGCTGTGGACAGGCACAATGGCCTGAACTAAGGTTTGTATTGCATTGAGAAATCGTAGCTTAAAGCTCCATGTCCCAGCTGGGCTTTCCCTTCTTCTGGATTTCTGCCCAATGAATGAGAGAGGGAGGGAGGGAGTTTCTGGTGGATTGTAGAAGCTAGCTCAGATGTGCCTGAATAAGCACATGTGCATATGTTATGATTTCAAAGTTGTAACTTCTTATTCTAAAGACCTTGGCTTGAGTAAATATGCCTTACTATCAATTGTACCATAACTGCTAATTTGTGAACTGATGCAATCCCTGAATATTTGCGTGCACCTAAGAAGAAGATCTCATATGTCATGAGGAAAATATGTTCTCCAATTTCTGGGGAAGCCATAAAAGTTGATTGTTCTTCATCAACCTCAGATGTTTTGATGTTAATTTAATTGTGTTGGATGATCCTTTCTTTTTCTGATTGTTGGAAGGAAACTTTTCCGCTTCTACAGAACATGGCCTTGGTCGAAGTACACACAGTACTCTTTTGCTATGGTTTAATTTCTCAACGGCATCTTCCTTGATCTGACATTTTATCGAAATGCAGTGTCTCCAGGAAATGGATGCTCTTAAATCACAGATTGTGATCACTCAAGCAACTGCAGATGCTAGTGCTGCATCAGCACAATCAGCACAGCTTCAGTGCCTCGCCCTCATAAAAGAATTAGACGAGAAGAACTGTTCTTTAAAGGAGAATGAGGACCGTGTTAATAGGTTAGGTGAGCTATTAAATAACCTGCAGAAGGATCTTCAAGCGAGGGAGTACTCACAAAAGCAACTGAGGGAGGAAGTTACGAAGACTGAGCGTGATATTATGGAAGCTCTTGCTAAATCAGACTTAAGCAAGGACTCTGAACTGAGAAAATTACTAGATGTGGTATCTCCAAAGAACATCGAGAATATTAACAAACTTTTGCTGGTTAAGGATGAAGAAATAGGAAAGCTGAGGGATGAGATCAGGATCATGTCCACTCATTGGAAGCTCAAGGCGAAGGATTTGGAATCACAGGTGTTGCATCGATCATATTCACTTGCTTATGTTTCTCCATTTGTTAATTCTTTTGCTGTGATTGTGGTTGGTGTATGTTATTAAAATTTCAAGAAAGATTCTACTTAGTCCTTAGACGTCGGTACAGGAAATGCTGGGTTAGTAACATGAGATTAGAGCGTTGTTTTGCTGCTTCAATGGAGTTTGTCTGTTCAGTACATAATGGACTTTTTATTTGTCTACTTGACATGATTGTGAAATAGCTGGAGAAGCAGCGGAGAGTGGATCAGGAGCTGAAGAAACGGGTGTTGAAGCTGGAATTCTGTCTCCAGGAATCCCGTTCCCAGACGCGGAAACTTCAACGGGTAATTTGCCCAAACCATTTTACGCATGGTAGTTTGAGTCATCGGCAATGGCCTTTTCGGCTTTCACAAATTTGTTCAATTCCTTGTCTGCGACACTCCTAGAGTAAATCCATGTCCGTGTCTATCTGATACGGCATTTTTACAAGACACCTTGGTCCACTTGCCATATCATGTTACATTTTTATGTAGATATGTTCAACTGACTTCCCAAAACATTTATACAAACTTCTTACCGGTGACCTTTTCTTTTTTGTTGCATGAGATCGATGTAGGGACATTTTTTGATCTCTCACCACGACCATTTGGATTTAGCTGCGTGTTTTATTCATCTTTTGTACTCGCAACAGATGGGAGATCGGAGAGACAAAGCTCTCAAAGATCTCAAGGAGCAATTAATGACGAAGCTGCACCAAAACAGCGGTCCAAGCGGCGACAGCAAACGGAACTTCTGGGAGTCCTCTGGCTTCAAGATAGCGGTTTCCATGTCCATGTTGATCCTGGTAGTTTTCTCTAAGCGGTAAAAATTGTCACAGCGAGAGTTCACTTGTAAAAAGGCAAAAGCGACAAAGGGAAAAGGATATAACAGGTGCTGTTTTGCTCGTTTCCTTGCAGCACTGGCCAATGCATTTTTGTAGTTCGTAGTGAGTATTATAGGACGTTGATCATGTCTTTGGATCGTGCCGGTGATCCACACGGACTTATTGCATATATGGTTATGCTTATGGTTTGGGAGCATCTAGTCCAGTTGGACGAGGGCCATGCAGACTTTCACCGAGGCTCTCTCTCCCTTAATAATTTTTCAATCATTGAATGCTTTTGAAAATTAGAGCTGAGGCGGAGCCAGGTTAACCTTACAAGACAGCCACATCACAAATAAAAACGTAGAATAAATATATCACACGAATACGAATTTATAATCTTTGGTGTCAAAAAATAGTTTAGAGTAAATATATCACAATTAGCGTAATTTAGGATTTTTTATGACTTCCCCTCTTTATTTTTTTTAGTTTTTTGGTCTTGTTACAATCCTATACTACAATTTAAAAGAGTAACCCGACAACCATACTAATTCACGTATGTCATAACTTCCTCTTTCCATCTTTTCTACCCTTCATATGACCTTTATTCAAGTGCTAAAGCAACAGCATGACTACATATGGTCCTGACTACATGGTCACACATCAAATGTCAAATGACTTTCAATTCAATGACAATTCTGAAATGATCCACGCTCTCTGACAATAATAAGAATACACATTAGATAACTTAGCATTCACTGCTCGAAAACCAACTTGAACTCAAGTAGGTTCTTATAATCATTACATAAAGGCGGACATATCTAATCATGGGGCTACGTTTGGTCGTCGGGATAATAATCAGGATAGGATAGGATAAAGTAGGATATTAAATCCTCTGGATAATAAAGGCAGACATATCTAATCCTATCAAGTGTTTGGCGCACTTCAGGATAAGATTAAAAAATAAATATGATATTCAATTAAATTATAAAATTAAAAAATAGAAAATGGGAGAAGAAGTAAAAGAAGAGGGCTGACAATGAATCGGAGAGGCGGAATCCATTTGACTTAGATGCTTATGATATCTTCTCTTTTTGTTAAGTTCTTTCTTTCCTTAACAAAAAATTCTTATCAAATCCGGGCTTATCCCACCCCCTCCCCCGGATTTTTTATCCGGCGTTTTATCCGGATGTATCCGGGTTTGTCCAATCCGGTGGACATTCCCAAACATTGGATAGGATAACAAATTATCCTATCCAGACTCAAACCGGACCCCAAATAATGTACTAATTCGCGTTTCTATATGAGTAATTACATGCATTTTTATGTACTTATACACATAATAAACACCTATTCCACAAACAAATTGCTGGCAAATTTTCCAATCACATCGCACTTCAACAAGCAGATTAGCAAAAATGGTTCAAGAATTTCTTCTCTGGCTGAATCATACTTGTCTAAACACTTCTTCAAGGATTGCAACTCTCTTTCATCCTTTGAAGAACATTCCTGGGAAATATTCGGCAATCAATTGAAGTTTTTCCTTGGTATTATAAACATAATAAGCATGCAGAACTGAAAACATTCACCAAAAGCAGCCGATTAATATCCTAAAATTTTTTAAATTGGTACATCCATGACAAATTCATTTCAAATTAATTATTTAACCATCAAAAAGCCTAAACAGGTAGACCTATGACAAATTTATCCTAAACTAATTTTTTTACCAGTAAAAAATTCCAAACTAATACTCTTATGACAAATTTACAGTAATCTAATGTTTTTGACTATAAAAAAACCTTCAATTTATACACTTATAACAAATTTACCATCTATTAGCTTCTGTCAAATTTAAACGTTAAATTTGATGATCTAGATGACACATGGTGATGTAGTATGGTGACATGGAAGTTTATGTGGAAATCCATAGGGTAAATATCATGAAAAATCTCAAATTGGTATAATTTACCAAAGCACAGTTTACAACATAAGGTCTAGTGACAAGGTGACTTTATCCAAAGCATTGTTTACAACATTCATAAGGATCAAAGATCAAGACTACAACGGATAGCTTCTCACTTTACCCCAAACCAAAACAGACACTGAAAATATATTTTTTTTTTTTTTTTTTTTTTTGTGGCAACTTATAAACAGCTTGGTTCACTCCCACTAAGCTTTTTGGCTTTGAACCTCCATATACAATGGTCGTCTCCACAACTGCCTTTGTTTTTCATTGTTTGTAGACTGATTATCGATTTCCATTTCATTGATATTAGTAAACCAGCAACAATAGCATTAGAAGCTTGCTCTCCAATTTCTGCGTTTCTTCCACATTTGAATGGGTAACATCAGGAACTAAATTATCATTATAACAAGGTCGCTTATCTTTGACCAACTCCATAACATGCATAGTATCATCCAGTGCCAATTCAAAATCTGATGGTCTAGTTGATTGTTGAAATCTCTCCCTCATTGAACTCTGTCCAACTTGTTGATTGAGTCAACCCGAAGCCCTTCCGTCTCTAGTTTCTTCCTCAGCATATCAATCTCCTCCTTAGATCGATGTTAAATACTTGGAGGCCACAAAGATCACAGTATCAAGAACTTTCAGTTCTTCAAATTTCTCCATGTAAAGCTTTAGAAAACCAGAGCGAGTTACCAAGAGAATTCAGTTTTTTAAATTATCTTAAGAGTTTCCCCCCCTTCAAGAACACGCTTCTATTCTTTTGAATCTATAATCTTCTCGAACAAAGCTTGGTTTTCATTAGTCTATTAAAAGTTATCTTCCTGTAGACGCTAGTAAGTCATCTAGATATCAACTAATTTTTTGCGCATCACTTTTGTATTAGTCTCTAGTGCCTCCTATTGTTGCTCTGCCTTGCCTAGACCTGATCATAAGAGGTTTTCATCTCTAGAAGGTCATGCTTTTCTTTTTACAACCTCATACATTGCTCGGTCATGATGTTTGAGCTCCTGCTTGAGGGAGTCTTTACTTGGCTTCTAATCTAGAGAAAGGCTATTAGCTTGGTGTTCTCAACTAGCGACCTTTGCTCTTCATCCCTACTCCTTCGGAGTGATTTCTTTATTTGCTCCATTTTGCCCAAGATATGCTCTAAGGCAATCTGTCGGTTAGGAAAGCATTTGTTGTTTCACGATCTCACCTTCACGCCCACTTCTGCATCAATTTGAAGAGCCTTGAACACTCGATAAAATGTCGTCTTCAGCCTTTCAATTTCATTTGTCAGCATTTCCCCTTCTACTGACTGCTTGAGACCTTCGCTTTCCCAGTTCATTAATCAACTAATTGGATAATTGGAGGCTTCAACGTGTTTCTCACATTCTAATTAATTCTTTGCTTCCGGATCTTCTACAAACTTTTACAAGATGAAAATCTCAATGTGTGCGTTTATGACTTTCTCGACTTCTTCGTCAAATTCCTTCTTCCTCATTTAAATTTCTTCTTGCAAAAGAATATATATACACGCGCACACACACATAATTTTTTGAACCCACCAAAAGTGCTTCACTTGATTGTATGTAAGTTGCACGTTCTTGTTTTGTATCGCCTTCACTATTTGTCCGAAACATGCATAATTGAGACCTGCCTACTCCATTAGAGAGAGAACACTTAACAGCACCCATTAAAGCCCTTAATTTCTTTTCACAAAGACTTTGCATGTATCTCCAATCCCCTAATTCCTAGCTGCATCACGCCTGGCTTTGCCTTTAGTTTTTAGATTCTCTTCGTCACAGGGTCTATAAACGCCAATTACAAACTTCAGAATCCAGAACCTCGCCATTTACAAACACTTCCGCCAGCTAATGCAGCACCCCGATTGCTGCGAGTACTACTCACTAGGCGTTGCGAATTAAAGTCGAATCGGCTTGACAAAGTCCCTTGACATACACATGTGAAATCCCTTTCCTCTCCTTCCCCTTTCCTTTCTTTCTTTTCCTCTCTCTCTTCTTCCTTCTTTTGCCGAACTCTCTCTTCTTTCCTTCTTTTCCCGCTCTCGGTCTCAAAAAAATATTAGCTGCACAAAATGTGCCAGCACAGTAAATACGAAGGGTCATGAAAATGCAATACGTGTCCAAAGTGGAGCCCAAATTTCAGACTCTGTTCTGTCTCCTCTGCACGCTCAGACTCTCCTCTCCTCTCCCCTGCACGCTCTCTCAGACCCCGCCATTCACTTGTTCAGCACTTCCAGCAGTCATTTGGCAACGGCCGACGACGGGTTTCGATGGAATTGCAGCGGCCAAGAGCTTCGGAGGAGGGCGGCGGGCCAGCAACCAAGCCGCGCGGCAACTGCAGCTTTGCCGTGGCTGCCGTGTTCTGCGAGTCCGACGGGGCTCTCCTCTGCCTGGCCCGCGTCGCTGGCGGGCCAACAAGCTCGCCTCCCGCCACGAGCACGCATAGACGTGCGAGGCGTGCGAGGCGTGCGAGCGCGCGCCGGCAGCCTTCGCGAGCAGGGCCGACACCGCAGCCCGGTGTGCCGCGCGCGACACGGACGTGCGCTCTGCCAAGCCCCCTCGCCGGCCGCCACGTGCGGGTCCCTTTGGAGCCCTTCTTCGACGCGGCCGCTGCTGCCGTCGGGCCCGTCGCAACGGGCTCCGTCCCTGACTTCCTCAACGGCAAGCGCTGCAGTGCATGGGGATGGCGGGAGGAGGACCAGGAGGAGGCGAAGTCTTGGCTCTCGCCCAACCAACCCCACGAAGATCGCGGAAGGGGCCGGAGCGGAAGCCGGAGATGCCTTCCGGAATGAAGTGAGAGAGAGAGAGAGGAGGGTGCAGAGAGACTCTAGACTCTGAGCATGCAAAAGTAAGAGAAGACACAGTGAAATTTGGGGGGCCACTTTTAGCACGTGGACCCGTTGGTCTCCCTCTTAAGCCAAACGTCCACTTCTCCTCTGTTTTGTTGACTTTTAAACAACTCTTTTCTTTCTTTTTTTCTTAATTCCGTGGGCCCCATCCTTTGAGAAGTCAACATGTTGTCCGGAGCTCTGATCTCGATATGATATATTTGTTTTTGTGAAGTCTTGTGTTCTTTCCGCTTATTGGGAATCTGGGATTGATGGGTGTTCTCTGATTTTCGTATATCTAAATTTTTTGTTGGCAGGAAGCAGAGAGCAGGGTGAAGGAGATGGAGGAGGATGTGATTGGATTACAAAGGAGATTGGAACAGAAGGATGGGGAGCTTCAGGCTTCAACTTCTGCTTCTGAGAAGGTCCCTGCAATTGCAGCTTCTATTTTGATTCTTATGTTCTGTTGTTATCTAGCTGGTGGATGGATTCCTGCTCATGATATTACACCTGTTGTTAATTTCTTGTTGATGTTCTTAGTAGGTAATGAAGGCATGTTTCCTTTGTGTCATTGCAAGTGACGCACTTTGTTTTTAGTTCTTATGGCTAGTTTGTTGGTCATGTTGTTTGCAGTTTGCGATCTCACGGTCATTTTGCACGGTGCCTCTTCATAAATTCTCTTTGATTTCTGGAGGAACTGAATGAAGGAAAAACGGCCATTTTGGATTGCTCATGGTAGTTCACCATAAATGTAACCCGAAGTGTACAGGAAGCATTTATTTGCCATTGAGGTGAAGAGGCTAAGTATGGTGCGGAATTTTTTAATAAAGTCGCATTCCGTATGATATTCCTTAAGCAGTGAAAGCCTGTTTTCTTAGTGGTGTTTTATTTCATATTGCTTAGTGCAGAAAGCCCCCTGTCCTTGCTGCTCAACGTTCTTCATCACATCTTAAATGAGTTTATGCTTTGATTTTTTTCTGAATGGATTGTAAGTATTTTCAGCTGTGGACAGGCACAATTTCTACCCAGAGAGAGTGCGAACAAACAGAACAAGTGCATATGTGATGATTTCATGGCTGTAACTTCTAATTCAAAAGACCTTGGCTTGAGTCGATATGCCTTACTATCAATTGTAGGACTGGTACCGTAACTGCTAATTTGTGAACTGATGCATGCCCTGAATATTGACATGCACTGAAGAAGAAGAAGAAGAGCTCATATATTGTGAGGAAAAGATGTTCTCCAGTTTCTGGGGAAGCCATAAAAGTTGATTGTGTTTCATCAACCTTGATGTTAATTTAACTGTGTTGGATGATCATTTTTTTTTCTTGTGTTGGAAGGAAACTTTTCCACTTCTACTGAACATAGCATTGGTTGAAGTATACACAGTACTCTTTTTCTAGGGTTTAATTTCTCAACAGCATCTTCCATAATCTGACATTTTATCGAAATGCAGTGTCTCCACAAAATAAATGCTCTTAAACCACTGATAGTGATCACTCAAGCCACTGCAGATGCTAGTACCGCATCGACTCAATCAGCACAGCTTCAATCCATGTTATAAGCCAATATTGCAATGTAAAAGAAGTGACCCTACAATCATACTCACTTATCCCAAAACTTCATCTTTACAACCCCAAAACGGCATGACTACATGGTCACACACCATATGTCAAATGACTTTCAATTCAATGACAGTTCTGAAACGATCCACTCTGGCAAAAGTAAGAACATACATCAGATAACATAGCATGCACTACTTTAAAACTCACTTGAACTCAAGTAGGTTCTTATACTAGTCACAATTAACATAATTTAAGATAATTTAGGGTTTTTGGTGAAGCCCCCCCCCCCTTTTTCCATATTATGCCAATAATGCAATGTAAAAGAAGTGACCCTACAATCATACTCACTTATCCCAAAACTTTCATCTTTACATTCTTTCTACCCCATTTTCAAGTGCCTAGCGGGCACTACATTCACACACCATATGTCAAATGACTTTCAATTCAATGACATTTATACAAAATAAGAACATACATCAGATAACATACCCTATTCACTTGAACTCAAGTAGGTTCTTATACTAGTTACACGAAGGCCTTGTAATGAGTAATTACGGGCATTTCTATGTATTTATACATGTAATAGATACCCATTCCACAAAAAAAATTGCCAGCAAACTCTCCAATCACACTGCACTGTCAACCAGCAGATCAGCAAAGAATGGATCAAAAATTGCTTCTTTGGTTGAACCATACTTGTCTAAACGTTTCTTCAAGGATCGCAGCTCTCTTTCGTCCTTTGAAGAACGTTCCTGGGAAATATTCAATAATCAATTAAAATTTGTCCTTGGTATCATTAACATAATAAGCATGCAGGACTGAAAACATTCAGCAAGAACTGCCTTTATTACAATGGTGAAATGGGGGTAGAAGTTAAGACCATCATTAAAGCCAGTGAGTCATGAGCATTTCATAGAAGGATGAATCTATCTAAACAGTCATTTGTAATCAGTAAATATTGAAAAGAAAAAGAGAAACCCAATTAACATGTCACCCATCATTTAGGAAATCAAAAGACTGAAGACAAATATAACTTTTGTTCCAAGACATGGGTTTTGCAAAAGGGAGCAAGCAACTTACAAATGATTTCTTCAGTAGTAATATATCGACCAAGTACACCAACCATAGCACGTTTGTTTTTGGGAAGCTGCAAAGAAAAATGGCTTAATCATCAAAATGAACCTACAGCTGCACTGTAAGCATAAGAAAGCTTAGCCATGAGCCTATGACCATCTGTCAAGACTCAAATCCTGAAGTCCACACTCTTTGTACAAAGAAGTCACGTTGGGTTTCTATTAGTCAATTTAAGAAATCATACGACCTTTTGAGCTAGAAAAATTAGATCTCAAATCCATTTAGCAGTTTTATACAGAATAATTTATTCGGTAATGTTCAGATAAGTTTAAAAGATGGAGCTATAATAAATAATCTCATAAATTTCTGGGACCAATCACATGCTGTTTGCTAATCATATGTAGAATCAATTACTTCTCAGTGCAGGCAACAGAAATAATACCTTCCTTCCCAGTAATCTTCTGTCACTTCTTTCATCTTTCGATATGTTTCGGACTGCATATGCACAAAAGTTAGAAGGCATATATATAGAGTATCAAGGGAAACTATTTGTTATCTTACTTGTTTATCCCCTTTTGGACCTTTAAAGAGATAAGGGTCTGAGGATAGATCCAGAAAGAGTATATCTTGGCCTATAAAGGCGGAATGCTATTATCAGTGTGCTGGGTTGGATGTATATGAAACAATCATAAAAGTGACATGTATTAGGTAATAGATAAGATGCCAACCCGTATTAATTCTAGAAAGCGTGAAATCAATTATGGATATGCACAATCCAAAAGTCTTGACATTGACATGCTTTCCTTCAAGCACGAAATTCAGCATCCTAGAATCATTCCGGCTTAATAGGATATTGCCCCTGTCACAAATTCACATATCTAATCAGCAATTAAAGATAAACGGAAAAATGCAATATAAGGAGTAAATCACATTATGGATATACCAGTGTAAATCGCGGTGCTCAAATTCATAAGCCACTTCAGCCACAGCCAGAGCAGCAGTAACCTACAATTTTTGAATGGAAAAGAGATCACTTTTTGAATTAACAATACCGACAAGTAAAAAGTGCAAGTGCTTCATGATCTACCTGAACAAGTAGACTCCGTGCTTCATCGAAGTTCAAAAGCACAAAGCTCTCAAGATCCTTGCCCCCATGTTCCAGGACAAACACCACATAGCACTAAGAGTAATTTTTAAGCATATGTCAGGGGAAATGGGTGGTGTCAGCATTAGCACTAACTGTAACTAGAAATTAATTGAAGCATCAAATTATATATTTATGCTCTTGATCATAACTGTAAAGCACAACTACAGAAAGCGAGCTAAAAAAAATCACCAAGGGTATTGAATAAAATAGTGAGAAACAAATGTCATCTTTTAACAGAAACAGAAGCAGAACAAAAGCACAAGACCTGTTTCTCTGGAAATTCCTTGGGATGATCATTTTCTGAACCATTTTTTTCATCCCAATCTTCCCATGCTCTGATCAACTCCACATCATATGTACCTTGGCAGACCTTTAGACTGTGAAAGGAAGAGCATGAAAAACAGCTAATGATACAATCTCTCAATATATTAAAAAGCAGCTTGCATTCAATACAGGCCAATCTGCCTAAAAGCATTTTTATAGTTTGGCCAACCAAATGCACTCTTCTAGATTCTAGTCAGTCTGTCCCTATCGCAAGACTTAACATATTAGATCAGCAACATGCTTAGATCACATGACGAGGACCTTTGCAGGGACTATCAAGCACATCATCTCTTAGCAACATATTGAAAACCAAAAAGGATTGCATGCATCTTGTTATTTCATCTATGTGACTGGCTTACAAGCAAATGACATAACTGAGATATCAGATGAAGACATACTCTATTGTCTGTATGAAAGTCGTGCAAGCATTACAAGCATCGTCCTTGCACTCTCTTAATCTGTTGAGAGTTTGAGAAAGTACAGCCTCCTCAAGCAATTCTTCCGATCTCTGGTGCACATAAAAATTTAAGTTATCAAGGTCCATACTCAAAACACTCCATTGTACCCATGAAAGCACTGACATTAGATCTAGAACTGGGAAGATAGGAGGTAAAGAAGGGACAAAAAATTATTGGTAAATGCTGTACAAAAGGGTTTATTATCTGACACTAGGTTATGTATTTTTATAACCCTAAGAACCATTCTGCTAATATTTAGCTTAATTCGTAAACGTAGCAAGAAAATTGGAAAGCTGATGAAAGCACCTTTCTGATGAGCTTGTACAAACATGAGAGTTGATGACAATATTTACCTTCTGGACTTCACCATTAACTCGCAAATCACCATCAATTGGAACCACCTTGCACACATAATTACCAGCCTTGAAGGCTTCCCCAAATGTACCTTCACCAATTTTGATAATATCACTGGGGGCACTGTATAGAGTAAGTGCTTGGTCAGTAGGCTGAAGAAATTCATTGCAAAGTTCAAATGACCGGCACAAACAAATAAAGAATTAAAGCAAGAAAGGTAAACTTATTAAGCTAATGTTGAAAAAGTCCCTCAAAGTAGTCTAATTTGTATCACTTTATTCAAAGTGGCCATCAACATAGTTTCATTTCTATCATTTAACCAAACTAGTTCACGCTGCAATTTCATAGCAACTTGATGCAACATGTTTTAAACTCAACCTCTTGCATTTATCTGGAATTGGAAAATTTTCTTTTGGCCCTTTATTTCATTCCAATCACAATAGCTTTTTAAATACTTCTTTAAAAGACTGCAATATGCATTAAATTTTCCGGTCAAAGGACTAACCAAAACTTAGAGAATACATCCACAAAATTTGAAGGAGCTGTCTGCCCACAAACTGCAAGCAGTGCAGTAAATGGGTTCCAGTTATCACCATCGGATGTATCACAAGTTGAAGCCAGAGACAGCTTCCTAACAGCTTCTTCTAGATCTTCATCCTTAATTCCAGTTTGCTAAGCTGAGAATGAACATGCCTTTCAAGATCATTCTTACAAATCAAACTTGGGCACATACTTGAATTGTTCTGCAATAAAGATCCATTAGGTGTCTCCAACTTTGCCCCCGAGAACATGGCTGGGGTTTCTAATATCTTTGAGAGTGTGCTTGAAGGTCCACAACCATGATTTAGTTTCTTTGATATCAACCATTTCTCTAGCCTAGATGACAAGTGAGGTATGACAAAACTGTCAGTTTGATTGCCAACAACCCAGGTACCAGACTTCTTGGGCGAGGGGCTTTCCTCTAACAACTCAAATGCATCAACCTCTTGAAAGTATGACCTTTCCTTTTCAAAGCTATGCATAACCTTTGCCTGCAAAGATCATGACATGCAAATTACCAGCTTTTTTATTGGAGGACCTTAGGTTGACAAGTGATCTGCTATGCAAAACTTCAAGCCCAAAATATCAAGAACTAATAAATATTGCTTTGAAAGAAACCTTGAGAATCCATGTGATGCAATAGACAACATTAAAATCATACTTTTGGAAGAGGAAGTTTCGCTTTCCTTCTGGCATGCTTCTGTTCAGGACGATGATGTACACAAGCTGTCACAGCTATACTTGTTCTCCCTCTTACAAACACAAAATAAGATTTTAGCAAGATGACCAGAATTTTGAGACAAGATAATATGGAGACAGAAGCATTTCCTGCTTCAACGTGGAACAGATGGAAATAAATAACTGAAGTCTGCTAGATCTTCATAATGCACTCATCTTTTCTTATGGGTCGGAATCACAACGCCAAAATTTAACAGTGTGCTGGACAAAAGAAACAGAATATCTCTGGCTTTGTCAAACCGAGACAGAATTGGTCAAAAAATTTTCTATCAAATGAATTTCACAGCCTTAAGATTATGCAACATATGTATGGATGACCATATAATCACGGAAGACAAGAAGACGGGCAACAATTTTAGAAGAATGCCGACTTCACCCATTTCGCGCCCACCTACTAAAACATCAAATCGCCTACGAGAAGCACACGAACCCGAAAAGGGAGTAGAAATGAACACGGGGTCTACGGGAAACGAAGCCAACCTGGTCGAAAGCGAACGGTTCCAACTGATCCGCTTGCCGTTAGCCGCCAAACTCACCCGGGTCACATTGACCACGCTCTTCCTGCAACCGGGCGAGGAAGAAACAATAGAGAAGAGAAAAATAGCAGGAAAAAGATGCATGTCATCAACCGCGTCAGAGACAAAATGCACGAAGGAGCTCGAACGAGAAGGAAACTTTCGGCTTACCCAGTCGCTACATTCTGCTTGCCGACCTTCTCCTGCTTCCTCCTCCGGTAAATCGCTTGTCCCCCGGGCCCCGGTTGCTGCTGCAACCGCTCCTGCTCTTCATCGCCGGCCACGATCTCCGACCAGAGATCGGCGCTGCTCCGACCTGACGGAAGCACGAGAACAGGGTTGTGCATGACATTCTCGACGGGAAACGAATCGGAGGAAGACGAATCGTTGCAATGGATTGAAGGTTTTTGGGTGTTCTGTACCTGCTGCTCCGGCATTCATCTGCGCTTTGCTCACGAAGAGAGAGAGAGAGAGAGTTGGGGGGGAAGATTTGAATGTGATGCGATGTTCGGCGGGAGCGTGGGAAATGGGCCGGGCCGGGCATTTAACGGGCAGGCTGGAACTTGAACGTGATGTGATGTTTTGGGCTTTTGTTTTGCAACTAGGGTTCAAGGATGGGAAGTTGCCGGACATGTTCCTGGGAACACCACCATCCAGAGCTTTAGGACTTGTTTGTTTATTTTTGTTTCTATTTCCCGAAACAAAAATTTTTGTTCTTATTTTTGTTCTCCGGAACAAAAAAAGAACATAAATATGTTTGGTAAAAACTTTTTTTGGAATAAAAATTTATTTTTTTGTTCGATTGGACAAATTTGAAACATAAACAAAAAGTAGAAAAAATTTGTTTATATATTTGGAAACAATTTCAAGAAACACATCTTTTTCTTTTCATTTTTCTTCTTCTTTTTTCTTTCCTTTTTCTTCCTTTTGGCCGGTCACTGGCCTTAGCCATGATTGGCGACCTCGCTAGAGCGTCGCTGACCCTCGGCGAGACTCGGCCTCGCCTTGGGGGGGAGCTCGAGCTTGCCCAAATACGGTAAGGCTCGACCTCGCTAGGCCATCGCTAGGTCGACATCACTAGGGGTGGCTTAGTGAGCTTGAGCTCGGTGGCCGGGCGAGGTCAGGGCAAGGTTGACCTCGCCTAGGCAACATGAGCGGCCAAGCCTCATAAGGTGGGCCAAGTCACGCCCATGGTGAGGCTCGGCCTCACCCGGTTGATCGTCCGCCATGGTTGAGGCTAGCGAGCCAAAAGAAAGAAAGAAGAAAAAAGGAAAAAATATAATAAAAATATTGAAAAATTAAAAGAAACAAAAAAAATTATATAAATTTACAAAATGCATTTATATTTTGGAGTAAATTTTTTTACATTTACCAAACATGCGTTTTATACTCAGAAATTGTTTTTGGAATAGAAACAAAAAGAACTATTTCTATTAAAAATTATTCTCCGAAACAAAATATTACCAAATGTGCCTTTAGTGTAAGGAGAACATTGTTCCCATTACAAATTTGAGATTATGATGGTCGGAAGTTCGCAGAAATGGCAGTGACGGTAGTGGCGACTAGTGATGTCTCATTCCCGAGGTCGTCAGTCATTGGCCGGATTTGGGTTAAAGGAACTTTGAAGCTTTTAGTGCTTCAAAATACTTTTTTTTTGACATAAGACTCACTAGACATGGGGTTCGGCAGAGAGACAGGACACGTCAAAATTTGCGGCGCGAGATGTCTTATTGTTCTGTTGGTGCTTGTGTGACCTTTTTGCCAATCCATAGTGGACCTTTTGGTGCAAAATAAATAGTCTCTCAGAAGAGTTTTAGTTGTGATTAGTTGGCAGGTAAGCATGACATTCAGTGCATGCTTCTTTGACGGAATTTGAAGCTTTCCGGGATACATACTTTCCGATTTGGCTTTTAATTGTCATCGAGCAGTTTTTTTTTTTTTTTTTTTTTCTTTTGTGAATTTCAAAATATCATGTCTTGAAAGGTAGTATATTCATGATGTAATATACGTATGGCATAATACAGTATTTGAAAAGGATAGTGAATTGTCTGGACTTATTTTTTCTTATAAAATCCAAATCGGACATTAACTAGGATTTGCATTCCCTTTCATATTTGGAGATTTGTGATTTTAGTTTGGTGACTGCTTTCTACAATGTATTATTGCAAATATAAAATGCTTTGTGATAGTGTTTTATGATTTAGCTTGTGAAAACTTTATATGAGCTATGATAGTTTATACGGTTGACTAAAAGTGGTATTTATTCGATTTTATGCCATTGTTATCAGGTGGAACCTCGAGTTGAGACAGCTAGCATGATATATGCAAGCTATTGATATTCTATACAGATCAAGCCACCGGTTAATAAAAGTGGAAAACTATATCAAAGGGGGAAACTCAATTGTGAGCCATGCTAGTAGGAAAAATGCAGTCGCATTATGCTTTGGGCTGGAAAATTAGTCATTTTTTAAATATATTTTATGGTAAGATGCTATTTTGTGAACAATTTAAAATTTATTTTTTTCATGAAATATAAATGATTTAGAAAATATTTTACTAAAAATAACCTCGTGTATGACTTGAAATAATTAATCAATAAAACATATTTCATTATTAACAACAATTTATATTTAATTGTTTTAGTCTATGATGGAGTTTTTTTTTCCTGGTTCATTCATTTTTATGTGCTATATAAGGGATTATTTTTATGAAAAAATATTTTTCAAATATTCATTTTTCACAAAATAAATGTACTCTAATCTATTATTACAAATGTTTTTTTTTTTTTTTCATTGTTAAATGTTTTTGGCGATAGGGATGTTAGTACATGAGTGTCATCCACTAGTATCGATTTATTCACTCCTTTTCTTTAACATTTCAAGTTTTTTAAAATGCTACTCTTAGGAGGAGTGTTTCGACATGGTGATTTTTGGATTGTATTCTTTTGGTATGAGTTATTGACCAAGATGTGCATGTTTTATTTTTATGTACATTGTGTTTTATTGGGAGATAGCTAATTTGAGGACATACTTTTTGTTTAGATTCCCATATTCTAAAACGCTAAAACTAGATTGGCCGTTTGCCATGTACAATCACCCCGAGGCTTCATCTTTTCTCTCGATGGACGACCGAGTAACCCCTTTTTTCTTGTATGGATTTAGGAGATCGATGTTGTGACTTAAATAAAATATTATGAGACTTCCATGATGGCATTTAGAAAAGGGAGGATTACAAGTTCTGATAGTCGCATCCTGTAGGTTTTTTATTTTTTAGGGTTAAAAGTCGAGCGAGGGCGCCCGCAAAGATTGGCGATTTTAGCATTGACTTGGAGCTTCGAAATTGGACCCACAAGCCTTTTAAAAGAGCGAGAATTTATTTGATCGAGTCATGCGATTGACTTTGTAGTCGGTGCAAATGGTATAAAAAAATATTTGATTTTCGGCAAATATCACAATATATAATCATATCAGAATCAAGCCGTACGCCAATCCTTTCGTCTGAATCTTTTGACCTGATCTATATACACGAGACATTAATGACGTTATGATTATGTTGTTTCGCGAAAAAAAAAATATTTTCTAAAAAATAATCATTTGTATCACTTGAAATTGTTAACTAATGAAAATTATTTTCATTATCATTAAGCAATTAAAATTTAAATACTTTCATTAATGATGGAAATATTTTTTGTTCATTGATTTTTATAAGCGATCATTTTTCTAAATTACGTATTTCACAAGATAAACTAAGCTCACATGTATGTAACTACCTACATTCATATATATATATATATATATATATATATATATATTCTGCTGGGATCTAGTCCATGAAAGAAATTTCTCGGTCAACCCTTTCTAAGGAGCTTAGCTTCCCAACCATTGAATCGAACAACCTGGTGATTCCTCTTCCATCAATAGATTTCCACGGGGAACTAATTTTAAGGCTGATATATATATATTTATATAAGACCCCAATTTTAATTGTTTAATACAAAATATCACAACAAAATGCAGTTGAATATTTAGGCAAACAAGTCATATTCAAAATCCTAGTAAGTGTATATTATGCAATTTGGTAAATCAATTTTGATTTAGGTTTCACATTTCTAGTGATAAAAAAACACTTAGAGTGCCAAAACTTTATATGAAATGACATTTAAATGCTAAAAGTTATGAAAGTGATATTTAAGTGCCACCTTTTCTTTTTGAAAAATGGAAAATCTGAGTGCTAAGTTTGGCAAAGGTGATCGGAAATCTTAAGTGGCAAATTTTTAATAATATAAACTCACCTACATGACATGCCGGAAAGCTAAGTTAGCAATGAAGAATCAAAATAATGTCGTTTTGTCTTTCATTTTGAATTTTCAATATAAATATTAATTAAATTGAAATATATATATTTTAAAAGGAAGAGGAGGCACAAGGCGATGCTCCCTTGCCATTGCATCCCTACCATTATTGAGAAGGGTCAGCGACAGTGGGGAAGGGTCAACCGGGGTCATCAGGCTTTGGCCAGGGGGTAGCAACCTCGACAGATTGACGGTGAGGGCCTGCGAGCCTCACCTAAATTTGGGGCAAGGGCCCTAGCGGGCAGCAGCCCTTGGTTCAGCTAGGTGAGGGTCAATGACCTCCATTGGATCTAGGGGAGGACTGTGAACCTTGCCCAAAGGGCCAGCAACCTCAGCCAACCCTTCCATAAACATCGTCGGCCTTTCTTGGCCATAGTGGGGAGGTGGTGACAAGGGCTGAGCCCTCATTGCTTGCAATCTCCATCTTTTTATTTATTTATTTATTTAAATTTAATTTAATTAATATTTATATTAATTAACTAGCTACGTTAGCAAAATAACATCATTTTTGCACGCACTTAATCAAGTCAGCGTGCAAAATGACGTTATTTTGTACTTATTTCGCTAGAAAATCGCAACGTCAATATTTTTGCCTGATTTTATCACATTATCATTTAATTGATCCATTTTGCTTCACTTTTCTAACTTTTGATACTTTAAGTGTCATTTCGTGCTAAGTTTTGGCACTTTAAGTATTTTTTTTTTGTCTATTTCTAGAATTATCCGATTTGTACATGTACTTTAGCCACGTACGTCAATGGCAAGCAAATGCAAATACATGTGCAATCACATGGCCGTATAAAAGAAGTTGGAGGCCACCACCGTCGTGGGATACGCCAACGCAATCATTTGGCACGTAAATTCTTTATCCCCTTTTGTCCATAATTATAAATTTGTGAATCTATTTCCTTTTTTTTTGACGAGCTAAAAAGATATTTTATGAAATCTACAAGATATTTCGAGGAAAGAAACAAAGACAATCTGGAAAGTGTTCTTGCTCATTTTGTTTTGAATTAATACCTTAAAAAAATATGAACTGGTGTCTCACGACCCATTTACTCCAAATGAGACGAAGTAGATTTGGATTAGGGTACTAATTTGTAATTTTTTGTGAGACGAAATTTAGTTTGGATAGATGCCTTGTCAAGATCGATTTGGGAATTTTAATTGTCTTAATCCCTTATTCGGGATTACTTGTGCTCGATGGTGAGAATGGTAATTCATGGTGCAGCATCGAGCTCGTTGTAGTAATGTTTATCATTTATGCAAATCCTATAGCATCTCAAATTCTAATTGGTATTATGAAAACCTTGCATTGAAATTAATCTCTTTCGAGTCAAATCTCGTTCGAGTTTGTGCAAAATTTCATTAATCTTTTTTATAGGTCATGTTATATTGTGTCGAGTTTTCGTTACCACCCAAATTTTATACTTATTCATGAGATTGGGAGCCACTGACTACTCGTTAACCGATCTTAGGAATAACTTCAACCAAGAATTACTTCAATTTCTTCATTTCATAATTCACAATCACCCTATGCACCACATCTATGCTGCCGACAAATGTCTGGCCACCTCTATTTTTCGGCTCTCTCATTCTTCTGGCATACATACATTGGCATCTGCAACACTGCAGCTCTTGCGTTTGTTGCTTTGACTCAGAGAAAGATCATCATGCTGCTGATCATAAGATCATTATTATCCCTCCACCTCAACTGTGTTGACTATTGAGGCTCTTCTGGGCATACCCTGGCCTATCAGATGAGCAGATTCGAACCGTCAGGCTCATATATGGTCAAAACTAATCGGCGATTGGGAATTCACATATACCCTTGCTTGCATGATTAGAACTCAAGCTTAAAATATTGTTAGTTGTTTTCTTTTGGCATTCTACATGTGATGGCCACAATCTGCTGATGTGCCCACCATGTCATTGAATTCGAATCAAACTTTTTTTTTTCCCTTCCCTGTCAAGATACAATCTGCGGATGTTCGCTATTTATGCTTGGGGATCATGGAGTTTCATCTTGGTTATCTCGAGCTTGGTCTATTACTTGGGAAAATATTTGCCTATTTGACAAAGGGAAAAGAAGAGATCCAAATTGTAACCACCTTGTCTGATGAAGGTGGGAAGTGGTTGTTAGGGCCAGAGGGCCTAAATAAGGAGCAGCTCTTAGTAGGCTTCTCAAATGGCGAAAGAGGTAGGAACAAATTGAATTATGGAAATTAGAATTAGCTTAAGCTAGATTACCATAAGGATGGATGATCCCATGGGAAAGTGCCTGCGTGTATGCCAAAGGACAAAACCATGAGGCTCGGTATGAGACAGACAAGAGTGGACAATATCTCGAGTGAGTTAATCTAGAGATATCATACAAGTAGGACAAAAAAGTAGGAACCATACACCAGCCTAAACTACTTAGTGGTATTATGCTTTTGATTTGGCCAAGTTGGAAGTGTGGCTTAGAGAATACTATTTCAATTGGACATTCACGCGAGCGTCCAGGTTAGTTAAATTTAGTCCACATCATACTTTGACATCGTCTAGTTAGCTAATATGTCCACACATGACACATATCCCCGTGAGCATTTGCATATTTTATACGCATTGCTCAACGGCTACATCAACTCAATGTGATCGAGTTTGATAGAGAGACTCGATTATGAAACTATAAAATGATTTGATTAGAAAAATTGAAAATTACAAAGACTTGATTAAAAAAGACTTGAAAGCAAATGGACAAAAATGTAGGATTTTACTTTCATTATATAAAAGTCAAATTTAGGATGAGAAATTAGATTATTGTAGTGTTATTGTCAAATGGTGCGGCCATTCCTAATTTGATGATATATAATTTTATTTCGAGAACAAACTCCCCTTCTAAAACAAAGACAACCCCATTGAAATAAACTATTAGCCGGAAAATTTATGTTAACATTAAAAATTTAGCGTTTTTTTTTTTTTTTTAAATGTCGTCACGTGGGCCTCATTCTAGTTAAACTGCATTGTCGTGCATAACGAGTTTAGCAATTGAAATTAGAAAATGGAGAGAATTTAGTAATAAAAAACCTTACTAGGCCGGGTTGGAGAAATAGCACAAACGAACTTGAAGCCACTCAAGCCTTCTAGGTTTTCGTGACTTGGTGAATTGTTGAATTGGATCTTTGATATAATATTTAAATATTAAACCACTTCTTATCTAATAGGTTAAGTTTTTAAAATAGTTGATAATGGTCTCAAAAAAATCATAGTCACACAAGGGCACACTAATCCTTTCTTGTTAAAATGAAAAATTGATACAATCATGTCGCCTCTTTATTCAAACCTGAGATTTCTATTTCCTTCAAACATCAATGTGGCAAATTTTGCTTTATTGAAGCTCAACGGAAACAACCTTTTACTTTGGGGGGCACAAGTATTGTCTCTAATTGGAAGTTAGGACCTACTTGGTTTTCTTGCAAGAGAGATAGTTGCACTATCACAGACTTGGGCCCCGTTTGGTTCGGTTTTGGGGAAATGCCCTTGGCCAAATGCAAATATCTTTGGGGTAAAGGAGTTTTCTGGAATGCTTGGACGTTTGGTAAATTGGGCATTGGAAAGTGACTTTGGTGTAAATATCGTTTGGTAAACCCCAATATTTTCAAAGGGCTTTTATTATTATTATTTTTTAAAATCCATCGAAACTCCAATCAACGGCGGGCACCATCGGTGACTAGATCTGGCCGCCGGCCAGGTTGCTTGAGGTCGTGCAACCTCAGGCGGAGCCGCCTGGGCCTCTCGGCCAAATTTGGGCGGACCTAGATTTGGGTCCGCACAACCCAAGTGACGCCGACTGGGTCGTGGGTCCCGCCACCCCGGGCAGTGGTCACCGGGACGCGGGACCCCCACGCGACGGTGGCGGCTGCCGGGGAAGCCGAACTCTTGGCCGGTGGGGAAGACGAACATCAGTAGTTGACAAATAGGAAAGGAGGAGGAAGAAGATGAACAGTACTCGATGAACAGTGAACGGATATTTCTGAAATGCCCAATGCTCAAAGCTGGTCCTCCCCAGCATTGAGCTTTCAGCATCAAGAATGCTGACATTTGGCCAACTAGCTTTCAAAAATGGTTGCCAAACACCAAATATTTTCCCCAAGGGGCTTTTGGGGTCGAAAGCCCCTTGGGAAAGCCCAACCAAACGGCTTGGACATTAGAAAATGCAACCGAAGTCAACAATCCATAATATATATCATGGGTGCATAGTGACCGCCATGTAAAGTCTTGGATAGTGGGCACACTCTCAAAAGAAGTTCTTAGACATGCTGTTGAACTTCCAGTGGGAGCAGAAGTTTGGAGAACTCTCACCGATCATTTCAAGCAAAGCTTGTTGACTCATAAACTTGACCTCCTTGACAACTTCAACACATTTGGAAAGAAAATAAGCATTTATCTATTTCTCTTGGCTAATTTAAATCTATTTGCAATCAATTATAAGCATTTGAATTTCGACTCATTTATTTATGCAAATTCTATATGACTAGCCTATTTTGGTGCTTCAAGTAAGAAAAATCGTGACTATTTTGTCTATTCATTATGTTTAGAGCGTGGATATATGCCTAGCAACTATGGTATATTTGTAAATGTGAATTTTACTAAAAAGTGAAAGGAAACTTGCCCCTCGGTTTCTTTCACATACATATGTTGTGTTGAAACCTAAAAGTTCATTCGAAAATGGTATATTTAGCCGGTATATTTTCCTCGCATATTGATGTTTGGAACTAAGCTTTTGTCCCAATAAAAATTCGGAATGAATCCAACCACACTTTCATACCAAGAAAACAAAAACCTTAAAAACAGATATAAATGGAAAATTTGTTGAGAAATTATTTTCTAATAAAAGAGTCACTTCAATAAGAGAATCACATAAAATGACTAGGAAATCCATTATTCATTCCCTTTCTACATATTTACGCGCCACAACCCCCTTTTGCCCTCTCACCTCTTAGTTGTGCATGATTTGAGTAATTAAATTAATTATGAGGATAATATATTTGCAAATTCACTGTCATGGACAATAGATTCTACTTTATGGCATGGTCATATTATGACGTCATTAAAGAGTGAAAGAAAACTACAATCTTAGACCAATTTTAATTTCATGTCGAAATTTGAATAATCATTAGGAAATGTTTCATCCAGTGTAAACACATTATTTGGCTAGAGACCGTTGGCTCTCTAATTTTCAACATTTTTGTTTACTTTTAGTTAAATGATCGATTTTAAAAAATATATAAAGATAATGGACCCGAATATAGAAAAAAAAAAGTACGGAGAACCAGCAGAAAGATCCTTATTATTTCTAATATAATAATATATCTTAGAAAACCATCCCCATAATTTGTAACAAACACACAAGCAAAGAAGCTAATCCACTTTCACGTTCATTTATAATTATTCCCAAACTAGATCATATGTCAACTAAAGTTGACTTGAAATGGAAAAGAAACCGCGTCATCTCCAATCACAATGGAGTGACCGCCAGATGGCAAGACGTGATTTGCGGCGGAGTCAACTATTTCCAAGCCCTTACAAACGTTGATCTTGAAATGAACCTTTTGGCTACTTTGTTTATGAACGAAGACCCTCTCGAACCCAATCAATTGCTTTATGTGTGTGCCCAAAATCCCATGGGGAGGCTTCGAGTACACCAAGACGACGTCGCTCCCGTCCCTGTGCCCAGTGTTCATCACTTCGACTATGAAATCGATGTCGTGCCTGCAGTCCAAGTCGTCGATGGACATCGCGGGGCATGGTGGTCTCTTGGTGCTGTGGTTGTAGCTGAGGTCGCGGCAGTAGTCAAGGTTCTCCACCTTGAGGTTGACAAATCGCTTTGCAGTTGACAACGAGTAATTGAACCGTGTGTAGCTCAAGCCGTAGCCAAAGGGGTACACGACGGAGCCATTGAAAAACTTGTAAGTGCGTCCGGGGTAGCCCAGGGAGTGGACCGGCCTCAGTGGCATCGATGTCATGGGCAGCATATCCACGTAGTTCGCCTTGTGCCATGTTAGAGGTAGCCTTCCACCTAGTAAATAAATCAACATAACTCACAATATATATATGCATTGCCAGATTTTAGATTTAGTAAAAAGTACAATTCAAAATATATAAACGTTGATATGGTAGCATTATGAACGAACAAGAAAAGAAAAGAAAAGAAAAGAAAAGAAAAGATATGGTAGAACAATTTCCTATTTACCGGGATTATAGTGGCCGAAGACAACATCCGCGATAGCTCGGCCCCCTTCCTCTCCGGGATATCCAGCCCACAAGATGCCGCCAATATTCGGATTCTTCTTCGCAAATGAGATATCGACGCCGCCGGCCGATAGAATCACGAGGACGACGGGGCCTTTGGCGACCTTCGCCACTTGATTGATGAGCTGAGTCTGGTACCCGGGAAGGACGAGGTCGGTCCGGTCCAAACCCTCGGCCTCCACCGACAGGTCCAGTCCCGCCAAGATTACTGTCGCGTCCGCACGCTTGGCGGCTTTCATGGCCGGAAAATGAAGCTCTCGTTCTTGCAAGCGATGTCCGCGCACCCCTCCTTGTACGTCACCACCCCATGCCTGGAGAAGCCGTCGATGGGCGCGGTGTATCGGCATGGGATACCTGAATTTCAGTTATAAAGATCACAAAGAGATCAAAACTATTGCCCCGATGATAGCAGCACATGAACTCATAAACTCGGGTCACGTACCGGCATAGTTCCCGATCATCGCCTCGGTGGCGTTGGCGTGAGGGCCGACGACGGCTATGTTTCGGACTTGGTGAGGGCTGAGAGGGAGCGTCCGGTTATTTTTCAAGAGAACAATCCCTTCCTTAGCTGCCCGAGCGGCTAGCTCAAGGTTCGCCTTGGTGCAAATATCATTCTTGCCGAGAGATTTGAACTCGGGACTTCCATCAAAGAACCCCAGCCTCATGAGCACGATGTAGAGATACTTCAACGACGTATCAATTTCTCTCTCCCTCACCTTCCCTGCTGCCACCGCGCTGGCCGTGAAATTCGTATAATAATCTCCACAGTTCAAGTCCAAACCTGTTATGGCAACCAAAAAAAAAGGGTGAAAATGCATATTTTTTCCATAATAAATTAAACAAATAATCAAGTGAATCGATAAATTGGAAAAAAAAAAAAAGAGAGAGAGAAGGTTTTAGCCAAAACTATTAGTGTAGTGAACTCCACAATCCAAGTCCAAACATATTATAGTAAAAATGAAAATAAAAATGCACGTACACCGTTATAATAAATTAAGCAAATTATTGAAACAAATAATCAAATAAATCGCTAAATTGGGAAAAGATAAGGGGGTTTAGCCAAAGCTATTTAGTGTAGTAAAACTTCACAATCCAAGTCTAAATCTATTATAGTAAAAAAAAATTTAAAAAATGCACAGACACCACCATAATACAGAAATAATTAAATGAATCGATAAATTAAAAAAAATAATAATAAGGGGTTCAGCCAAAGACTAGCCTGCTTTAAGCGTTCTTGCCACGGCGTCCTCGTTTGTGTCGCCGAGGAACTCGTGTTTATCCACCATGACTTGAATAGAGTCGCAATCGGAGACTATATACCTGAATTATTTTTATAAAAAAAATAAGAATAGTAAATAAATCTTCGATGAACAAAATGAAAAATTAGGAAAAGGTCGAGGCTGTTTTCTAATTTTTCGATCTATTATATACCCGTGAAGATCCCACTCCCCTCTGATCGTGTCCTTCAAGAGGTTCGGATCGGCGCACGTCGGAATTCCGTCGAGCCGGTTGTACGAGCACATGACGCTGCTAACGTCGCCCTCCTTCACGCACATCTCGAACGGCCGGAGGAACGTCTCCTCCATGTCTTGCTGGCGCACCTGAAGGAAGAAGCCACGAAGCGTAAGATCTTCGGCTTTGCCATGTCAATGCGGAAGAAGGGAGGGAGGTTTTTCTTTCGTGCCGATGATTACCCTCGCGTCGAAATGGAAGCGATCAACCCCCAACCAGTCGTCGACGTCGTACGCGGCGTAGTGCTTGCAGCACGAGGAGACCTTGAGGGGCCTCTGGTTCGGGTCGGCCGTGCGGTGGTGGTCGGCTCCCTCCACGTCTTGCAGGCCTCGGACGTAGTTGACGGCGTACCTCCCGACCACGAAAGGGTCCTCCCCGGGGGTCTCCGTCGCTCGCCCCCACCGGGGGTCTCGTACGACGTTGATGGTCGGGCTCCAGAACGTCAGTCCGGCCCGTCCGAGGTTGTACATCGCTCTCGCTTCCGTCGAAACAGCCTGTGTTTTAACGTTACAGGCGCAGATGATGTTTTTTTTAGCCTCCAAGGTCGATGGTTGATTGAATTTTGAGTACATCTATCTTGATTCATGCGCATATGTATGGTAATTATGCCGGGGAAACTTTCCGCTCACCTGACCGATGCTTTTCCAAAGAGACTCGTTGAAGGCGGCCGTCATGAGGATGACGGTGGGGAAGCTCGTTGCGCCGGGGACAAAGTGGTCGAAGAAGGTCCCGGGGCCCACATTGGAGACGCCGTGGAGCGCCTCGGACCACCACTCGTACTTGGGAAGCCCTAGCCTTGGGACGCCGTAGGCGCCGTTGCCAAGCTGCCGGACCTTCTCATGGACGACCATCCGCTTCACCAGATCCTTGGCTCGCTCCTCATAGGTCAGCGAGGCATCACAGAACGAGAAAGATGACATGTTGAGGCCAAGGCTTGCGTAGCGCGAGGCGTCACAAACATAAGTGTATTTCTTAGTACTTGAAGAAGAGGAAGATGAAGAAGATGATGATGATGATGAATGATCAAGCTTAAATTTAGCAGGCTTTGCTATTGTTGCTGTGCAAAGAGTGAGAAAGATGAAGGTGATTGTGGTGAATTGAGGCATTTCTGAGTTCTTCTCATACAAAAGTAGCTTGGAGAGATTGAACTTTTGACCAATGGAGAGCCGAATTGAGATGAACCTAATTAGAAGAGAAGGCGACTGTATAATTTCTTGTAAAATGAGGTATTTATATGCTTTAAAGGATGGGTACATAACATTATCCATCACCATCAATCAAGATTGATTGCACAATAATGTAACAAGAAATACGGAGAATTGAGTCATATATGGTAAATATGCTACTTACCTCTTACGAAAAGAATGGGGATCTGAATGAGTTCAATCAATTTGTCATTTGATTTTGCTGACAAAAACAGTGAATACATGGAGATAAGATCACACTACCACATACTCTGTTGAGAGCCACCCAAATAGTTACATTTTGTGTTTTAAGTTACGGTTTTGAAAGATTTTATGAATTTGTGTCCTTCCATTTGTGCTATATGATGATTGAGAGATTCAAGAATCGAATTTCATAATATAATTCTAGGTGTGTTTGGTGATCGAGATAAAATTCATGATAGGATCAGATTTATCCTATCATGCGTTTGTTGCCTATTTAAAATAGGATAAAGTCAGATATAAATGGAATATAAGCTAGATAAAATTAGCCCATGGGGTAGGTAAGATAAAAGTTGATAAGATTTTTAATATCCATAATAGGAAAATAATTTTTCTCAAATAACAAACTTCTTAAATTAACAAATTTAAAATTATATTTAAAATAAATAATATTTGAATTCTAATATAAGAAATTTATAATAACAAAAAATAGAAATTTATTTTTTCAATTTAATCATTTTGTATGTATATATTTGAATTAATTTTATCTTATAATATAAATTCAATATATAAATATATTATTGCATATTTTATCTTAATGAGTTCAATGAATTTGTCATTTGATTTTGCTGCCAAAAAAAGTGAATACATGGAGATAAGATCACACCGCCACATTCTCTGTTGAAAGCCGAGTAGTTACTATCACTTGAAATTGGAACAAGCACAAATTTTCTTAGAGTTACCACCCAAATAGTTACATTTTGTGTTTTAAGTTCAGTTTTGAAAGATTTTATGAATTTGTCCTTCCGTTTGTGCTATATGATGATTGAGAGATTCGAGAATCGAATTTCATAATATAATTTTGGGTATGTTTGGTGATCGAGATAAAATTCATAATAGGATCAGATTTATCCTATCATGCGTTTGTTGCCTATTTAATATATGATAAAGTCAGATATAAATGAAATATAAGCTAGATAAAATTAGCCCATGGGGTAGGTAAGATAAAAGTGGATAAGATTTTTAATATCCATAATAGGAAAATAATTTTTCTCAAATAAAAAACTTCTTAAATTAACAAATTTAAAATTATATTTAAAAATAAATAATAATTGAATTCTAATATAAGAAATTTATAATAAAAAATAGAAATTTATTTTTTTTCAATTCAATCCTTTTGTATTTATATATTTGAATTAATTTTATCTTATAATATAAATTCAATATATAAATATATTATTGCATATTTTATCTTAATGAGTTCAATGAATTTGTCATTTGATTTTGCTACCAAAAAAAGTGAATACATGGAGATAAGATCACACTGCCACATACTCTGTTGAAAGCCGGGTAGTTACTATCACTTGAAATTGGAACAAGCACAAATTTTCTTAGAGTTACCACCCAAATAGTTACATTTTGTGTTTTAAGTTCAGTTTTGAAAGATTTTATGAATTTGTCCTTCCGTTTGTGCTATATGATGATTGAGAGATTCGAGAATCGAATTTCATAATATAATTCTAGGTATGTTTGGTGATCGAGATAAAATTCATAATAGGATCAGATTTATCCTATCATGCGTTTGTTGCCTATTTAAAATAGGATAAAGTCAGATATAAATGGAATATAAGCTAGATAAAATTAGCTCATGGGGTAGGTAAGATAAAAGTGGATAAGATTTTTAATATCCATAATAGGAAAATAATTTTTCTCAAATAAAAAACTTCTTAAATTAACAAATTTAAAATTATATTTAAAAATAAATAATAATTGAATTCTAATATAAGAAATTTATAATAAAAAATAGAAATTTATTTTTTTCAATTCAATCCTTTTGTATTTATATATTTGAATTAATTTTATCTTATAATATAAATTCAATATATAAATATATTATTGCATATTTTAGGTATATTAGCATGGTTTTCTATTCAATAAAATTTTATTAGAGAATGATGAAAGGGTAAGAAAGAAATAAAATATAAATTAATTAAAAATAGAGGAAATAAAATAAAAATAAAATAAAAATAAAGTAGGCAAGAATGTCGTGAGAAATTTCTATCATTTTCTATTGTAAATTTTTGTTTCATTTATATTGATATGTTGTTTATACCAAATAATATATATGATATGATGTCCATATATTCGACTTTATTGCTTTATTCAACAAACGAGGGATGAGATATAGTAAAATCCCCTAGATTTCCTATCATATCTTATCCAATCCTATCTTACTTAAAAATCTAGATGACCAAGTAGCCCTAGTGTTTTGTTAGCGATAAGGTAATCTTAGGAGGTAATTTAATCAAAGGTCGTTCATTTTGTTCAATGTCTACAATTTTTTGTGCATTGTTCATTGTGTCTAGACCCAAAGACCCCAATATACCTCAATTGTCAATTTTGGGGGGAGAATGGGATAGCATTAGCCCAACCCCGACATTTGCATTATGACCACAGCTTAGGCTTCATTTGGTTCACGAAAAATAATTGAAAAAATATTTTCCTTAAAAATGATTGGTTGTATCATTTTACGAAAATGAATGAACAAAATATATTTTCATTATTCACAAAAATATTTAGACGTAAATTGTTATCAATAATAAAAATATTTTCAATTGACTAATTATTTTAAGCGATATAAGCGATCATTTTTAGAAAAATAATTTTCAAATTGTATATTTTCCGAGAAACAAGTAGAACTTCATTTTTAGGGTTGGTACTCAATTTTTGGAAGCAAGACTTAGTTGGTAAAGGTAACAAGGTAGGTTACAATATTATTTATAGAAAAATTCACTCGGTGAGCAAAAAAAATTCATTAGATAACTAGACTGTTAATTATAGTTGCAATTACTGTTGTAATTTCAATAACGTTAAAAACATGTTTTTGCCCTGATGATTAACATCATCAATTTACTAGAAATACTTCTCAAGTCTCGTTGACAATTTACACAACTCTAACTAAAAGTCGAAAAAATAATTTGGAAGAAAAACAAACTAATTTGGAAGAAAAAAAACTTAAAATAATAATTTTCATTACTTTTTAAACCAATTTGCAAGTCCTTTTTACAGAAATCTATCAATAATTTGAAATTAATTTGGAAGAAAATAATAAATCAATCTTAGCAAAAGTTATTTGTACAGTTACTTGTTAATTAATCAATCGCTTTTTTTTCCTAAGCAACTTAAGTATAAAATAACATTTGCTAAAAGTAAATTATAAGCCTATAGAAATAGACTTAGTATTAAGACTCCATTTGTTTCAAGGAAAATGAATGATTTGAAAAATAATTTCATAAAAAAAAAGTCGCTTGTATCACTTGAAATGTTTAGTTAATAAATCGACAATAATTTATGCCTAAACATTTTTGTAAATGATGAAATTTTTTTAATTCATTTTTGTAAACGACAGAATTAATCATTTTTAAGAAACTCATTTTTTGTGGAGTTAGTTATATATGAAATGAAATACAATTATAGTGATAGTTAAGATAGAGATTTCTCACAACTTGGATTTGAACTTGCCTAATGGAGAGCTGAATTGGAGATGAGACTAATTTTCTTTTTTTTGTTCGGAAGAGATGAACCTAATTAAAACAGATAAAATATATCCAGAAGAGAAGAAAATTATATAATTTCTCCCAACATGAGGTATTTGTAGGCATAGTATACAATGTACATTATCCATTACTATCGATTAGATCGATTATACAATAATGAAATTAGAAATACGGAAAAGCAAGTCAGATAAGGAAAATATCCTATTCATTTTAACGAAAACTGACTGGAATGTAAATAAGTTAGATGGATTTGTCATGACTTGATTTGGCTAGATTTGACAACAAAAAAGTGAATCAATGGAGATAAGATCACATTCTCATGTAAATAGAGGTACTTTGTAATTGAACCTGTACATTAATAATGTTGAGAGCTAGGTGAGTTATGACGAGAGGATCTTATAGCTAATGATCAGTGATTTATTAAACACATTATCACTAGAAGTTGGAACGAGCACAAAGTTTTGCATATTTTACCACCTAAATAGTTAATTTTGTGTTTTACTTTCGATTTTTGAAGATTTTATAAATCGTATTGTTCCGTTCATGCTATATGATGATTAAGAGATTCACAAATTGGATTTCATGATGTGACTCTAGTATTTTGTTAGCGATATGGTAATCTTGGAAGGTAGCTTAATCAAATATCATTCATCTCATTACTCTTGCTTAATTTGTTTCTCTTTTGTTCATTGTCTGCACATTTGCGTGTATTGTTCATTATGTCTAGCAAAGTTGGAGAAAATTGTGCAAAAGTTTTAAATCTTTTGCAGTTTTGTCAATTATGTCCTAAAATTTTTACAAATTTGTTATTTTAATCATAAATCTTTTAATTTTGCCAATTAGGTCTTAAACCTTTTGATAATTTGCCAATTGAGTCCATCTACCCAATTTTAATTGAAGATCGCTCATGTGATTTCTAATTGATGTTAACGTGAACAATTTTTATTAATTTAAAAAATTGATTTTTTTTCCTTGCCAAGTCTAGTGATTTTCACGGCCGACTCTCGTTGACCATAAGCAAGAGCTAGCTGACCCTTGTTGACCATAGCCAACGATTGGTAACCCTCACCTAGCCCCGCTCATGGTAGACGAGGGCTCACAAGGTCTAGGCAAGGGCTAAAACCCTCGCTTGCGACTGGTGAGGGCTTCATGGCCCTCGCCTAGTAGTTGGCAAGGGTTGGCCAGTAGGGTTGGTCGGAATGAAAAGAAAGAAAAGAAAAAAAGAAGAAGGTAATAAAAAAATAATTATAAAAATTATCTACGTTAGCATTAATTATGCCACGTAAGATGACTGGCGTTTACGTCAATGATTTTCGACTAAAATTGGCCGGATTGACTTAATTGGTAAATTGTCAAAAGATTTATGACTCAATTACAAAATCAAAATATTTATGATCGAATTGACAAAAATGCAATAACTTTAAACTTTTTGAACAATTTTCTCCACCAAAACTAACAGACCCAATGTACAACAACTATTAGTTGAATCTTTTTTCTTTTTGGTTCCTCCACTTTCGAAAGAAAACTAACTAAAAGTTCAAAAAAAAAAAAAAATGGAAGGAAAAAGAATAAGAAAACTTAACATAATGATTTGTATAACTCTTCAAACAAATTTTTAAGTCCTTTTTACAAAAATCTATCTATAACTTTGAAATTATTCTGGAAGAAAATAATAAAGCAATCTGAGCAAAACATTGTACAGTTACTTGATAATTAATTAATCACTTGCTTTTTTCTAAGCAACTTAAGTATGAAATAGCACTTGCTAAAAGTAAATTATAAGTCTATCGAAATAGACTAAATATATAGTTATATATAAAATGAAATATAATTATGTTTATAGTTAATATAGAGAAAGCCTATTAATTTATTCTATTGCAAAAATGATACAAATACTCCTTGAACTTTGGCTTATTGTGCAATGTTGTCTATAAACTTTTAATCTTTTCAATGTGGTCCTTGAATATTAGCTCAATGTGCAATATCATCCTTAAATTTTTAATTTATTCAACATGGTTCTTAAACTATTGGTACATGTTCAATTTAACCATATATTATGGGAAAATGTTCAAATTCATCTATGAAATTAAATTAATGGAATCATATTTGATATTTTCATATAGTTCATGGGATAGATTGAGCATTTATCAAAAGTTTAGGTACTGCATTTAATAAATTAAAAATTCAAAAATGACATTACATATTGGATTAAAGTTTACGAACCATATTGAACAAATAAAATGTTTAGGGACAATAATACACATTGAAAAGAAATTCAAAAACTATTTGTTCTATTATCCTTATTTTATTTGGGGCTATGCAACCGGACCAATTTTATCCAAGAGCAGAATCAAAATGCCTTTTGAAATCGGTGGGAATAGGTTTGGTTCTCGATTCCAATTGAAGAAGTACATGGGAACTGGACTGGTTTTGGATTTGGTTTAATAAAGCCTAAAAATATTAATTTTTCTCTTGACATCTTTTTCTTTATCTCTCTCTTTATCTACCTCACTCAAACACTTCTCTCTCACTCACTCACGGCTCTCACTTGCGATTTGCCATTGCCTTGAATATATGTGGTGAAATTTTCTATTTATTATTTTAGTCTTTTAATTTTAATTTAATTTAAACTATCGTTAAGTGTTTAATTACGTTGTTTGTTTTATTTTCACGCGGTTAGAATTCATAGTAATATGTTTATGGATGCATGAAAAATAAAATTTTATAATTTGTACTTTATGTTACGTATTTTGAGCCTTTTTATTAGCAATAATTATACATGATTATTTGTCCACCTTATGAATTATTGCTTTTGATCAATAATAATATTCCTGCCATTCATCTTTTATTTTGAACTATTTTGTTACTTATATTATTTCACTGTCAAAAAATAAAATTTAAAAAGGAGCAAAAGTAAAATAAGTTTGGACAAAAAAAAAAAAATCTTGGAACCATCCACTTGGAACCAGTCACCCCCATTGTATTCTCTCTTTCATCTCAAGAAATCAAACACATGCCTTCAATTCCGGCTCCAGAGGGAGAGGCTCGCTCCCCCGGCTCGCCGACGCCGAGACTTTGCTCCATCGCTTGAGGCTCGCCGCTGCCGTGGCTCTCTGTTTTTCTTTTTGGTGCGCAAAGTCAGCTGATTTTCTCTCTGGACGATTATGGGTATATGCTACTGAGTTGGTGAGTTGCGTACCAAACAGGGATACGTTTGGAAAACATTGATAGAAAAACATTGCAGTTGCAAGCAAGGCCACCTCTATTCTATCTTTACTTTGCTTGAAAGTTGAAACTCGCACTGACATGTGAACTTGAGGGATTCCAGACTCACGGTTTGCAATTTTGGACTTTGATTGTAAGATTGGGGGAACTTGCCAAGCTTTCAATTGATTGGTGTTAAGTTGTAGCTAGTTATGTCCCTCGGCTATGTACTCTGTGTGGTTATCAAATGTATGATTGTGATTCTTTTGTTGATTGATGTGTTGATTTTTTGACTTCATCATATTGATTGGGGTTGTTGGTCTCTTTTTATTTTTTTGGCTGATATCTCCATATGTTAATTTATGGGTTTTTAATGGCTCAATGTCGATAGCACTAAAAATTGCCTGTTTACATGTAGAACCAATGCTTAGAGGACCTTTAGTAACCGTAATAGTACTGCAGCCACTGTTTAGGTTGTTTCAGCGCCCATCATTGCTGTAACAACAGTTAAAAGCACCTACAAGTGTTGCTCAGGTGCTAAAACAACATAAAAAGCCTAATAATGTTCCTGTGCTGTCTCAACCTGAACAACACCCCTTAGTGCTATTCTTGGGCTGGAACAGCCCGAACCACAACCTCTATTGCCGTTTTAAGTCTGAAATTAGCTAAACAGCATTTTTTGACCTCTCAAGTTGACCCATTATGTGATTTGATGAAGCAGACCTTTTTTAAAGTATAACCTTCTATTGTTTGGGCAGACTTCTGGATAATGCAAAGGTGAAAAAGAAAAGGAGATGGAGGTGTTGAGATAATTGCAACAATCAAATGGTAGGATGGGAATCATTCATCTAGCTCATCAAACTTTGAGGGTTAAAAAGTCATGTTCTTTCACTGTTTATTGAATTATCGCCAGGAGATTTAGAATATGGAAGTGCTTATAGTGTAATGAGTGACTTCGTTCTTCCAAGTCCATTTGGGAATTAGGTAGAGTGGGAGATCATGTCTATTGTAGAAGAAGGTGAAAAGCAAAGAAATGAATGTGCATTTGCAGGGATCAAGAAAGAATGTCACATAGAAGAGATTTAACGCTGCTTTGAAACTGACTTTGAACTTGTTCAATTTTTTTTTTTTTTTTTACAATATGGTGCATGGTTGTACTTATTGTGTCCTTGAAGTGGGTATCGTGATGAGTTTACTAGTAATTATTGTAGGTTTCCATAAAGAAAAATATGTTTTATATGCAATATATATGATTCATACGAAAGGTATTCAGATGGGGCCCTTGCCATGCTACAGGACTTTGTGGAGTATAATTAGTTGCAAGTGGCCACTTGTGTAATACAGTCACTCGTGGGGAGTTGGATATAGCAGATGATCTTCCAGAGAGACTAAGCCAACAACATAGTCTCGTCAATGGTAGTGGGTAGTCTAAAGCTATGGACCAATCTGGTCATAGAAGGATTCCAAAAGTCACTCTCCATAGCCAAGTTCCTTTGCCTCCTCCACGCCACCAATGCCTACAGGCTACGTCTGCACTCCCATAATGGTAAAATTTGAATTATCATCATACACCTTCCCGCAATAAATGCAATCCCTTTTTTTTTTAATATATATTTTTGTACCAGAAACACAAAATTGGAAATTTTTACAGGAAATTCTTTAGTTAATGGGTGTTGATGATTCAATGTGTTGCAGCCCTATGGCCCAAGCATGCTTCCAATCCTGAACCTGACTAGTGACTAGAATGGGTTTGGTTTAACATTCTCAAGGAGCTTTCAGCTTCCAAAGTCTATTGTTTGGCAACAATTTTGAAGTAGCTTTTAAGTGAAAGTCAGCATTGAGAATGCTGAAAGCCCAATGCTAATAAGGACTAGTTTTGATCTTTCAACATTTGGCCAAATACTGAAATTTTTTTTTCCAAACCTATTATCACTCATTCTTCAAATTTCTTATTTTGCCCACCTTATTATTATTTTTAAAAGCCAAAATAATGCTTAAAAATCAAATTTATATAAATGCTAAAAAAATTAAATATTTTTTGGTCTTTTTAAAAAAAAATTAATTATCTAGTTGATTTTTTAGCATTATTATCAATTTTTTTTATTTAAAAAGTTGCATACATTATTTTTTTTTTCAATTTTAAAAAAATGAAATTAAAAAAAAAAAACTATATTAATCATCCAAAGAACTTTTCAAATGTGTTTCCTACTAAACGGCATTTCTCTCAAAATTGCTTCTCAAAGCATAGTTTACCAATGGTGCGTTTGGTAACGATTCTGTTCTCGGTCATAGATTATTACTAGAAATGATTATTTTTTATTCTGTTTTCGGAAGCAATTTCTAAGCATTTTAAGCCATTTGGTAACTGTCCAAAATTTCTGATTTTGGAATAGAATGGCATTTGGTATCGTGCTCATTGATTTTATTCCAAATTCAATTTCTTTTAATTTTTTTTTTTTTTTCCTTTTTTTAATTTTTTTTTTTTTCTTTCTCTCTCATGTTCTTCTTCTTTTGGATGAGGGCTAGCGACCTCATCGGAGTGTCGTTGGCCCTCGGCGAGGCTAGCCATCGCCGGCCAAGCCTCGCCGGCAGTAGGGTAGTGCTCGCCCGGCCCGCCGAGGCTCGATCTTACCAGATTTGGCAAGGCCGAGCTTCATCGGTGGCCAAGCCGACCTCACCGGGGCTGGGCGAGGCTCCCTAGCCACCAACGAGGCTCGCCCGGCCCCAGCCGCTGGTGGCCAGGACGGCCTCGTCGAGGCTAGGCAAGGCCTGCTTGGCCATCGACAGGGCTAGGTGAGGCCCGCCTGGCCACCAGCAGAGTTAGGCGAGCCTCGCTGGGGCTAGATGAGCCTCCGACAATCTAGCCGATGGCTAGGCTTGCCTCCGGCGAGCTCGCTTGACCAGTTGCCGGCAACCGGCGGCGGATGGCAACCGCGAGATGGCGGTCAATGAAGAAGAAGAAAAGAGAAGAAGAAGAATTGGTTTTGATTTTTAGATTTGTGCCTGGAACAAGAATCAACTTTTTTTTTTTATTACATCAGCTTGGGAGGTGTTTAGAACCAAGAAAAACCGAGTTCCCTTGGCTCAATTCATCTGGAGCAACGGCATGGCGCTTAGATTTGAATTCAACCTTTGGCTAATTACCAGGAATCGCCTACCCACCCAGGTTTTTCTCTTATCTTATGGTAGAATTAACCATGAAATGTGTGCCTTTTGCAATACTACTCCGGATTCGATTGATCATCTCTTTTCTGAGTGCCACGTGCCACGTGCCTGCGACTCTTCCTTTTTTATGGGCAAGGAGATGTAATCTTCCTTGGTGCAATAGACCTTGAGCGGAAAATATCAGCTGGGCCTTGAGATTTCTCTCTGGCAAGGATTTCTTCCATTCCATTGCCCGTTATTCCTTTGGAGCTTTATATCACTTAATTTGGAAGAAAAGGAATGCTATTATCTTTTGGGGTGAAGCGCTACAGGTTGCTACTATGAAGGATCATCTCATTAAGGTTGTCAAGGATAAAGTGCTGACTTACAACAAGGTTCTAGACTCTCCTAGGAACAAACTTCAAAGAGGTCGGGGTTTTGACCCTCTTATTTTTTACGAAAGCACTATTATTCTTAATTAGCTAGAGTGCGTGTGCTTCTTGTTCCGTGTTACTTTGTGCCTCGGCTTGTTGCTTTGTTGTTGTTAGCTTTTTTATTGTTGCTTTTCTTTTGTGTTGGCTCCCTTCCACTCATTCTGCTTATTTGCATTATGAGTGAAAGTTCTTGGCGTCGGTTTATGTATATTGGCTTTTCCCTTTCTATATATTATTATCTTTTACCAAAAAAATAACTTTTTTTTTTTTTTTAATTCTTGATTCTATTCCAAATCTACTTCCGGGAACAAAAGAATAGAAATTTATTCTCGGGAACAAAATTTTTATCTAACTCGATTCTGTTCCCAAACTGATCTTGAGAACAAAAAATCAAAATCGGACATTGTTTGGATGGTTACCAAACAGTACCCAAACAGCCTTTGCATTTGCCTAAAGTCTTTTAGGCTAAACTGTTTTGCATTTTTCAATGGGCTTTCATAATGTTGAACCAAATGCACCCGTAAACACTCAAGAAAGTAGTTTAATGAAAGTGCTAAATCTAACATGCAATTCTAAAAAAAATTATAAGAGGACAAGAAGAAACCCGCAACTCGCTAGGCATTTATACAACACAAGGCAACCCAAAACATATATTGGGGAATCAAATTGATACAAAACCAAGGTCGGATTGGACATCGACCATCTAGAGACCTATTCTAATCCTAGTCTAAAACTAAGAATACAATGTTAAAAAAAAAAAAAAACAATCAATCATTGCAAAAACAATCACAATTACAAAACAAACACAAACAAATAGAGAATCGAGACAATATGTATAATTGGTAAATTGGCCTTGGGGTTGGCCTTTGTGATTCATGCAACGATCCCCTTAGGACACTTACCCCAATTCATTTTTTTAAGACTCATAGCTATTGGGCACAATTTGTATTATCGCGTGGCAACCAACCCTAAGTAACCCCTTAAAACAAGTTGCAAGTGTGACTCAAAAGGTATGCCACAAATTGATGCATTGCACCAATGCATACATCTAAAAATCACATGCGTAATGGAAGATAAACATGCAAGCAGGTCCTTAGGCCTTGATTCTCAATTAATCAAACAATTTTAGTGAGCCACATTGGATTGCTTATTTAGTTAACAAGCCCCAAATACAATCACGGGCATTTGATGAAAATAAACACATCAAAGGCTAAAGGGTTCAAGTGATGTTCTAAAGCCATTTGAAGGGCATTTAAACAGTGAGTTATAAGAGAAGATGCTAATGACATTACAAAGTTGTGTTATGGCTATGAAACACATTTAATTATTCAGGCTAATTCGGGTGCATCCTGTGCACTCTGATCAAGCTTTGCAGACACTCTAGATATGTTCCAAACCTTAGACAACATCAATGCTAGGCCGAAAGCATGATTTAAAAATTTGGAATGGAAAACACAACATGAAAGTTTTTTGCATGAGCATCGCTTGAACGGAAATCAAGTTCGAAACAACAAGAATATGAAATTTTAGATGGTTTCATGACATTCGAAAAGTCTAAAAACCATGACAAAGTGCTTTTTATTTTTCAAGAAATTTTGTGTCTAAAGTTCAAAAAATGAGGATCAAAACTCATGAAGATATGTGAATTCAATTCACCATGCAAATTGTCCTAAGATCAAAGCAAACAATCACAAAAAAGATCTTAAAATAGAGCAAAAAAGATCAAAGCAATTGAAAAGGAACCCATGGATAATTAGTTCCAAGAAAATTATGTAACATCAAAAACATCACAAGGACCAACTTTCGTGAACAGAGTTTTCTAATTTGAGCTATGTAGGAATTTATAAAGATTCTAGAACATATAGCATCACATCAGAAATGCAACAAGACAACAAGATTTCATGGCATATCAATAGTGATTTGACCTAGTAAATAAAATCTAAAAGGATATGAAATTTTACCACAACATAGACAAGAGAAGGATGAACAAACTTTGTTAAGGACCCGACTTCAGAATCATTATCAAGAAAATCATACAAAAATTACAAGAGGTCAAACTCAAAAAGGGCAGAACAGGGGTTCGATTTTATTCAAAGTAAATTCCTAGACAAACTTGACAAAAAAAAAAAAACCGGTCAAAGGACATGCAAATCATGCAAAATCAGCATCATCGGAAAGATTAAAGTGTGTCCTAAGACTTTCTAAGAGGCATCAAGTTCAATTTGGGTAGAATCCGTGGTCGAATGGCTACAATTGCAAAAGCGTGCAAATTAGTCACAAGCAAATAAAAAATTGATGCATGATTAATGGTTTGTAAAACTACATAAACAATGCACAAAAGATATGAAATTCGCACACGACATGAGGTTGAATGCAACAAAGGTTTGGTTAACACACAACCTTAAATCGAAGTGCAAAGAATCATATGGAGTCATTAACATTGAAAGGTGAATTATCATGAAGGACAAAATGCATAGCAATTCCAATTATGATTTACTAACTTGATGCATAGTTTTCACATCATAAATGACATTCAAATGGCACATGCCATACATCAATAGGAAGCTTGCGATATGCTCTTAACATGCTTAGAAGACCTCAAGACCTAATTTGGCTCTTAAGGAGCCCAAACGAAGATGTTTTCACTTGTTTGTGATTAGCCTTAATTGTAGCATGTATAGCACAGAACATGAGTGATTTTTTATGGTTTAATGTCATGATAAAATCCTATGAAAAATCCTACAAATAGGATGTGATGTTATGAGTATTTTTCATGAAGACATCTAGGTCTAATTTGATTCACATGAGCATACACAAAAATGGAAAAACAGAACAATGTAATGAACTTCACAAGTTACAACAGCATTAAGACTTCTTTGCACATGAAATCGACCTAGTAAACAACAATCGTTTGCTGTGAATTATACCTATTAGAAAGCATGTAATACATACTATAACTCTTATCAAGGATGGAAATCCAAATGGACTCATTTAAGACCTCATTTCAAGGCAAACATAGGTCAGCTCAGAACATGGTAGATTGACCTAAGGACAATTTTTGAATGTTTTTCCTAACAAAGTCAACTCCAAAAATTCTTTAAGAAAAAAAAAAGATATGATATGACAAGACATTTTCATGCAACTTTCATGAAGAAAACATTTGGAAAATATAAGCACAAAAATCAATGGAAAAATGACAAACAGGCAGGTTGTCCAAAGTTAGAACCCCAGAAAATTGCACAAAACACAGCCAAATCCACAAATTTCCAAGGCCTAATTTATGTACTAAACGAAGTCTATTTGGGGCCTTAACATATGTAATTGAAGCTCGTTGAACCTAGATTATATGTCTAGGAAAACTTGAGGCCAAAAAACAATGTTTACCACCTCATATTAGCCTTAATAGAGGGTAACATGCAAGAATACGATTGTTGCATATCAAGGTAAATAAAAAACATTCAAACTTAAACTTATCCTCAATCAACATAATCTCATCACATATTCACATATCACTTTCAAATCTTCAAATCTAAGTATAAAATGTGATCCTAGGTTTGAATCCTAGCCCTAATCAACTAATTTGATCTCGCTTTATCGGATTCAAGATTTGAATATTATCGTTTGAGGTTTCATCGAACTCAAACGTGATTGGAACTCCATATCACTATCCAAATTTCGAGGGACACCATACTAACATTGAGGACTTGCTGGAGAGTTGGATCAGGTAGTTGAACTGCTGGTTCATGAGTTGAGGAGGATCGATCTGATTTGGTCAAATTTTCGACCCAGTGAAAGGATCGAGCCACCAAAGGATTTCTGATGGTAGTTCTATCAATCCCTAACCATAGCAAGGTTGGAGGCACACTAGAAGGAGGACTAGTGATGGTCGAGATTTCCGGGAACCATCGTTGGATGCTAATCAATAGAGAAGAACAAGTCGGCTTGAAGGACGGTTTGGCCATTGGTCTTCAATCTCCGATGAACAAGTGGCCGATTAGGAGATTCCTTGGGTTGCCAGAGTTGATGGCGGCTATGATTAAGACTAAGGGAGAGAGAGGATGACCGAAGGTGGTGGCTTGGGGTAGCATACCATCGGTGAGGGGTTGTAGGCTAGTAGTGAGGAGCGGCTGCGTGCAAGGATGAGAGAGAGAGAGAGAGAGAGAGAGAGAGAGAGAATTCTATTTGAAAATGTAGAAAATGAACCCTCTAAAATTTTGGAGGGAAAATCCTTATAAAATCTTGATTTAAGGCCAAATCTTGACTATTGGTTCGATCCGACAATTGAAACTTGACCTAACGGTTTAATTAAACCCATTAAGGGCTAATATCAGTTAAAATGTGTCCCATGATCGATCGAATGGCATTGATTCACAAAAAAGGGAGTTTAAACATAAATTGTGATTAGGGCCTTATTAGGGGTAATTTGGTAATTTCACGAAATCCAAGGGTGTTTTCACATAATCGAGAGAGTTGAGGGACGTAGGAATAAAGTATACATGACGAGGAGTTGAGGGACGTAGGAATAAAGCCAGGTATGGGAGTGTGCCTGATTGATTTCTTACGAAAACCAGAATTTAGGGTTTGCTTAAAGGATGGACTTGATTACACTAATTGACCAATTAATACCCTTTTGGTACATAATCTTGTTCATTTTAAAAGAAAATATTTTTGTTAATTAGTTTGGATTGATTTTACACTTATCCACTAACATACGAGGTAATCATGCTGGTGCACAATCATTAAAATAATAATTATAACTACCAAGATTCTAATTACAGTAAAATTTAGCACGTGTAATTAAATATTTGCAAACATAATTAAATATGCAAATTAAACATGAAATATAATCAATTTGCGAACAAATAAAGGCCTAATTACATTAAGAAGGCAAGACATAATAATTCCCAATCAAACCTTGCATTTTTTTTTAGATTTTAGAATTTTTCAATTTTTTTTAATTTTTCAATTTTTAAAAAATAATATATATAAGGAGAACCGGGTCGGGTCCGGTCTGACTTGACCCAGGTCTGACCTGGTCGTAGTCTATCGCTGGTCACATGAACTTGGGCTCTCGGATACCAATTGGCCCTATTACATCGGGCCCTCTCAAATTCTCTAGACCCATTTCATTAAAATAAACCCAGCCCGCACAAAACTAAGCCCAACTTGTGTAACCTAAATAAGCCTAGCTTACCCAGCTAAACTTAAGCCCAACAAATGCTGGCCCTATAACTAAAACTTAGCCCAAAGAGTGAACCAAGCCCGACCCGCTTTGGGGTCAAACCCTACCCAATTGGAGCCTCCTACTTGACCCGCCTTTGATCCATTGGACGCCTGTCTTCCTCAGCTCACGTTTTTGCAATGCCGACGAGGCCGGTTGAGACGAATGGCGCCGGTGGTCGCTGGGGAGACGCCGCAAGTCGGCGACCAGCCAAGGACTCCGGCGGTAGACTACAGCTCGGCGGGGACTCGTTGGAGGTGCGGTTTACCAGTAGCAAGTTTGATGATGAGCGGCTTGATTTGCGTTTGCCGATTTGGCTCTAGTCCGTGAAAAGGGGCGGCGACGATGGGTAGCAGCTTGACGAGGACGGTGCTGGGGATGGCGGCTAGGTTTTTGGAGACGACACCGACGAGGAATGGCAACGGCTCCGTCGGAGGCAACATCGACGAAGTCAGGCAGCAATAGGGATGGCTGCGTCGGGGATGGAGTCGAGATGGAGGCGACACCGACGGGCCAGTGAGCAGCACGACGAGGCTCGTGGCTGACGGCGGGTGATGCCTTAGCGGCGACGGGGCCCGGGATGAGTTCAAGCTTCCCCTGTGGACTCACATCCCTCCTTCTTAACTCTGATTTTTCCTTCCCAAGCCTTGCTCACTCCCTAATCTCTCTCCGTTTCAGCCAACCTCTGGTTCACTGCCTCTCGGTCCTCCCCCTCGGTTCCCTCTCTCGGTTCCTCCCCTTCGGTTCCCTTTCTTGGTTTCCTCTCTCCATTCCCTCTCTCGGTTTCCTCTCCCTTGGTTTCCTCTCTACGCTCCCCCTCTCCCTTCCTCTCCTCTTCTTTTTCTCCCCATGCGGTCCTTTTCTCTACCCCCGCTCTCTGCTCCTATTCTGCTCCTATCGTCTCTGCTCTGCTGCTGTCTTTTCTCCTTTGTTGCAGGTTGGGGCGCGAAGACAGGCAAGAGGAGAAAGACAGTTGGGGCGCGGGCCGGGCTAAAGGGGGAACGGTCTAGGCCGCGAGAGAAAAGAAGAGAAGGAAAAGAGAAGGGGCCGGGCCCAGGCTCACGTGAGGGGAAGGGAAGGAGAGGCGGGCCGGGCCAAGGCTGGATTCAGCCCGACCCGACCTCTCTCGTTTTTTTAATTATTTTTTTAATTTTTAAATTAGGTATTTGAGGAAAAGAAAAGTTAGGTGTCAAGAATTGGTTTGAGCTGGTAGGTCCTTAGGGGCCTAAATTTTATGCAATTTAGTCCCTCAAAGATCAAATTGAAAGGGAAAACTTCCTTAATTTGATAAAATGTGACACCCCGAACCCTTCACAGGTCGTCACCAGCGCCGATGTTACACTTTATTTCCTTTTGCTATCTTGTACTTAAAACAAGCGTCGTTAATCACAGGCATTTTTTTTTTCTAATGATCGGTCCCAACGCGACTCATAACGGAAGCAAATTAAACATCACCATCTATCCCCCTACCAATCCATGATACAAATACACATCAGCTAAACATCAGGATTTTATAAACAACTTCGACACTTTGTTTACATATATATTTTCAAGATGGGATTTCTTTTGGGTCGGTACATCAAAAAGGAAAAGCTAGGACTCAGCCAAGTCCAGCTTAAAATCTCAAAAGGAAACTCTCGACCCTCAACATCATACGAGTACGAACCCCCATCGAAAGTGTCGATTATTTTCACCAAAAAGAGATCCAGCTCCTACTCATCGCGCCCAAGTCTCACACCCAACCCGGTGCATTAGGCGGTAGCGGCGGCAACATCCCTCGCATTGCTCCATCCCGACGAACGTGCACAGAAATGAATTCCTGAATGACAGGACCCCCAGCCAGGCCCACGTCATACATCACTAGACAACGTACTCGGATAAAAGTCAGTCCGGGAACAGAGGGACAGTCTATCTCAACACACTCGACCTCTACATCGGATGGTATCCCGTAAAATGTACCCCGCGTGACGGCAGGTAGCGGCATACTTGCTAATCTGAAATGTTATCCCCAAAAGGGGTGAGTACAACCACTCAGCAGATAGGGAAATCCAATAATAACTCAATGCATTATGCAAATTTCACATGCGTTGCAGGCATTACTTACCTTGAAGCCAGACACACACTATCATGCATCATCATATCACATCACATATCATCATCATCATGCATATCATCATGCATATCATATCATATTATAGGTGATCATCATATCACATCACATATCATCATCGTCATCATGCATATCATCTTGCATATCATATATCATGGGTGATCATCATATCACATCACATATCATCATCACCATCATCATCATATCATCATGCATATCATATATCGTATCATAGGTGATCATCATATTACGTCACATATCCTCATCATCATGCATATCATCATGCATATCATATCATATTATAGGTGATCATCATATCACATCACATATCATCATCATCACCATGCATATCATCATGCATATCATATATCATGGGTTCATTTTTTTTTATCTTTTAACTTTAAGTTTGATCACCACATCACCCACTTCTCATATCATCAATTTCATCATTCCTTCGGGCAAAGACCTCCGACAGGGTTCTCGGCATTCCAGCCATCCCATGGCCACCGGGCTTCCGGCCCCCCACATTTCGGGCATCTCCCATCTCAACTAGCATCAAGAGGCATTCCCTTCGGGCGGAAACCTCCGATAGGGCTTCCGGCCTTTACCCTTCTAGCCAAGCATCTCGCACCCCAATCCTGGCATCGCGAGGTATTCCTTTCGGGCAAAGACCTCCGACAAGGCTTTCGAAATTATGTACCGACATACCACCAGGCCTCCCCTGGAATTACGTACCGTATACCACCGGGCATCCCGACACTCCCGGGGAATCTCCGGAATTACGCCACTAGGCCACCAGACATCATCATCCACCACAACCTCTAACTCACATATCATTTTCCACATTCACTGTCCTTTTAATCTCATTATTACATGGCATATGATTTACACACGCATCACAATATATGATCATACATACACCAATGTCATATAACAATGCATAACAAATTCAATGAAATTCATGGCAAATAAAATAATCCCTTTTTATTTTATTATTTTATTATTATATTTATTTATTTTCATAAATAAATATTAAATTTAATATCTATGATTTTCCCAAAATCATAATATTCAAATAATCATTAAACAAACCACTAGGATGACAAATTCATACAAAATTCAGGGTCAAATTGAATTTCTCATACTTTCACAATTTCCACAAAATAGCACATGATATTCGGATAATGACCAGAATTGCACAGTTTCCAAATAAATTCGATTAAAATACTCATATGGACTTCAAAAATTACGAAATTTTACAGGGTGATAGCCAAGACATTTTCGTGAATTTTTCATTCAGAACTCTAAGCCAAATTATTTTTAGATTAATTTATACAACCCCATGAAACTTCTGGAACCACTACCGCGTCGTCCAGAATACACTTCTCCGAAAATTTTAGATTTCACCCATCTATTCTCTTTAGTTTCCTCTGAAATTTGAGTATGTTATGTAACAAGGTGTCCTTTACAAGTTTCATGAAGAGATCTAGGTCAAATAACCAAATTATGGTCACCATTTAGGTCCATGAAGTCTCGGGTGTCTCGGAATACTTCACCAGAACCATTGTTTCCAAGATCTAGCCGATTCACCAAGCTATACTTGTTATTTTTGCTTCAAATTTGAGTATGTTGTAGTTTAAGGTGTTACCTACAACTTTCATGAAGACATCGAAGTCAAATATTCAACAGAAATCAACATGCAAACAAGAATCCAGCAAGAGGTCAGTGAAAACTTCACAGATCTAGGATCTCCGTATAATAGAACTTTAACCCCTCATATATCCATAATTTTCCACGAAATTTCAGTATGTTATAGTACAAGACGTTGGCTACAACTTCCATGAAGACATGGAAGCCAAAATCGGACTCCAAACACACATGCAAGCTCAAACAAGCTACTGACTCCCACAACCGAACAAGAACAGTCACACGGTTTGAAAATAAGCAACCCTTACCTCGGTTTTTCGCACAAATGACACCTAAAATCGAACATGCAACCAACAAAACAAACATGCAAGAGAAGTTAAGGACTCCACTTGCCTCTAAGATGAGCAAACGACGGCGAACGGCGGCGGGACACGGCGATTTCCTCCTCGGCTCCGCCTCCTCTCCCTCTCGGTCTCTCCCTTTCTCTCTCTCTCTCTCTCTCTCTCTCTCTCTCTCTCACCCTCTCTCGGCCGAATGAGCAAAGAACCGGCCACCTTCTCTCTCTTCTCCCCTCTTATACTCCCTAATCTTCATGATTGATAATGATTGCTTTGCCTAAAAACTAACCAATGCATGCTCTTGCCATTTGCCACTTGTCTCATTGGATTTTAAATTTGATTTTGGGCTTGGGCTTTGGAGTTGGGCCATCCGGCCACTCCTCTTGGGCTGGTCGAATTCTCTTCTTGGGCTCTAATGGGCCGACTAGCTTGGCCCACCAAGCTTTAGGCCAATGGGTCCAAGGCCCATTCGAATTTTAACCCTCTTTTTCCTTTTTTTTTTTTTTTTTTTTTTTGAATTCCTTCTATAAATATTTTTAAATTTCAATTTTTAATCTTGGCCAAAGTCTTAGGATATTTTTGCTCATTGAAATTGAAATTTATAAATCTTATGGCCAAGCATAGATTATTAATCTATTAAATTTAAATTTCCACAATCACAAGCATAAATCATCAAATTAAAATACTAATGGCTAAAACATAAGCCATGGAAATTCTACCACCTAATTAAAGACTTTAACACATCTTATGGCTCGGCTTTGAATTTCTGGGATGCCACAATTCTCCCCTCCTTAGAGAATTTCATCCTCGAAATTCAAGCACTACTCGCGCCTTCTTGAAATAAATAGGGATACTTTTCCTTTATCTGATCCTCACCTTCCCATGTGGCTTCCTCCACATCATGATGTCTCCATAACACCTTAACTAATGGGATCTTTTTGGTCCTAAGAATTTGCTCCTTTCGATCTAATATCTGCACAGACTCTTCAATGTATCTTACTTTCTCATCCACTTTGATGGCTTCATGATCGAGTATGTGACCAGGATGCGGCTGGTACTTCCTCAACATCGATACATGAAACACATCGTGCAGATTTCCTAACTTAGGAGGTAATGCTAAACGATAAGCTACATCATCTATCCTCTCCAGAATTTCAAAAGGTCCAACAAACCTAGGTCTTAGCTTACCCTTCATCCCGAATCGAGATATTCCTTTCATTGGAGATACCTTAAGGAATACATGGTCTCCTACACTAAATTCCAAGGGTCTTCTATGTCTATCTGCGTAACCTTTATGTCTACTCTGAGCTACTCTAAGTCTTTCTCTGATAATATCGATAGCTTCCATGGTAACTTGTACCAATTCAAGTCCTGTCAACTTCCTTTCACCCACTTCACTCCAACAGATAGGAGTTCTACATCTCCTTCCATATAATGCTTCATAAGGTGCCATGCCTATACTCTTTTGAAAGCTATTATTATAGGCAAACTCTACCAAATGCAATCTTTCATCCCAACTTCCTTCGAAATCAATTACGCATGCCCTTAACATATCTTCCAAGATCTGGATTACTCTTTCCGATTGACCATCTATCTGAGGATGAAAAGCAGTACTAAATTGAAGCTTAGATCCTAACGCAACTTGAAGACTTCTCCAAAAATTCGAAGTGAACCTCGAATCTCGATATGAAGTAATGGTCACTGGAACACCATGTAAGCGTACCACTTGACTTACATACATGTCCGCATACTTATCCATTGGGTAGTCCATGCGAATTGCTAAGAAATGTGCCGACTTAGTCAAACGATCCACTATAACCCAAATTGAATCATGGCTACTTGATGTCTTTGGCAATCCTTGCACAAAGTCCATCGTTACATGTTCCCATTTCCATTTAGGAATGTCCAATGGTCTCAAGAGTCCTGCGGGTTTACGATGTTCCGCTTCTACTTGCTGACACGTCAAACATTGAGAAACGTACTTAGCCGTATCTGCCTTCATACCATTCCACCAAAATTGCTGACGTAAATTTCTGTACATCTTTGTACTACCTGGGTGGATACTATAATTACTCTTATGTGCCTCCGACAGAATTTCGTTCCTTAATTCCTCATCGTCGGGAACACAAAGTCGTCCTTGACACCTCACTATTCCATCGTCAGAGATCTGAAATTCTGATCTTTTCCCTAAAGATACAACATCTTTCACCTTCAAAATCTTTGGGTCAGATTTTTACAGAATTTTAATTTTCTGGATAATCTCTGGCTCAATCCTTAATGCACTAAGTATACCAGTAAGACAACCCACTTCCAATTTAAATTCGGAATTTGCCACAGATTCCAACAATTCCCATTCTGCCATCCTCAAACTAGCTATCTCTACGGCCGACTTTCGATTAAGAGCATCTGCTACTCTATTCACTTTTCCTGGATGATATCTTATCTCACAATCATAGTCCTTTAATAACTCCATCCATCTCCTTTGTCTCATATTCAACTCCTTTTGTGAGAACAGATACTTCAAACTCTTATGATCCGTGTAGATCTCAAACTTTTCCTTATACAAATAGTGTCTCCATATCTTCAAGGCAAACACTATAGCTGCTAGCTCTAAATCATGCGTCGGGTAATTTAGCTCATGAGGTTTCAATTGTCTGGATGCATAGGCTACAACCTTGCCATGCTGCATCAACACACATCCTAGTCCTTTGTGAGATGCATCACTATACACCGTGAAACCATCAGGTCCAATAGGTATAGTCAGAATTGGAGCTGAAGTCAATTTCCTTTTGAGCTCCTGAAAACTCCTTTCACATTCTCCATTCCATTCAAATTTCACATTCTTTCGGGTCAATTTAGTTAAAGGTCCTGCTAGTCGTGAAAATCCTTCAATGAATCTCCTATAATAACCAGCCAGTCCTAAGAAACTTCGTATCTTAGTAGGTGTCTTCGGTCTCGGCCAATTTACTACCATTTCAACTTTTGCCGGGTCTACCGCAATTCCTTTTCCTGACATTACATGCCCTAAAAATATTATCCGATCCAACCAGAATTCACACTTACTGAACTTAGCATACAACTTATGCTCTCTCAGGGTCTGCAAAACTATTCTCAAATGTTGCTCATGCTCCTTAGGTCCTTTTGAATATACCAAAATATCATCAATAAACACAATCACAAACTGATCTAAATAAGGCTGAAATATTCTATTCATCAAATCCATAAATGCAGCCGGGGCGTTAGTCAATCCAAATGGCATAACAAGGAACTCATAGTGCCCATAACGAGTTCTAAACGCAGTCTTAGGAATTTCCTTCTTTTTAATTCTCAACTGATGGTATCCCGACCTCAAATCAATTTTAGAGAAAATTGAACTTCCCTGGAGTTGGTCAAACAACTCATCAATTCTAGGCAAATGATACTTATTCTTAATGGTCACTTGGTTCAACTGCCTATAATCAATACACAAGCGCATCGATCCATCTTTCTTTTTCACAAACAAGACCGGTGCACCCCAAGGTGAAGCACTCGGTCTAATGAATCCTTTATCAAGCAATTCTCGCAGTTGCACTTTCAACTCCTTCAATTCAACTAAGGCCATTCTATACGGGGCTTTTGATATTGGTCCTATTCCAGGCATTAATTCAATTTCAAATTCAATCTCCCGCTTTGGCGGCAATCCAGGCAATTCCTCAGGAAATACATCTTGAAATTCGTTAACTACACGAACTTCCTCGAGATTAGGCTCCTCCCTTGCATAATCTCTAACTATGGCTAGGTACCCTTGACATCCTCTGTCAAGTAACTTACATGCTTCTATTGCCGAAATAAGAGCTACAGGAAAATGGGTTTGGCCTCCTAAAAATTCACAACTAGATTGGTCAGGTAAAACGAATTGAATCACTCTTCTATAACAATCCATTCTAGCCCGGTACTTACGAAGCCAGTCCATTCCTATAATAACATCAAAATCATACATAGCCATTACAACCAAGTCTATTTCCATGTCCTTTCCTCCCATTGATATCTTACAATTTTCACACACCAGCGTAGACAATACCATATCCTTTAGAGGTGTGGAAACAAAAAGAGGCGTCTCAAGAGGCATAACTTCTATCTTATTCAAACATCTATCTTTCAGACACAAACGAATGCGTTGCACTCGTGTCAAACAATGCATATGCCTTTTCACCATTAATAAGAATCGTACCTGAGATAACATTCTTGGAAGCTTCCGCTTCCTCTTGGGTAATCGCATACACCCTTCCTTGTGCAGGTGGTCTCTGAGGATTTCCTTGTGGGTTCGACCTAACAGCACTCTGATATCCCTGTCGCACTGAGCCAACACTCACTTGCGACCTCTCTTGTGGGCAATTCCTCCTAAGATGACCTACTTGTCCACAGCCAAAACATTTTTGCCGTCCAGTACAAGGTCCTGGGCCATGTCTCCCATTACACCTCTGACAAATACCAGGCTGATAGGATGCTTTCCCTATATTCAGACCACTCCCTGCTCCTCCAAAATTTCCAAAATTACCCTTCTTCTTCACATTACAGGTCTGACTTTGACCAGAATAAGGTCTCTTCCCCTTTATCACATCACTAAAATTCAACGGTTTCTTATACTCCGACCGCTCTCTCAACAGCTCCCGCTCCACTAACTGCGCCCTTTCATAAATCTCATTATAATCCCTTATGTTCAAAGGCACCAGCTGCTTTCTAATGTCAGTCCTCAGCCCTTTCAGGAATCTCTTGGCCTTCTCCTCCTGATCCTCAATCAATCTAGGAGCATATCTAGACAATTCAGAAAATCTAGCCTCATGCGATTGCAAAGTCAACCCCTTTTGTTCTAGCTGAACAAATTCAGTAATCTTTCTATCCTTAGCATAATCAGAGAAATGCTTCCTATTGAAAGCCCTAACAAACTCCTCTCAGCTCACATCAACACCTGATGGAAAGATTATGTCCTTCGAAGCTCTCCACCAAAACTTCGCATTTCCCTCCAACTGGTACTCTGCTAAGACTATTTTCTCAGCATCAGTGCAGTTCAACAGCCGGAAAATTCGTTCCATTCCATCAATCCATTGCTCTGCCTCCTCAGGACTTCCCATGCCGTTAAACTTAAGTGGCTTCAGCTTTAAAAACTGCTCCACTAGTCCTTGAGTACGGCGTTTGCTCCGAGTTGTTGCTGCACCTGCCTCTCCATCAGATTTCCAATATTGGCTAATGCCTGCAGGATATCTTCCATTTGGGGTTCAGCCCTTGCAGCAGCCAGAGGCTTCAGCCCTCGATGGATGAGCACTTCCAGCTCGCACCATGACTTTTCTGCAATTTCCAAGCATTGCCTCAGGAATAATCTGAGACTCACTACCTCCACTCAAAGCAATTACTATCACTACATAAGTAACATATACATGTTACTGATACCTAAAGGCAATCCGAAATAAACTACTGGGGATCTACGAGTGAATACTCATCACCTGTTATTCAATTATTTCATTTTAGATCCTATGGTGTGCATTGTCATCATGTTTCCTTAATTCCAAATAAGGCTCCTTATCACTCCACCTATAACCATTCGCTCTGATACCAAAAAGGGCGGCTGTGACACCCCGAACCCTTCGTAGGTCGTCACCAGCGCCGATGTTACACTTTATTTCCTTTGACTATCTTGTACTTAAAACAAGCGTCGTTAATCACAGGCATTTTTTTTTAACGATCGGTCCCAACGCGACTCATAGCGGAAGCAAATTAAACATCACCATCTATCCCCCTACCAATCCATGATACAAATACACACCAGCTAAACATCAGGATTTTATAAACAACTTCGACACTTTGCTTACATATATATTTTCAAGATGGGATTTCTTTTGGGTCGGTACATCAAAAACGAAAAGCTATGACTCAGTCACGTCCAGCCTAAAACCTCAAAAAGAAACTCTCGACCCTCAACATCATACGAGTACGAACCCCCATCGGAAGTGTCGATTATCTACACCAAAAAGAGATCCAGCTCCTACTCATCGCGCGCAGGTCTCACACCCAACCCGGTGCATCAGGCGGTGGCGGCGGCAACATCCCTCGCACCGCTCCATCCCGACGAACGTGCACAAAAATGAATTCCTGAATGACAGGACCCCCAATCAGGCCCACGTCATACATCACTAGACAACGTACTCGGATAAAAGTCAGTCCGGGATCAGAGGGACGGTCTATCTCAACACACTCGACCTCTACATCGGATAGTATCCCGTAAAATGTACCCCGCATGACGGCAGGTAGCGGCATACTTGCTAATCTGAAATGTTATCCCCAAAAGGGGTGAGTACAACCACTCAGCAGATAGGGAAATCCAATAACAATTCAATGCATCATGCAAATTTCACATGCGTTGCAGGCATTACTTACCTTGAAGCCAGACACACACTATCATGCATCATCATATCACATCACATATCATCATCATCATGCATATTATCATGCATATCATATCATATTATAGGTGATCATCATATCACATCACATATCATCATTGTCATCATGCATATCATATATCATGGGTGATCATCATATCACATCACATATCATCATTGTCATCATGCATATCATATATCATGGGTGATCATCATATCACATCACATATCATCATCATCATGCATATCATCACGCATATCATATCATATTATAGGTGATCATCATATCACATCACATATCATCATCATCATCATGCATATCATCATGTATATCATATATCATGGGTTCATTTTTTTATCTTTTAACTTTAAGTTTGATCACCACATCACCCACTTCTCATATCATCAATTTCATCATCCCTTCGGGCAAAGACCTCCAATAGGGTTCCCAGCATTCCAGCCATCCCATGGCCACCGGGCTTCCGGCCCCCCACATTCCGGGCATCTCGCATCTCAACTAGCATCACGAGGCATTCCCTTCGGGCAGAAACCTCCGACAGGGCTTTTGGCCTTTACCCTTCCAGCCAGGCATCTCGCACCCCAATCCTGGCATCGCGAGGTATTCCTTTCGGGCAAAGACCTCCGACAAGGCTTCCGGAATTATGTACCGACATATCACCAGGCCTCCCCTAGAATTACGTACCGTATACCACCGGGCATCCCGACACTCCTGAGGAATCTCTGGAATTATGCCACTAGGCCACCAGACATCATCATCCACCACAACCTCTTACTCACATATCATTTTTCACATTCACCATCCTTTTAATCTCATTATTACATGGCATATGATTCACACATGCATCACAATATATGATCATACATACACCAATGTCATATAACAATGCATAACAAATTCAATGAAATTCATGGCAAATAAAATAATCCCTTTTTATTTTATTATTTTATTATTATATTTATTTATTTTCATAAATAAATATTAAATTTAATATCTATGATTTTCCCAAAATCATAATATTCAAATAATCATTAAACAAACCAATAGGATGACAAATTCATACAAAATTCAGGGTCAAATTGAATTTCTCATAATTTCACAATTTCCACAAAATAGCACATGATATTCGGATAATGACCAGAATTGCACAGTTTCCAAATAAATTCGATTAAAATACTCATATAGCCTTCAAAAATTACGAAATTTTACAGGGTGATATCCAAGACATTTTCGTGAATTTTTCATTCAGAACTCTAAGCAAAATTATTTTTATATTAATTTATACAACCCCATGAAACTTCTGGAACCACTACCGCGTCGTCCAGAATACACTTCTCCGAAAATTTTAGATTTCACCCATCTATTCTCTTTAGTTTCCTCTGAAATTTGAGTATGTTATGTAACAAGGTGTCCTTTACAAGTTTCATGAAGAGATCTAGGTCAAATAACCAAATTATGGTCACCATTTAGGTCCATGAAGTCTCGGGTGTCTCGGAATACTTCACCAGAACCATTGTTTCCAAGATCTAGCCGATTCACCAAGCTATACTTGTTATTTTTGCTTCAAATTTGAGTATGTTGTAGTTTAAGGTGTTACCTACAACTTTCATGAAGACATCGAAGTCAAATATTCAACAGAAATCAACATGCAAACAAGAATCCAGCAAGAGGTCAGTGAAAACTTCACAGATCTAGGATCTCCGTATAATAGAACTTTAACCCCTCATATATCCATAATTTTCCACGAAATTTCAGTATGTTATAGTAAAAGACGTTGGCTACAACTTCCATGAAGACATGGAAGCCAAAATCGGACTCCAAACACACATGCAAGCTCAAACAAGCTACTGACTCCCACAACCGAACAAGAACAGTCACACGGTTTGAAAATAAGCAACCCTTACCTCGGTTTTTCGCACAAATGACACCTAAAATCGAACATGCAACCAACAAAACAAACATGCAAGAGAAGTTAAGGACTCCACTTGCCTCTAAGATGAGCAAACGACGGCGAACGGCGGCGGGACACGGCGATTTCCTCCTCGGCTCCGCCTCCTCTCCCTCTCGGTCTCTCCCTTTCTCTCTCTCTCTCTCTCTCTCTCTCTCTCACCCTCTCTCGGCCGAATGAGCAAAGAACCGGCCACCTTCTCTCTCTTCTCCCCTCTTATACTCCCTAATCTTCATGATTGATAATGATTGCTTTGCCTAAAAACTAACCAATGCATGCTCTTGCCATTTGCCACTTGTCTCATTGGATTTTAAATTTGATTTTGGGCTTGGGCTTTGGAGTTGGGCCATCCGGCCACTCCTCTTGGGCTGGTCGAATTCTCTTCTTGGGCTCTAATGGGCCGACTAGCTTGGCCCACCAAGCTTTAGGCCAATGGGTCCAAGGCCCATTCGAATTTTAACCCTCTTTTTCCTTTTTTTTTTTTTTTGAATTCTTTCTATAAATATTTTTAAATTTCAATTTTTAATCTTGGCCAAAGTCTTAGGATATTTTTTGCTCATTGAAATTGAAATTTATAAATCTTATGGCCAAGCATAGATTATTAATCTATTAAATTTAAATTTCCACAATCACAAGCACAAATCATCAAATTAAAAGACTAATGGCTAAAACATAAGCCATGGAAATTCTACCACCTAATTAAAGACTTTAACACACTTTATGGCTCGGCTTTGAATTTCTGGGATGCCACATAAAAACAGTCCAATTCTAAAGGGATTAGGCCAAATAAACCATATGTATGTGATCCATTGATTTTCTATTGACCTAGTTGGTTGATTTTCATGAAAAATGATGGACCTACACCATGGGTATGCATAATTGGACATTATAGGCCAAATCGGACAATTTCACAATTTCTCAATCGAAACCACAAATTAATTGAAATTGAATTCAATTAATATTGCAAGACACATATTCGACTAATTGTTCATGCTTAGAATAACCTATTGTATCCAAATTGACTTCGAATTGATGTCACGACTCTTATATTAAAAATGAATTGAAGTTTAATAATGAAATTAAAACTTGATTCATGAAATTAAACCTTAGTCTCAAATGAGTCAATTTGAAGCTTGGTTTTCCTATTTTCAAGGAGGCGAAATCCCTCAAATTGGAAATTCTCAACTGAATCTCTCAAACGGACCTTGGATTTGAATTTATCTTGAGAAAATGAGTGGAATAAAAGTGGAGGTTTGCATATCATGAAGAATTAATTAGGACCCCTTAATTAGAGCTAAAAGTGGCAATTTACATTTTGACATGACCGTTCTTGAAACTGAGTGAATGAATGAATGATAAATAGTCCCCATACAATATGTTGTAGAAAAAACTAGATCTAATTATTACTAGGATGAAAGTAATTTTATTTTGAGTCAATTTCGAACCTAAAATTGAAATATTTGAAAAACAAGATTCTTAATTGATTTTTGTAAAATGTTCGACACTAAATCAAATCGACACTAAAATTAAGAGTTTTGTGGATTTTTGATTTTTTCCATTTTTTTGATCAAAGGTTTGACCAAAAGTCAACTCTAGGTGACTTTAAGTTGATTTTTGTGCCAAATCTTTGAAAATTAACTTTGCTAAAGTGAAATTAAGACTATTTGGGATCTCTTTGTGCAAAGAGCCAACCTTTGACTAAAAAGTCAACCCAAAAGTCAATTGCTTGACTTTTTGAGTTTTTAATGGAAAGGAATGGGACATCACTTATAAATAACAAAGAAAAAAAAAAAAAAAAAAAGAAATGAAAAACAATACTTTTTGATTGAGAAACAAGCTTCATCGCAATCAGAAATCCTAATCTCAACTTTTATCTTTAATGACATGTTAGCTAAAAATCAGGTGTTAACATATACTAAAAAGTGATACGGCCGACTAGAGTCCACGTCAGAAAATTCCAACAAAAATTGATTGGATGGACTTAATTAGCAAAATGTGAAAATATTTATAATTTAATTGGCAAAAGAACGATTTAGGACCGAATTGATAAAAATGCAATTGGTTTAAGATTTCTTGGATAATTTTTCCCAATTTAACTATTGGGTGGAAGCGTTTACGGCAACAACTTATTTGATGAATGGCTTCATTCAACTACTCTAGGTAACTGAAGTCCACACTTGGTCTTATTCAAGGACCCTAATTACTCATTACTCCGATGGTTTGGCTCTCGTTATTATCCATATTTACACAACTATGCAATGAACAAATTTGACAAGTGTTCTTTGCCGAGCGTATTTTTGGGATATGGTGAAAAATACAAAAGGATATTGTGTCTTCATCAATCTACCGGTGTGTTTATAGATCTCGACACGTTTTTATGAGCATTATTTTCCTTTTGCCTCTTCTTCTCAGGTTACTTTTATGACTAAGGTGGAGCTATTGCAATGGAATTCAACTTTAATTCCATCACATACAAAAGCTTCTAGTGATCATGGACTATACCCCAACCTAGTCAGGAAGTTGGTCAAAATGGTTGTTCACCAATAGATCTTAACCGTGCAAGCGAACGTTCACTGTTTGTTTGCTAAAATAGAACTAGACTCAAATGTTTCACCAACCAAATTCTTTGTTTTGTTTATGGTATAATTTTGGTGGGAGTTAAAGATAAAATATAACAATTTAATTTACATGGAAATTGAATAAAAAAAAATCTAACAAATTTCCAAACAATCAACTTGTGGATACTCTGCTTGATGTATTATCTTCATGCTGATTTATTGAAGATTCTGCTCTCCAATCATTCTAACTTTTTGCCTTATGATTTGTTACTTCAAAACTCCCATTTAAACTCATCAATGAGGGCCAGAGACTGAGTTTGGTTAATAAATTGACAAACCTATCTCAAGTAAATGGTTTGGTGAAAATATCAACAACTTGTGATCATTGTTACGTTATGTTATCTCATCGTCATGTCTTGCATCTGATTTGCTAGGTCATGTGACATGTGATTATTGACATTGTAACTTAGACCTAATTTGTCATGTAATGCTGTATGGTTGCATTTGGTTGTCTTGATTTATTGCTATTATATGATTAGTTATGATAAAATATGAAATCCATGGATTTTGCAACATTCTATCTACTTTTTGGTGAATTGCAATAATAAAACTAGTACTTTCACATCCTATCCATTCCCTTAATTGGTATGAATGATATATCAATGTAAATGAATCAAAAAATATATAAACGGAGATGGCAAGAAGCTATCCTGATCCATTGATAATGAAACCACAAATGGACAAATGGACAAATGGAGATAACCTCCATCAATAAATCCACGATTATTGTACAATCGAAATCTTAAACAACAAAGAAACTCATTGTAGCATTCCAAACCCACATGTTCAACTATGACAATAAATGTAAATGTATTACAACAACATCGATGAGGTAGATCAGTCAACGAAAGCCAAGTTTAGTTAGAGAGAAAATTGTTGTTATGCTAAAGTATAGTGCTTCGATACTATTGCCTATTTCATTTATTTTAACTTATTTTTATTTCTTTTTATTCTCATCCATCATTTCTTAATAAAATTTTATTAAATAATGAACTATACTAATATGCCCAAAATACTAAAATATGTAATAAATATAAATACTAAGTATATGTTGTACATATATGTATATATTACAGGTTATAAAGAAATTTAAATGCAAAAATAAAAATAGGAATAGTTAAAAATGAAAATTGTTGTTATTTTCAAATTAAAATTAAAATTCAAAATAAGTTATTTATAATTTAATATTTCAATTTTGCTAATTTAAGAAGTTTGTTAATTGATAATTATAGGTTTTATACTACGGATAAAAGAGATCATATTCACCTTTATTTCATCTCCCTCATGTGATATTTTTATTCGGATTATATCTCTTTTATATCCAACTTTATTTTGTTTTGTGCAATAACACAACGTAGTGTTATGAAATACATGAATGATATTAATTATATTCATCTTATCTAATGTACTTATTATGGTACATTTGTATCATATATTCTAAGTACATTTCCCTATACAATGAATGTTCATCTCCCTTATCCAGTGCATGTATTATTCGATACATTAATATTAATGATAAGTACATTCTTATTCTTCTATAAATAGGAGTTTAGTTTTGATGTACAATAAAACAACAATCACAATATAGTGAAATATTTAGCTTTCTCTACTATCTTTAGTGTTTACTTGCTTTCTCTTCTCAATCTCTTCTCTATTATATATTCGTAATACAATATTTTACAATACGTTATCATCACAAAGATTTACCAACTGAGTAAGTAATTTTTGCAAGGTGGGTATTCTTTTTATTGATCAACTTATACTTCATCTTCTTTTATCAATTCTTCATTTTTATTTTTCTTGGCCCAAAGCCAAATTTTAAATCTAAAAGTATCATTTTGCTCCTGAAGTAGCGGTAGATATTTGGAAATCCTTTTAATTAATTTAAGAATTATTTTTGCAAGGATTGTGGCAAATATTGAAAAGCCCAAATTCCACATCCTCGAAGTGAGTGGAAAGAATTATTTATCCCAGTGCCTTGACATGGAGATGCACCTCCAAAGGCAAGTTCTCGCTAATACAATTATAGAGGATGGAACCTCAAATGAAAAGGATAAAGCAAATGCGCTAATTTTTATTCGCCGTCATTTGCATGAGAGCCTGCAAACTCAATAGTAATTCGTTCGAGATCCGCATATCTTGTGGAGAAGGTTGAAGGATATGTATGATCATACCAAAATTGTTATTCTCCCTCAAGCACAATATAATTGACAAAATCTTAGACTGCAATATTTTAAATCAGTGTCGACTATAATTTTGCTTTATTTGATATCGTTTCTCGGCTTGAGTTATGCGGTGTCAAATTCGCTGATACGAAATTATTAGAGAAAACTTTCTCCATCTTTCTTATTTCAAATATTGTATTGCAACAGCAATACCGGCAGCATTAGTTTGCTACATACTCTGAATTAATTTATGTGCTTCTTACTGCCGAGCAAACTAATGAATTGCTGTTAAAAAATCATGATCTTAGACTTGCTGGTTCAAAAGCATTGCTTAAAGTACATGCTAACTTTGAGAAAAATACTGGCCATTTTAAATGCTATAAGCATAGGCAAGAACATAATCCTAGAATGGATGTCAATAAATTTAACCACCCTAAGAAATCAAACTTTGGCCTGAATCATTACAAAGAAAAGAAGCCAAAGAAGGTGATTAATGAAAGTATTTGTCATCGCTGTGGCATGACTGGGCACTGGTCATGCACCTGTCGTACGCCAAAACATTTTGTTGACCTATCCATGCATCTTTAAAGAATACGGGCAAACGTGGTGAATCTCATGCCATTGAAATCAATCCTACTGCCATAACTACTGTCGAAATCAATAATATCTCTGTTGGTGGGACTTCTCTTGCTCCTGAAGTAGCAAATGCATCATTGGATGTATCTGATTTCTTTGAGGACCTCTGATTACTTTGATAAATCAGATTGGTGGATGATAATTTGAATTTTGAATTTTATGTTGCTTTGCTTTAAATGTATTACTTTTTTATTGTTCTTTATGAAATGCTTATGAACTTTATATAATATTTATTTTTGAAATTTTATTCGACTATATAACTAATATGCAACTTTTATGATACTTGACACCTGAAGTTGTCAATATAAATGCGAATGGAAAATACCAAGAAAAAGGAAGATGTCTGTTTGCTTGATAGTGCAACAACGCATACTATATTTCGTAGTAGACACTTTTTCTCGAGTATGACATTGCATAAGGCACAAATCCATACAATATCATGTCCTGTTTCGATTATTGATGGTTTTGGGAATGCCACAATTATTTTGTCAAATGGCACCATTCTGCATATTGAGAATGCATTTCTAAGCATTAGATCCAAAATGAATTTGCTCAGTTTCAAAGATGTACGCCGTAATGGGTACAATATTGAGACTGTTTATGAACAAGATAAAGAATATATTGTCATTTCCTCTTATAAGATGGGCCTAAAGACCATCCATGAGAAGCGAGAAACTTATTTTATGGGTTTGTATTGTGTTATGATTAAGGCTGTTGAAACCTACGCTACCACATCCTGGAGATTGGTAAGTCCTGATCAATTTGGACTGTGACATGATCGCCTTGGTCATCCTGGCGCTTCAATGATGTGTAGGATAATTGAAAATACAAAATGGCATCCTTTAAAGGATATAAATGTATTGTTATCTAAAGATTATAATTGTGAAGCTTGTTCATAAGGAAATCTCATTATCAAACATTCTATAACAAAAGTTAATCTTAAATCCCCTTTATTCTTGCAAAGAATTCAGGGTGATATTTATGCACCAATACAATCACCAAGTGGATTATTTTGATATTTTATGGTATTAGTGGATGCATCTTGTAGATGGTTCCATATTTGCCTATTATCTACGCGCAATGTCACATTTGCACGTTTATTTGCAATATTATCAAATTCCAGCTGCAAATGCTCAAGCTAAGATAGTTGTTCCCAAAGGACAAATTAAAATGGATCAAAATCCTCCGCACTTAAAGTGTGGTAGACTGATAGGATCAAAATATATTACTCCTCGAAAATAAATGGGAAAGAATCAGGAATCCGCTCTAGAAGAGCTTGGTGTTGTGCTTGCTCCCAAAGAGCTTATTGCTCTTAAAGAGGCGCAAACCCATGAAAGGAGCACTAGCCCCGGGAATACTGAGAATTCCATTATACATTGTAATGAAATTTGGGATCGAAATGAAATCATCATTAATGATGCTTTTGCATTCTCAATTGCTCATAAAATTATGGATGATGATTGTAAGCCGCAATCGATTATTGAATGTCGTCAAAGGCAAGATTGGCATAAGTGGGAAGAATCAATTAAAGCTAAATTAGCTTCCCTAATTAAACGAGATGTTTTTGGACTTGTAACTCGTATCTTTGATAATGTAAAACTTGTTGGATATAAATGGGTATTTATCCGAAAATAAAATGAGAAAAACGAGATTATCAAGTATAAAACCCGACTCGTTGCCCAAAGATTCTCCCAGAGACCTGTGATTGATTATAGTGAGACATATTCACTTGTGATGGATATGATTACATTTCATTTTCTTATTAGTCTAGCAATCTTTGAAAGATTGGAAATTTATCTTATGGATGTTGTGACGGTATATTTATATGGCTCATTAGACTCTGATATTTATATGAAAATTAATAAGGGATTCAAAATGCCTAAATCATGCACTCCGTGCAATTTATTCTCAATAAAATTGCAAAGATCCTTGTATGGGTTAAAGCAATCGGATCGCATGTGGTATTAACGCCTAAATGAATACCTAATTAAGGAAAGGTACAAGAATGATCATATCTGCCCATGAGTGTTTATTAAGAAATCAGATTGCTATTATAGCAGTTTATGTCGACGATATAAATTTAATTGGAACTCCAGAAGAGTTAGCAGAAACTGCTGAATATTTGAAAAGGGAGTTTGAAGTTAAAGATTTTGGTAAAACAAAACTTTGTTTTGATCTAGAGCTTGAGCATAAAGCAGATGGAATAATCGTCCATCAATTAACATATGTTGAAAAGATTGCTTAAACGTTTCAATATGGACAAAGCTCACTTATTGAGCACTTCTATGGTTATGAGGTCTTTAGACCTCCAAAAGGACCCATTTCGTCCTAGAGAAACTGATGAAGAGATACTTGGTCCTGAAGTACCATATTTCAATGCAATTGGGGCTTTGATGTATTTGGCACAATGTACGAGACCAGATATCGCTTTTATAGTAAATTTATTGGCACGTTTTACTTCTGAGCCAACTCGGAGACATTGGAATGGAGTTAAATATATTTTCCGTTATCTCCGAGGAATCATAGATTTGGGATTATATTATTCCAAAGATTCCACTAACTCTGGTTTAGTTAGATATGCTGATGCTGGATATAGATCCGATTCACACAAGACTCGCTCTCAAACCGGGTATTTATTTTGTTATAACGGCATCGCTATTTCTTGGTGTTCTACGAAGCAATCACTAGTAGTTACATTTTCTAACCACTTTGAGATTATTGCTTTATACGAAGCTGGAAGATAGTGTGTTTGGTTAAGATCCGTTATAACACATATTCGTAATTCTTATTGCTTAATACCGGTTACAAATTTTCCCACTATAATTTATGAAGATAATGCTGCTTGTGTTGCACAAGTCAGGGGATGATATATCAAAAGTGATAGGACCGAGCATATCTTGCCGAAATTTTTCTATACTCATGAACTTCAAGAAAGTCGACAAATTGATGTTAAACAGATTCAATACATAGATAATCTTGCAAATCTTTTTACGAAATCATTGCCAATATCAAGTTTTGAGAAATTAGTATATAGCATTGGTATGCGGCGAGTTCACAAGATGCAATATTGATTAACCCCAACAGTGGTTACATGGCTCAATTGAGGGGGGAGATATTATAAATTATACATTGCAACATTGATATGCGGCGAGTTCACAAGATGCAATAATGATTTGCCCCAGGAGTGGCTATATATATGCATTGCATTCTTTTTTCTTTATGTCCGGTTTTTTCCCATAGGATTTTTCCGGCTTAAAGTTTTTAACGAGGCAATTAATGCATCAATAAAAGGGAGAGATCATAATATTTGTGTTCTACACTCTTTTTCCCTTTTGTCCGGTTTTTATCCTACTGGGTTTTTCCGGCTTAAGGTTTGTAATAATGCAGTATCATTTGATGCACATTCGTAATGAATATGATGAATATTCAATGGGGAGTGTTGTGAAATACATGAATGAATATTCATTATACTCATCTTATCTAATGTACTTATTATGGTACATTTGTATCATATATTCTAAGTATATCTCCCTATACAATGAATGTTCATCTCCCTTATTCAGTACATGTATCATTCGATACATTGATATTAATGATAAGTACATTCTTGTTCTCCTATAAATAGGAGATAAATAGGAGTTTAATTTTAATGTACAATAGAACGACAATCACAATACAGTGAAATATTTGGCTTTCTCTACTATCTCTAGTGTTCACTTGCTTTCTCTTCTCTATTATATATTCGCAATACAATATTTTACAACACATAGGATATAATAAATTGATTTGGGCTATACTGATCAATATCTTGATTTGTTACTGGATTTGCCATGTCATGCCATCCCACAATCAATGCTATTTTAAATTTTTAACTCTTTTTCATTTTTGTCCCCTCTCGCATGATTAGAGCCTCATATACCTTACTAATTCAAAGCCGAGAGTATCAATTATTGATCGCGGCACTTTAAGTTCATTTTCTCTTCTACAATTTTTTTGCTAGGTATTTATTTATTGTTTTTTGGATCCACGTAATAGCTGACTTAATCTAAAACAATTCTGTGTCCCCATTTATTTATTTACTCAATTCTTTTAAGATTGCGGGCCATTGATTACTAATTAACCTAGCTGACTAATAAGGTTTCTTCAACCTATAATTATCTGTCTTTGTCAACTTGCACAATTTCGTCATGCATGACGTTTGTGATGCTGACATATGTTTGGTCTGACCACTCCCATTTCTCGCTCCTCTCTGACTCATTCTTGGGGGATGTATAGATTTCGCAATAATGCAGCTCGAGCGTTTGATGCTTTTAACTGCAAGAGAGGATCATGGTACGGTTATGCTCTGACTCCACATCATCTGGGTTGACTATGAAGTTTCTGGGGCATACCCTGCTTATCGGGTGAGCTTATCTGATCTGTCATGCATGGTTCAGGAATGAAGAGCATGCTGCTGGTGTTTGGGCTCATAGAATGTCAAGGTCATGAGTGATTTACCGTTCTTATCTTCCGGGATTCGCCAGATCAGAACTTGGTTTTGAAAATCGTTGCTTCTTCTTCTAGTGATTCATTTTTATATGCCACAATATGCTACTGTTCCCCACCTTGTTATTGCATTCACATCAATTTTCCCCTGCCCTCTCGAGATAGCCTTTGTTCGTGCCTTGCTATTATTAAAATTCTGCGTTCAGCCATATGATGCCATTGCCTTAGCCCGTGAAGTCCGTCCTTGCTATTATTAAATGTTATGGCCATTCATTTTTGTAAGCAATATAAATGATTATTTTTATGAAGATATTTCAAAATTATTTATTTTTTTGCAAATTAAACAGAGCATTAGTAGCAAAATGGCGGAGTTCGTGACTTGGTGAATTATCTAATGAAATCTTATAAGAATTTGGTCATTCCACGAACTTACAGGAATTGTTATATACCCGTTGTTGATACCTAAATTTTTGGCGACCAAATTATTTATTTATTGCATAAAAATTAGGGATTAATTTTATCATTGAAAAAAATTAATTAATTGCATAGCATATAATTTTAGATGCATTTACTTATTATTATTGCATTTGCATTGGACCGGTGACGAATGGGTTTGATTTGGTGGTTCTGTGTTTTAAATTAACAAATAGGACTAGACCCACAAAGAGAGCAAATTGGCCCAAGCTCGTATCATCGAGGAGATATTACAAGCTTATTTTTGCAATAATTGAAATTTGAGAAAAATCCTATTATAATTTTGAATATTTGGTAATATGTGATGAAAAAAAAAAAATCTAGAAGAGATGAACAGAAATATTGCATTTGGAAAAAAAAATTTGTGAACGTTAATTTAAAAAAGAAATTAAAGTTCTAATCATTGGCCTATAAAAGAGTTGCTCGCGTACGGAGAAATGGGGGCTTTTTGTCGGTTTCTAGGTTACAAAACATAACACAAAGAAAAGGAAAAAGTTTTCTTTTTGTGTTATTGTTGAGGGAAAAAGGCAAAGTCAGCAGAAGCAAGAGAGACAGCAACGTGAACAGAGAGAGAAGGGATGTGTGCAGCAGGCCAGCAGAGAAAAATAAAAAGAAAAAAGAAAGGAAAAGGGAAAAGCAGGGACTGTGCATCTTCTTTGCAGCCGCTCCGCCTCAGCCGCTTGTGGCCTCTGCTACGCTGGCCACCACACGGCGTCGCCGCTCATCCGCGAGCACTGTGCCACCACCACTGCTCGCCATCATGCATGCATAACGTCACTTCATTTGTTAGAAACACATGTGATTGTGTTTGGCTCTTGATGACTGAATAAGTATCTAATCTTGGCTTACTAATATTGTTTGATTGGTTGAGAACCAAAGCCCAATGGCTTGCATACATGTTTACTTTCAACTATGCATGTGATTTTTAGATGTATGCATAAGTGTAATGCATGATCTCGTGAGGACTTTGTATCATACTTAGAACATGTTTTACGGGCTTCTTTAGCATTGGTTGCCATGAGAGAATACAAAAAGTGGCCAATAGCTATGAGTCATTTTAAAAATGGATTAAAAAGGGTTCTAAGTGGATCGTTGCATGAATCACAAAAGGTGATCCGGAGGCCAAGTTTGATCAATTAGACTTATTGTCTTAATTTCTTGATTGTTTTTGTTTGCTTTTGTGATTGTGATTGTTTTTGCATGTTTGTTGTCACACCCCGAACCTTGAATAGGCACACATCCCTAAGTGGTCGATAAAATTTGCAACGTCCTAGAACCCGTTGCTGACCTATTCATTTTAATGCACATATGAAAGTGTATAAACAATCCCTAGACAACACAAATATGGGATAGAAAAGCAGGATATAAATTACACAAAACACTTTTATAAACAAACTGAGTTTATATACAATACTAGTTTATAAATAAAAGCTTAACTCCAAAAAGAAGAGTCACTAAGCCACCTAGGCACAAGACTCCTCAACCGAGACCTCCGAGACCTCCGGGGTTCCAAGTCTACTACTACACCATCAGGGATATCGGTGTCTAGGGGACCAACCATCTCCTCACCCTCAATAGTGGGTGCGTCGAATCCATCCAAGAGACCCTCTCATTCTTCGTCAAGCCCATGATGAAACTACGTTTGAATCGATGAGGTACAAACTTTGGTAGGTCCTCATTGACTAAGATCGTAGACACAATGAGCACACAGAGCTAGGGAGTCCCGGGGATAGGGAATAAGATGCTCTGCTCACTAAACCCTCGAGGCTGTCCAAAACGTACTGGAGGAATTGCCATCTAAGGACTTGAAAAGTTAAGTCCACGATGAGATGAGACAATGTTTGAGCGAGTTTACACTCTAAACCTTGATTAGGAAGGAAATACGCTAGAGGTAGTCTAACCACATATCATATAAGACTCACCTCGCCTCAATTCATTCTTGTACATCAGTACAATTCATATCACAGAGCATATAATATATACACACCCATCAATTGGAACATCTCACTCACATTATAGTCAATTACATGGGTCCCGATTATGATGCCAAATCGTTATGACACGTCTCATTTCGTGTCACACAATTTTGTCCCATAATCAGGCGTGTCTATCTCAATCAATCACACATTCCAATCGATTATTAGCTGCACAGGCAGTTCTACCCGACGCATATCGGTTTTTTGGCGTAGCCAGGCATTGTCCACTCGACGCACATCAAGCACGGCATTCCCGAAGGAGCTTCGGTCCGGCCTCTACCGTGATCCAGCATCCATTGTTAGGGCATCCCATAAAGGGGCATTGTCCACTCGACGCACATCAAGGATAGGTTTTCATAACCATCATACGATCATTCAATTCTGACTAAGGACATTGTGCTTTGCACTCACATGCCTCAATTAAGATAATTTGTTTGGCCTATTTTCTTCATATTAAAAACACCCGATGAAAATAATTGTGTATGGGTACACGGTCATATCGAACTAGAAAAATTGATATCATTCTTTTTTAAAATCGCACTATTTGATATAGTATCTAAAAATATTTTCGGCGTCAAAACCCAACACTCGGTATTTTCTAATTAAATACCAAAATTTTGAAATTTTGAAATAAATACTCAAAGCCACAATCATCACTCAATTGCACAATTTAACAATCAATTACATAAACTAAACACACTACTATAATCAGTAAGAAAATACGGCCATCGGCTATCCCGGTATAATTTTCGAAATTAAATAATTAAATAAATTACAAAATAATTAAATGAATGCAAATTAAATCAATAAATACATACTTAAGCCTAAAAAACTAATTTAACCACCTAAACGGGCCTAGAAAAATAATGCACCATACAAATTAAATACTACCATCTAATTAACCCTTAAATAATCTAATATAACCACTTAACAATCCTAATTAACAAACTAAATCACTAATTAAATTAAACCAACCACCTAAATCATACTTAAGCTAATCTAATTACCTACTAAGCATAATTAACATCATAAGCAAGGTTTAGCAAGTAAACTCACTGAATTAGTGAGTCGGTGAGTTCATGGCGACGGCAACGCTATGACAAGTGACTCAAGCCTAGAGCGACACTAAGGGAGGTCTGGATAGGCCCGAAAAAGGCTCACAAATTCTCAGCTTGGGCTAAGACTTAGCTTTTGCTCTTGGGCCAAGAGGGACCAGTTGAGTGGCTTGGATGGGCTAGAATGGCCAAGCGGGATGGTAGTGGCTATAGCGGGCGACAACGGGAGTGACGGTGGCTCAGGAGGACGGTCAACAACTACTGGATAGAGGGCTCAACGGCTTGGGAATTTGGGACGGCGACCAAGACATGAGCAGGGGTAGGCATGACGATGGGAGGTTGGCAGGCGGTAGCGACTGCTTCGACGATGAGCGGAGGAGCGGTTGACGGGCTGCTGTTGGCTCTTGGCTGGCTTCCTCTGGTTTTCTTGAGCTCACAGCACTACAACAATGGAGAAAGGAGAGCAAGAAAGAGGAAGAAGACTGCAGTTGGAATGGGGGACCCAAATGGCCTCCAAAGCCTTCAAAAAATATCCAAATTACTCAAGTGGCTGCCCCACCTTGTTCAGCCATATCCACAATAGCTCTATCCTCTCCAAAGCTTCCCCACCAAGCCTTCCAAGGGGTCCAAAAGGTTGCTGCCCCCCATGGCTATGAATTTGTGACATTTCCCCTCTAAATCACTTCAATTCCTCTCCAATTTAATCTCAATTAGTGCCCAAAAATTCCAGCCAAGGCATCCTCATCAAATTCATGATTTTTATCACCAATGAATCCAACTTGACGGCCAAAAATGTGCTAAAAACAATTCTCTTAATTTCCCGGTCCAATTTCACCAAACTTTGAATTTTCGCCAAAAACTCGGGTTTGCAGAAAAAAACTTCGGAGGATGAGTCGACATTCCTAAAATAAATCATGACATAATAGAACTTTTAATTTCTGAAATCGGGTTCAATTTCGCGGTTAATTTCAACCGGACGCGATTTTAGTGTAATCTAACATACCGGATAGCTTTTCGGAATTTTTAGCGCATTTGACCTGTGGTTGATTATTTTCGAGCTACATTGTAAATCTTTAACTCATTGGCGACTCTCGGTTGTTGTGAAAATCTTGAGATTTCAAATATGAGCACCTGATACAGAAATGACGAAAAAATCAGTCTAGTGTCGTTCGACGAGAATTTTGTAATTTGGTGGAACCACCCACACTTTAATCACATGCCTTTGTTGAACCGACTTATCTTTGGTCTCTGATCGATTTTGATGGTGCCATATTGACTTTTGCATATTAGCATGGTCGAGCAGTCGTTTTTTGGTCGATTCTCAAGTCTATTGTGTTTAGATTTCTTAATGGCTTCACCAGATAGATTAGTTATCTCATGAGTGATTAACTCAAAGAAAAAGACTATAGGCGTGTTGATGAAAAGCCTAACATATTCAATTGAAAACAGAATCAGAAAATCAGGATGTCACATTTGTAATGATGATTGTTTCTTTCACATTTTTAGTACCTAGTCTTAGTATTAGATTAGGCTTAGAATAGGTCCATGGAGGTTGTAATCCCCAAGATGTGAAGACAATGGATAGTCGATGTCCAATCTAACCTTGTACTAATTATTCCCCGATATATGTTTCAAGTTGCCTCGTGTTGTATAAATGCCCGGCAAGTCGCGGGGTTCTTTCTTTCGACTTACTTTCCTTTTAGGATTGTATTTTAGATCTACCACTTTCTTTAATTGTTTTTGGATGTACTTATTGCACCTTCCTTAAATTTCAATTGATTTTTTTCTTTTTTTTTTCTTTTAATAGAAATTGAATAACATGAAATTGACCATCCACATATGATCATCTAGTTAGTTTTTTTCATTGGCATGAAAATGTAAAAAAAAAAATGCATGGACACCTTAGGAAATATGACAAACTGTTAAGTACCAAAAAGGGCAGTAATAGAAATTTTTGCATAACCCAAGTCCTTAAATCTTAAAATATTTGGTTGCATTGAGGGACCACTCTTAACCCTTGATTGGGTTTTCTAGCCAGCCCCTAAAAATGATCTTAGTGGTGACTCCTAACTTTCATCTAAGTTGTCGTAAATAACTTGTAAATAATAAATGAATATGTCATAAGGGGTATGGGTCTTGAAAAGACTCACCATGGTTTAGCATATTTGATACGAAAATCTCCTAACGGAGGAAGTGATGCCATCATTATGGATGAGTATGCTATTGTAAGGGCTACCATGGTAAGAGTACCTTTAAATTCACATTTACATCTGGTTTTCTTTCGACCTTAAAATCGTTGATCAAGATGTGTTGTGACGTCGAGGTAGAGTCATGACAACCCCTGCTGTTACGCGAGATACAAACTTGGGAGAGCTCACGACCGTGATTGAGCAAACTCATATGGTTGATCCTGAAAGATGAAGTGGGAACATCTTTTGGGATACATATCATGAGGGAGATCCCATGGTCAAGTACCCATCAACCTAACCTATTCCCACGTCCCCCTCTGAGGGGCCAGAGATCGGATCGTGCCAACTATTGAGCTTCTTGGACATACCTTGCTTATCAGACGAGCATATTTACCTGTCATGGTTTAAGAATGAGGCATATTCCATATGTGTTTGGGCTCATAGAATGTCAAAGTCATGGCTGATTGGCATCCTTATATTCCCTGACTCGCTGAATAAGACCTGGACTATAAATATTGTGTCACTTTCTTTTGGTATTTTATTAGTATTTGGAATTTGGGTTCATAGAATGTCAAAGACATTAGTGATTGGCATTCTTAAATTCCGTAATTCGCAAGATTGGATCTCGATGTTAGATGCCTTTCTTCTGGTATACTACTCTATATTCCACAACTTGCTGATGTCTGCGCCATGTTATTGGGTTCAAATCAAAAATTTCCCCTACTCTCTCAAGGTAATCTGCGGTTGTGCCTTGCTATTCTTAGTTGCTGAGTTCTACCATCTAATGCCATTGCCTTAGCCTTGAAGTCTCTACATGATTTTGCTATGTCGTGGATCAAATCGGTGACTCATGTTTAATTGGTGCTGGGTGAAAATACGGGTGCGAGTTTAACACTCTTGAAATGAATCTGTGGTGTAGAGGCACAAATACAGTTAACTTGATAAGGGCATAGAGGCAATGACGTCGAACAGAGCTGCTTCCGTATGCATATAATGTTATTCTTTTGTGATGCAGTTTTATGAACAGATCACACCGATTGCACCACATTGATGCCTGAGTTATTTTATTTCTATATTCACTTTTTCACGCGAAGCCTAGCGAACAAAGTTGAACGTTGCTAATTCATTGCAAAAGAGGGATTGCCTCAGATATCTTGAGCTTGGTTCATTATTTGGGGAAGTATTGCCTATTTGACCAAGGGAAGGGAAGAGACGTAAGACGTGATAGAAGCATGCGTCATATACCAGCCTAAACTACTCAGTGGTCGCATGCTATGATTGGAAGAGTGAGAAGACAAGTTTCTAGAATATGGAAGTCAACTTCCTACTTTCGGTTACTTGAAAAGGCAACATACTGTGCCAAATCCGTTGTTTGCGGGCTTATATAAACTTAATTAATTGACATATCTCTTACTTCCCCTGCCGGCCACAAAAAATGAGTTACTTTATCAGTTCAACATTCCTCGTGCAGCAATGATTAACTGACCCCTGCCGGCCATAAAAAATGAGTTACTTTATCAGTTCAACGTTCGTCATGCAGGAATGATTGACTGACCCCTGCCGGCCACAAAAAATGAATGGCGTATTTGATTGCTTCATCTTCATTTGATACCAGTACCGTTGGTCTATATATATTCATAATCATCTTCATTTGATACCAGTACCGTTGGTCGTATAAGCATATATAGCATTCCAGTTTTTCTTCGGAGTTGACATTTGTGCCTACACTCTCACATATGGCTGAACTAATTGGAACAGAATCAGATGGTATAGATTCCATTAGAAATGAGTTATCAGAGCTAGAAAGGAGCCTGAGATCATCATTTCGGCTTCAGGGATCGAGTTTTCGAAGCACTTCGGCTATAAGCACGACAAAAGATGATACCAATGATGAATATGATCTCCAATGGGCTGCCATTGAGAGGTTACCAACTTTTGAGCGGTTAAGGTCGTCACTGTTTGAGTGTGAGATCGATGGAAGGGCAGTTAATGATAAAGGAAAGAAAGTGGTTGATGTTTCCACGCTTGGTGCATTGGAACGTCATTTTTTCATAGAGAAGCTCATCAGGCATGTCGAGAATGACAACCTTAATTTGTTGCGCAAGATCAGAGACAGAATGGAAAAGTAAGCTAATTCTTCTCCTCTTGATAATGGGAGTTGCATCTATATTCAGAAAGTCGAATGGCTATGGAGTTACCTGGATACATTAAACCTGTGGCGGCATAAAAGATTTATGCAGACCTAAGCAGCATGAGACCCCAAAAGTTCATTGACAGATGAAAACACTTCTGTTCATAAAATGTGTTCCAATATACATGCTTCGATTTGATCTTGGTAAGAGGCCACACCATGCCTGCCCATGTTGGCCAACTTATTTGAATGAGGTTTTGCTTTCTTCTTGCTTTTTTCTTTCCACGTTTACTTCCTCAAATTCATCCCATGGGTGTTATTTTTCATGTAGTAAGGAAATAATTGCTGTCAAACTGTCTTCCACAGGGTTGGTGTCAAATTGCCCTCCATAGAAGTGAGATATCTGAATTTATGTATTGAAGCAGATTGTGAGATAGTTCAAGGAAAGCCCCTGCCTACTCTCTGGAATTCCCTAAAGAGCATGCTTCCAGTAAGTACTTTTTTTTTGGGTCGATTACAGTACTACTGTAAGTACCTTTCTTGTGGAGTAGATTGTAGGAATTCTTGCTTTTCCCCATTTTTGAACAGCCGGCTAAATATTAAAGTTTGAATTTATTTCATGTGAACTGCTTTCCAACTATATTTGCAAGTTCTTTAAATCCTGTCATCTTGAATTTGGTTTTTCCTTGTGTACAGATGCATGTTCTTTCTTTTATTTTTTGAAAAAAAACTGGCTAAGAAGGAGCTTGTCCTTCTTGAAGAGATTAAGTGTTGCCGATAATTTCTCACGTTTGTTCAAATATACTAGTGCCAATTAGAGGCTATATTTTGGTAAGTGCGGCAAAACCATGTATATCTTTATGTTCTGATTTGCCAACACTGCTTTTTTGTTCCCAATGCCCGTTCTTTCATCCTTCTGCTGCTGTAACACTCATCCTGTAATACTTTAGTCTGTCATGAGACTGAACTACTCCTTACCGTTTTGTGTGTTGCAGAAAAATTTCAACAGATGTTTTTGGCATCGTGTCAATTTACCTTAAATGGTTGGTGCTTCCTAACAATTTACTAATTCAAGTAAATTTAACATTTTGTCCAGGGTATTCCTGCAATGCCAGGTTCAGAGTCACGTAAGGCCAAAATAAGCATCATTAAGGATGTCAGTGGAATTATTAAGCCTGGAAGGTTTGTTATCCTGTTTCAGCTCTTCCAATCTCATCATCTCTGGGAAATTGTGCCTCACCCTTCGTCTTTAGGCAGTCTTAGTGTCTTCAACTATTTCATTCACTTCTAGCTGCAATTGTTTGCATCACCTACACTCAAATTAATATCCAGACTTGATGTAGGTTGTAAAAGGCTAATTAGTTAGCTTTTATGACGAACTTTTCCAAACTTGAGCATAACCTCATCACCCACTTCATAGCAAGCGACGAAGTTTGTGAGCATTGGCTGATTCTGTATATTTGAGAGCAGTGCCAAACTTTGGCAATTCGCACCATACTTGCCCACAGTGAAAAGTTTTATGAAGTTTGAGAAGCTTGCTAGCATAACCTACCTTTTAATGGGAATGGTTATCTGACGTATTACCAATCTCATTATTACACCTGCAATTCAAGAAGATTATTGTCCTAACAGTTTTAAGAGAGCAGCACAAGCTTGATGATAGAAGAGTACATAATATTCATTGTGCCTTTTCTTGCCACAGAATGACTCTACTGCTTGGACCGCCTGGATGTGGGAAAACTTCCTTTCTAAAGGCTCTTTCAGGGATTCTAAGCAAATCACTCAAGGTTTTATGCTCGCTCTATGATTAAGAACTTCTATGTCAAACTGCACTAGGCTTAAAGGCAATACCAACTTACCGCATGTATGGCTTACAAATGACATGTAAACTGAGACAGAATCATGCTCAAGGGAATGCATGCTCATCCAAGTTCTTCTTTATATAAACAATCAACATCAGCATCCTAGTCAGACATGGACTCAGCGAGTTTTCATGAAGTCAACACTGAGGCATAATGTGCTATTCTATTTAATGGAATTGCTTGGAGGGTGCTGAGAAGTGAGAGATAATATTGTGTGCATTTGTCTTCTTTGCATTTTGTAGCTAATTGGAACAGAACTATTCTCTAGTCTATGGTTAATTGCACAGAACTTGAAGTTCGAACTAAGCTAATTGAGTACTGTCAAAACATCTGTAAGCTCTTATTAATCTGTCTTTGAGTTTGATATTCTCTCCTTTTCCCTCTCTTATCTGACAGGTCACTGGAGAAATATCATATAATGGCCACAAGCTTGACAAGTTCATCCCCCAAAAAACGTCTGCTTACATAAGCCAATATGATCTGCACATTCCAGAAATGACCGTGAGGGAAACACTGGACTTCTCTGTCCGTTGTCAGGGTGTTGGAAGCCGAGAAGGTGAATGTCCTTCAAAGTGGTTTTGGACCTGTCACTTGGAATCTGTGTTAAATGATGGTCTTCTTGGTTTTTCTGGTTTCTAAGATATCATGATGGAGATCAGCAGAAGGGAGAAGGAAGCAGGAATTGTTCCAGATCCTGATACAGATACTTACATGAAGGTAGCTTTAGTGACAATCTCCAACTTTTTTCTCTCTACCCATTGTAAGGTACAATTTGAGTCTCCTGTTTTGTTACTGGAAAAAAGCCAATTTGAATCTCAGCATTGAATTATTCCTAGAAGGTGAAGAGTTGTAAATCATAGTTTGGTTGTTTTTCTGGAAGACAAGTTTGGGACTTTTGTGCTGTATCATATAAAAGAGGATATAAACTGATTTTTCTGCATTAAAAATGTAATTTCAACAGTTAAGTAGTGGGTAACAGTGAGTTTCTGCGCTCTTCTAGTCCTTCTCTGCCAAGGAAACAATCTTTAAAAACTGGGATGGCTGGGATGTAACATTAGCATTAGATTATTTCTTAGCCAGGTTACTAGAAGCTCTACTTTGAGTGTGGTGCAATTAGTGCAGTTAATAGTCACATATTCCATGTTAAAAAGTCCAACCCAAAAGCTTAAGTTGTTAGCTGGAGGAGACTACATGAATAAAAAAAGTATTTAGGTCTATGCATATTCATGTGGAATTTGACCACACACATTTACGAAAGAAATAGCACTGGCTTTGATATTATGTTGAGAGAAAAAAAATTGAACTAAATGCTTGATTAGTTGATTAGATTAATGTGACTCCAAGAGGCCAAAATTACTGTCACAAAGTTGATTAGAGAACTCGTAGCAAGTAGCAAGAGAGGTAAAAAAAAAAAAGGAAAAGAGAAGGAATAGAGATGAGGAGGAGAAGAAGGAGCACATAAAAGAAACAAAGAGGGGGCTGTAGATTTCTATGTAATAGAAACCCTACACCCATTGTGCTTATATTTTATTTAAATTGTATATGACCATAATACCCTTATCTAAGTGAAAAAGAAATAAAACTCTGAAAATAAAAAATAACTCAATTAAAGTAACTTAACACTCAAGCTGGGCATGGGCTGGAGCATCTAGGTCACCCATGCCCAACTTGGAACAACTAGCAACAAAAGCAGGATGAAATAATGCTTTGGTAAATATATTAGCAAACTAATCTCTAGAGGCAACGTAAGGAGTAGCAACCAGCTTATGCTTTGCAACATCATGAACAAAGTGACGTCAACTTCTATATGCTTAGTTTGCTCTTGAAAAACAAGATTCCTAGCAATATAAATAGCTGCTTGATTATCACACATCATATCAATAGGTTCATTAATAGAAAATCCAAGCTCCTAGAGAAGAGATTTCAACCACAACAATTCGGTTACAATATGTGCCATAGCACGATATTCAGCCTCCGCATTATACTTGGCAATGATAGTCTGTTTGTTGCTTCTCCAAGTAACCAAATTACCACCAATAAAGATGCCATACCCAGTCGTAGACCGTTGATCATACATTGACCCAGCCCAACCAGCATTATAATAGCCAACTAGAGTGGAAGAACCATTAGGCTTATAAATTAATCCCTTACCAGGAGAGCTTTTAAGATATCGAAGAATGCGACAAACAGCATCCCAATGAGCCTTCTTAGGTGACTCAGGTGACTCCATAAATTGACTCACCACACCAACATCAAAAGAAATATTGAGATGTGTAATAGTAAGATAAATTAGTTTCCCAACTAGACGTCGATATTGATGCTTGTCTTTAATTTCATTTCCATCATCAACTCCAAACTTTTGATTTGGATCCATAGGAGTATCAACTAGCTTGGAAGCTATTGTACCGGTTTCAGACAAAAGATCAAGAACATACTTTTGCTGAGACAAATTAACACCTTTTTAACTTCGTAAAACTTCAATACCCAGAAAATACCTAAGAGTTCAAGTCTTTAATATGAAATTGCTGCCGAAGAAAGGACTTAACCTTAGAAATGCCAGTCACATCACTACCAGAGACAATTATATCATCCACATATACCACAAGAACGACCACCCCCGATTCCTTCTTGTGAACAAAAACAAAATGATCATAATAACATTGGTGGAAACCACATTTGGAAATCACTGAATTGAATTTTTCAAATCATGCTCTTGGAGATTGTTTCAACCCATAAATAGCCTTATGTACCTAACATACTTTACTACAATTCTCCCCTTGAGCAACATACCTAGGAGGTTGCTCCATATATACTTCTTTAGACAAATTGCCATAAAGAAAAGCATTCTTGACATCCAATTGGTATAATGGCTAATCAAAACTCATAGCAAGAGAAATAATAACATGATCAGAATTGAGACATGCCACACGGGAAAATGTCTCAAAATAATCCACTCCATAAGTTTGAGTAAAACCTTTAGCAATGAGCCGAGCTTTAAGACGCTCAATTGAGCCATCTAGATTGTAATTGATAGTGTACACCCAACGACACTTCACCACATCTTTCCCAAGAGGAAGATCAACCAATGACCACATTTGGTGAGACATCAGAGCTTCCATTTCCACATCCATAGTTTTGTTCCACTCAAGGCAAGATAAAGACTCGGTGGTAGAAGTAGGAATTGTGTGAGTTTGTAATGATAGAGCAAAGTCATGTAATGGAGAAGGAAGATGTGGGAGGGACACATAACGCTCAATAGGGTAAGCCAAAGAGGATTTTTGTGTGCAAGACCAAGTACCTTTGCGAAGGGCAATTGGAAGATTGTCCAGACAAGGAGACAAGGAGGAAGATTGAATGGAGGGCATGAAAGAGTTGGAGATTGGTGGTGCCGTAGATTGCTTTCACCGTTGATACACCCACAAGGGAGGAGGTACTGGAGAAGGACTAACAAAATCTAGGGGAATAAGTTGTGGGATAGGAGGATCAGTTACAATGTCAGCTGAAAACTCTTTACCCTCAGTAGAATAGTATGGTGTGCCCTCGAAAAAAGTAACATTAGCACTAACATATTGGGTACAAGTTGTAGGATCATAACACCGATATCCCTTCTGTGTACGTGAATACCTGAGAAAAATACATTTAATGGCACGAGGAGATAGTTTATCAAAACAAGGAAATAGGTTATGAACAAAACAAACACACCCAAAGACACACGGGGTAAGAAGGAATAATGGCTTGTTAGGAAATACAACATTGATTGGTGACTGATGATAGAGGATAGTGGAAGGCATACAATTTATGAGACAACATGCGGTAAGGACATCATCACTCCGAAATGATTTTGGCACATGCATATGAAATAAGAGTGAATGAGCAACTTCTAAAAGGTGACAGTATTTGCTCTTGGCCACACCATTTTGTTGGGGGTATAAGTACAACTTGTTTGATGTATAATGCCAAGATTAGAACAAAACAAAGAAATTGATTTCTGTGTATATTCTAGAGCATTATCTGTTCACAAAAACATGTACTTAAAACCATGTAAAAATTCAGAACGGTCATGAAGCATATGGAGCCATGTTAAACGAGAATAATCATCCATAAAAGGAACAAAGTACTTAAAACCATTTCTACTAGAGCATTATCTCGTTTAAACTGTTTAGTAACCTCACGATGAAATAATTGAAAAACATGTAAAAATTCAGAACGGTCATGAAGTATATAGAGCCATGTTAAATGAGAATAATCATCCATAAAAGGAACAAAGTACTTAAAACCATTTCTACTAGCAATACATGAAGATCCCTAGATGTCCAAATGAACAAGTTCAAGTAAAGTAGATGCACGAGAATCATTATGACTAGGAAAAAGAACTACGATGATATTTCCCAAGTCCACAAGCCTCACACTCAAGAGTAAAAATTGATTTACACTTGGGAATTATTTGTTGTAACTTAAATAAAGATAAATGCCCTAAACGAGAATGTCATAATAGGGGGTTAATAGAACTAGCAGCTAGACCATTAGCGTCAATAGTGGAGACACCATTTAGATAGTAGAGTCCATCGCGTCCATGCCCTTCACCAATCATCTTCTTTGTCTGAAGGTCCTAAAAGACGCAATAAGATGGGTAAAATGTAACTGAACAACTAAGAGCTTTAGTTAATTGATTAACATATAACAAATTTAAAGGAAGTTGGGGAACATGTAAAACGGATGACAGAGATAAGGAAGGTGTAAGTGAAACAGTCCCTAATCCAACCACTTGAGTTGAGGAACCATTAGCTAAAGTAACTTCTAATGAAGGACTAGAGTTATGGTGGGAAGAAAATAGTTCTTGCTTACCCGTCATATGACTAGAAGCTCCCGAGTCAATGACCTAAGAGGTTCTAGGAGACAAAGATTAAGTTCTTTCCACATACCCTTCAAAGCATTATAATACTCTCAAGAGACTTGTCTCCCTATTTAAAATTAAAGATATTTTCATATATTTCATAAACTCTAGACATATTTTTGTCTTGTGAATAACTCTCCATAAGATCATCTCACAGTCCCTTAGTAATTGTGTGGAACATGAATTTAGCAGCGATGGATGGTTCCATAACCACACCAAAAGTGTATCATTCTCTCTCATCCAATCACTATAGTCTTTAGAATTTTCAGCAGGAGGGTTTGTAGTAAGATAATGGAGTTTCTTTGGCATTAATATAAACCTTCACAGCTTGGGCCCATAACAAGTAATTGGAGGATCCATTTAATTTAATAGTGGTAATTTGAACATTGACACTATCTGTAGAAGCCTTAGTATTACTCATGATGATAATCTCAATATGAATATATCTACCACTAATCCGGAAGGCTGAAACTTTAGTACAAGAAACAAATAGCAACACTAATGTATAATCAGATGTAATTGGCTCCATCAATTAACCAAAGGGATGCTGAAATCTCATAAATATAGACTGCTATATAGAAGAAAATATCTCACCAGAAATCTCAATCAAAATAATTATATGTTTGACGGAAACCCAACAAGATCAATCAACCATGATCAATGAAGTACTTTGATTCTTGAATTTGTTGATCCGTAAGTGTTGTAATCCATGTTCACAAACTGAACCTGATGAATCTAATATCGTTTGATCTTATATGTATCGAGACTTGAAAAGAAAATAGATAAAAATGTCAGCTTTAGGTGTCTGTGCACCAAAGAAGAAGTAGGGTTACTAGGGGACTCTCAAACCAGCGATAGGATCAAGTAATCAGGTAGTTAGATTTGCTCTAATACCATGTCACAAAGTTGATTAAAGAACTTGCAGCAAGTAGCGAGAGAGAAAAAAAAAAAGGAAGAGAGAAGGAATAGACAGGAGGATAAGAAGAAGGAGAACGTAAAAGAAACAAAGAAGGGTTGTAGATTTTTATGTAACAAAAACCCTACACCCATTGTGTTTATATTAAATATAAATTGTATATGACCATAATACCCTTATGTAAGTAAAAAAGAAATAAAACTCTGAAAATAAAAAATAACTCAATTAAAGTAACTTAACAATTACAATATCACCATTATTATTTCCATACATAAAATAATAAAGGAAATGGACAAATATGCTCCCATCGACCAGATAGGGGGTGCATGACAAACCAGAATTTTTGTTCCAGAAACAATTTTTCTATTCCAGAAACAATTTTTCTATTCCAGACCTGTTTCTGGAATAGAAATCCGTTTGATAAACCTATTTTGTTTTTCTATTTCTGGAATAGATTTTGTTCCGAAATAGATTTTGATCGTAAATCATAAATAGAAATTTTCTACTTCTCTATTTCTCGAAAGAAATCGAAATAATTTCTCCATGAAATTTTCTACTAAGATGAATATGCTTAGAAAAAATATTGCCAATAAGATGGCAAGAGATCATAATATGCCGGAGATTCCATGAGATCGTGTTTTCAACTTTTGTAATGTATTTCTATTATTTTGTATTTGGGGATTCTCAATCTTTGCTTTTGTAATGTGATACTGTATTTGATGATTCCTATCTCAATTCTTGTAATGTAATATTCTACTTGAGGATTTTCCTTATTTGTAATGGTCATTTATGACAAGCTTTATTACACTTCGTAAAATTTGCCGATTTTGTAAAATTTGCCGCAAATTGCCCAATACACTTCTTTGTGTTTCTTTCTAAAACGATTGCTCGATATCGTAAACCGTTGCGGTGATCGAGATAACACACTAGCATGAAGGGGATTAGAATATGGTTGCCCACCTTCATTCTACTAGAGTTTTGGGAACCTTCTATCATGCTCAAAAGTAATGCATATTGATTTCTTTTTTCTATTGTATGGAGACTATTGATAAGTATATTGTTTGACCGTAATTGCCTATCTAGGTGGATGCTAAAGAATTTTGTGTGAAAATTTAGAAAATTTGATATAACAACTCTTACTTTGTATTTTTTTTTTCAAAAAGGGAGACTTTACTTAAAAAAAAAAAAAAACTCTTACTTTGTATTTGGGTCAATGGGTTCATAAGCATATGAAATTTGTAAGAATGAACATCTCATTTGCTCCAAAAAAAGAAAAATTTGTTTTAAGAAATAGAAATTTTATATTGTTATCAAACGAATTTCTATTTCTAAAACAAAAATTTTGTATCGTTATCAAATAGATTTTTTTGCTCAAAAACTCGTCTAGAAATAGAAATAAAAAAATATATTTCTGTTCCAGAAACTATTTCTGGAACAGAATGGTTGTCATGCGTGCCCATACTCTCCACTCAGTAAAACCATGGCATTGGCTTAAGGGATGGAATGGTGTGCGTAGCATAGGCGAAAAACACAGGTTTGAGTCCACACACAACTTGTTCAAACGAACCCATGTTGGGGCCACTCACCCAGTCTTGGGCTTGTGTCTCACTTGATCTATTGGATTGATGGGGGTATTTGATGTGTCCAACCAATCCAATGTGAGCTCGTTATGATAAAAGGAGATATTGGCCACTTCTAGAACTTTTGTCGACAATAATCATGTCTCGTTTACCAGGCAATTGCTCTCAAAGGACTTAAAAGAACTCTTCAGACGGACTACATTTTAAAAGTAAGCTCTTTTGATTGAGTTGACAGTTAATTAATTTGCTGTACATCAAATATTTAAGCAATCTTTATTTCTTCAACTTCTTTGCAGATCCTAGGGCTGGATATCTGTGCAGACACGTTGGTTGGAAATCCCATGAGAAGAGGAATCTCAGGTGGTCAAAAGAAAAGATTGACTACAGGTAGTAGAAACATAGAATGCAGCAAATCTCATTAAGAATAAAATTCTATGTGATTGAAGTGAAACGATGTTTTACTATCATTTCCAAGCTTGGCTACTTAAATTTCCAAAATCTTATCTGCGAAGTCAACTTTCTGGTAAAAATTGTACAGCGGAGATGATTGTTGGCCCAAATAAAGCTCTATTCATGGACGAGATAACGAATGGCTTGGACAGTTCGACGGCCTTTCAGATTGTTTCTTGTCTTCAGCAACTAGCACATTTGACAGATGCCACTATACTGGTTTCACTTCTTCAGCCTGCCCCAGAAACATTTAATCTGTTTGATGACCTTATTCTGATGGCTGAAGGGAAAATCGTGTACCAAGGCCCTCGGGACCAAGCTCTCAAGTTTTTTGAGGACTGTGGATTCAGGTGTCCTGAAAGAAAAGGGTTGCCGATTTCCTCCAAGAGGTAGCAAACACTCAGCAGTTTGTGCACTGCAAATTAGCTACCTTGGTCGACCATTTATTACGTTGCCCGCTGATATGCAGGTTATATCAAGAAAAGACCAAACACAATATTGGCAGCGTCCTGAGCTACCGTATAGCTATATGTCAGTCAATATGTTCTGTAAAAAGTTCAAGGAATCTTATTGTGGGATGAAGCTAGATCAGGAGCTTTCAGACACATTTGATAGGTCCAAAATCCACAAAAATGCTGTTTCTTTTAATGTATACTCTCTGTCCAGATTGGAACTTCTGAGAGCATGCATGGCGAGGGAACTTCTTCTCATGAGGAGAAATTCTTTCATCTATGTTTTCAAATCAGTACAGGTCAAACTAAACTCTCATACATCTCTAGCAGCTTTTATGATGTATATCACTTTCAACGTTCATGCCTATTATAATCTAATTTTTAATCAATCTCCCTGATTCTAATTTCAAAAAGGACCTTGGAAGTTGATTATTGCCATTGCATCATACAGCTCATTTTCATTGCATTTATCACGATGACTGTATTCTTGCGGACTCGGATGGGAATAGATGTTTTTCATGCCAACTACTATATGGGCTCTCTGTATTATGCGCTAGTCATACTCCTCGTTGATGGACTTCCGGAATTAGCAATGACCGTTTCAAGGCTAGAAGCCTTCTATAAACAAAAGGAGCTGTACTTTTACCCTGCTTGGGCTTATGCAATTCCAGCATCTATACTGAAACTTCCTCTTTCACTGCTGGAATCTGTGGTTTGGACATCTCTCACATATTATGTGATTGGATACAGTCCTGAAGTAGGGAGGTAAGTCTTAACGTGAGAGTTCTTCAGTTTAGGACCTTTCATTACCTCACCTCCATAACCTTCTTTTACATTTCAATATCATCTGTAAGTTTTACTGCCATTTTACAAGTAAGCCAGTGCTTCTATTGTTTTCTGCTTATTTATGCAGGTTCTTCCGCCAACTATTACTTCTTTTCTCTGTGCACTTGTCCTCAGTATCCTTGTTCCGTTTTCTTGCCTCAATCTTTCAAACTATGGTTGCCTCCAACTTAGCTGGTAGTGTTGCATTACTGATTTTGATGCTATTTGGTGGTTTCATCATCCCAGAACGTAAGGATGGTAGAATTTCTATTTGGTTTGATCTTGGATGAATAAGTGTGGCTTAATATTTCACTTTGTCGCTGCAGCCTCTATGCCTGCTTGGTTGAAGTGGGGTTTCTGGGTCTCTCCAATAACATATGGAGAAATTGGACTTTCTGTCAATGAATTTGATGCTCCACGATGGCAAAAGGTGAGGGCCTTGTAGAAGTGAGAACAAGTATTTGGCTCCTGTAGTTCCTTAAGTTGCAGAAGTGCTTAAGCACTTTTATCTAGGAAAGTATTTTAACATGCTAGCACTCTTGGTTAGCTAAACTGGCTTGGCTATTCAATGTTCTTTTGTTTGTGGTGCTATGAGTATGCGGGCAAGACACAAGTCCATCTGTTTATAAATCTTGTCAAAAATTTTGGATGTGTGCTTGCGGAAGCATGGTTTTGGTATTAGTTATAGTTTTTGGTTAGCAGTGTGCAAGTGTATGATATACTTTGTAGTGGATGGACAAGGGATAAACTAGGATAATTGAAGGACAAAGAACATGGGTATGGGGGAAAATAGTTTCATTAGTTGAGGAAATAGTTTGATGGAGATACAGTAGAGATTTATGACCTCATGGTGGAGGGTTCACCTCACACACAAGGTGGAGGGTTTACCTCTCACACCTTTTCATTTGTTGTTCTACTATACTCTCCCCTCTTTCCTATTTATAGGATGCTCTACCAACATTCTAGATTTGTGTAGAATGTTGTCCACTTTGGCTTAATCTAGAGAGTTCTAGATTGTAGTTTATATTCTCTTCTTCTAGAGAGATCTACACATGTGCTTCTACATTTTTCTCTTTCTTCCAGAAACTCCATCCAGGGGAATTCTAAAAGTTTAGCAATTCTAGGAAATTCTAGAAAATGGATCACCATTTTCAACACTCCCCCTTGATCCATTTTTGAGATATTTCAGATACTTTAGTTTGTCCCATGTCTTTTAATCTGTCTTCGTTCCATGATCCCTTGTATCCTTTTGTTGGCACACTCGCACCTGCTTTCGAATGTCCATGTCTTTTCTTTAATGATGTCCCATATGTCTCGGGGCAAAATGCTCTTAGTTGTAGTTGTTAACTTGGGCTCTGGCTCTAGCTCTCGTAGGCTCTGACTCTGGCTTTGGCTCCGGCTTTAGTTCTGGTTCTGGTTACGGCTCTGGCTCTGTTGGCTCTCGCTCAGGCTTTGGCCTTTGATTCTGGCTATGGCTTCAGCTCTGGCTCTGTTGGCTCTCGCTCGGGCTCTAGCCTTTTTAGTTGAGAATGGTGAGGACAAATGCTCATAACCATCCGATATGCCTGTCTCTGATACCATGTTGAAAAATTTTGGATGTGAGCGTTGTTTTTTATTTTTAAACCAACAATCCTTCTCCAAATGATTTGTTTTCTTGCAAATACCACAAGGTGGATAATTTTCCTTTTTTTTTTTTAATTTCTCCTCGTCTTTTATTTTTCCATGAGCTCCTTCCATCATTTTTAGTTTGATGAAGATACAATAGAGATTTATAACCTCTCATGGTGAAGGGTTCACCTCACACACAAGGTGGAGGGTTTACCTCTCACACCTTTTCATTTGTTGGTTTACTATGCTCTCCCCTCTTTCAAGGTGGAGGGTTTACCTCTCACACCTTTTCATTTGTTGTTTTACTATGCTCTCCCCTCTTTCCTATTTATAAGATGCTCTACCAACATTCTAGATTTGTGTAGAATGTTGTCCACTTTGGCTTAATCTAGAGAGTTCATTTGTTGTTTTACTATGCTCTCCCCTCTTTCCTATTTATAAGATGCTCTACCAACATTCTAGATTTGTGTAGAATGTTGTCCACTTTGGCTTAATCTAGAGAGTTCTAGATTGTAGTTTATCCTCTCTTCTTCTAGAGAGATCTACACATGTGCTTCTACATTTTTTTTTAGTTTCTTCCAGAAACTTCATCTAGAGAATTGTAGAAGTTTAGCAACTCTAGGAAATTCTAGAAAATTGATCACCATTTCCAACAAATCTGAGGGCTTCACTTAACAAAAGATGTTGACAATCTTTACGTCCTATGGTCTCATTCTTGTAATTTCTCTGTGCTACTTCTTGCCTAAGATCAGTGCTTCTCTTGATGTTATAGCTTCCAGTTACTTGACTTTGATACAACACAATTACTGGATTAATGATAATATCCGCGAGACAAGTATTTGGGTACTCGTATTCTTTCAGAAAACAAAATATCCTCAAAAGTGGGTACAATTTTGTAATCCATAGGAAAAACTAACTTCCTCTGCAATTCTCCATCCATTTTAACTTGTTTTTGCTTAAATGAATCGTTGATTTAACTAACTTTCTTTTCATCTTTTTATGCAAGTGGATTAGTTCTTACTGTTAAACGTATATTCACAGATATTGTCATCAAACACTACAGTAGGGAGTGCAACCCTTGAAAGCCGAGGACTAAACTTTGATGGGTATTTCTTTTGGGTATCAATCGGTGCCTTATTGGGATTTACTTTAGTGTTCAACATCGGTTTCACTTTGGCCTTAAGTTTCTTGAAGCGTAAGTTTGTCATTTCTGCATCTGGACCTCGCTTTTGCAGCAATACTGCCAAGGGTGTTCATGAATCACTTTAAAACTTACAGCTCCAGGATCATCACGTGCTATCATTTCACGTGAGAAGTACTTGCATAGTCGTGAAACTGAAGATTCTCATGACAGCATAAAGCATGAAGAGACAAAGAAAGTTGCTGCTGAACCCATGCAAACAAAAAATGGTCGAGTCCGAAATTCTTCCTCGCCCAATTATAGTCACGCAATTATTATTTTTGATGTTCCATTAAAATTATTAAACCAGCTTCTTTATTTCAAACAGGCAGGATGGTGTTACCTTTCACACCGTTGACGCTCGTTTTTAACAATCTGCAGTACTACATAGACACCCCCGTGGTAACCTGGAACTCCTCTTTCCTCCTGAAGTTGCAAGATTGAACCTTTCAGATCCAATAAATGATGATGTCTCTTCTCACTACATTCTCCCTTTTCGAGTTTCTCAGGAAATGAGAGAACGAGGATTTGCACAGAAAAGACTGCAACTTCTCTCTGATATCATAGGCGCATTCAGACCTGGTATTCTTACCGCATTGATGGGTGTGAGCGGAGCTGGGAAAACTACTCTTATGGATGTCCTTTGTGGAAGAAAAACTACCGGCTATATTGAAGGAGAAATAAAAGTTGGTGGTTATCCCAAGGTTCAAGAAACATTTGCAAGAATCTCTGGTTACTGTGAGCAAACAGACATACATACCGCACAAATCACAGTGGAAGAATCTGTCATATTTTCCGCATGGCTTCGTTTGGATCCTCAGATTGACTCAAAACGTAAAATGGTAAGATTACAGTCCTGGCTTCTGATAATTTTCTTTGTTGAGCTACCATCAGGACAATCATGAATTGCCTGTGTAGGAATTTGTTAATGAAGTCTTGGAGACAATCGAGCTTGATGGAATAAAAGATTCTTTAGTGGGCATACCTGGCATTAGTGGTCTATCCACAGAGCAACGGAAACGACTCACAATCTCTGTAGAGCTTGTTGCAAATCCTCCCATAATCTTTATGGATGAGCCTACAACAGGAGTTGATGCTAGAGCTGCTGCGATTGTCATGCGAGCAGTGAAGAACATAGTTGATACAGGAAGAACAATAGTTTGCACCATCCACCAACCCAGCATTGACATATTTGAGGCTTTTGATGAGGTAAAGCGTGTTAATCTATATATGTATACACACACACTATGTCCATCAGTTGGCTTTCTTCCAGCATGCTAGAATGATTAGATGAATAGGTTTCATATGGATCACAAGTGAAGGTAACAGTATCGAATCACTAGAGCAGAATCTTATTTTAATTTCATTAAATAATGGTAGCTCTTAAATCACTATGAGCAGAATCGTATTTTTTCATTTCATTTTGATTGAAGAAACTCTTAAAAAAAGCCACATCTTAGCCGGTAATTTCTTGTGTAAAATATTTTAGTACTTCTGGTTAGATATTGGAAGGCCTAATCTCTCTCTCTCTCTCTCTCTCTCTCTCTCTGAGCAGTTGGTTTTATTAAAAACTGGTGGACGGCTGATTTACTCAGGACCCTTGGGACATAACTCAAGCAAAATTATAAAATACTTCGAGGTCAGTTTGATGCCCTAACACAAAGATTTGAGAATTGCTTCCATTTCTTGTAATTTGACTACATAATTCTTATCAAAACAACTGCTAATAATTAATAGCTCCAATAAACAACTTCTGTTGGACAGAGTATTCCGGGGGCGCCAAAGATTAAGAGCAACTACAATCCAGCTACATGGATGCTAGAAGTGACTTCTACCTCAGCTGAAGCTGAACTTGGGATTGATTTTGCTCTAATATACAGAGAATCGACATTATATGAGTAAGTTCATCCTCTACTACTATTGAGTGCCCAATAACAGTGTGCATGCTTGATAATTGTCTGAGATGGTACATGATATCCTGCCATTTTCTATCATAGTCAACATACGGCAATGGTTTCTTTGGTCGTTTCCTTCAGGCTGTATAAGCTCCTGGAGTCTTAAGATTTTAGACTAAGGGAGCTGATATGCCATATCATGTGTGAGAAGCTTAAGTCATTAGGTGAAGACATGGTTAGTCTAGTCTTTTTTGTCTAGTACTAAGTGTGGAAATTTAATTGGGGAGGCAAATGGGGCCGGGAAAGATTCGAACTCAGTAGCTCCAGCTCTGATTCTAGGTAAGATTTTGTAGAACAACTGCTAACTGTTCTAAAAGCTTTAGCTGTTTGATGAAGGCGTGGTTATTATTTGAATATTCTAACACCATATATATAACCCACAGCTTTGTCTGCTGTATCTTGACCTTGCCTTCCAGTGTCTCTAGTTGTCTTCAGACTTAACCGGTGTTCCTGCTCCGATCTCCTCAGTTAACAGATGTGAAGAATCGATCCATTGAAAAAATCCATTTTGATCAACCTTTTGTTGTTTTTGCTTCCAGGACCAACAAAGAACTTGTAAACAAGTGGAGCACTCCACCTCCCGGTAGTAGTGACTTGCACTTCGCCTCCCAATTCTCGCAGAACAGGTGGGGACAATTCAAGTCATGTCTTTGGAAGCAGTGCTTGTCCTATTGGAGAAGTCCTCCTTACAACTTGATGCGTATCCTTTACACAATTGCCGCGTCTTTTCTGTTTGGGGTACTGTTCTGGAAGCAAGGGAAGAAATTGTGAGTTACTATCCCTCTCGGTTAATTTGAGACTTGAGTCTGCTGGAGTTTTGGAGCACAAGCTTATTGAGATGATCTAAGGTCTCCATCTGGCTAACTGAACTAACACTTCTCTCATCGTTTTAGCATCTAATCTTCAACAAGGAAGAAGTAAAAGCAAAGTGCATACCTTCTAGGGTGGCAATTGTTTGGCTGGGTTTTTCAGTTATAAAAAGTTGCATCGATTGGCACAATTAACTAGCATATATTCAGTCATATAAAATCATTTATTTTCTTTTTTTTTATTTTATGATCTGGTATGGTTAAGAGGCTGGAATATCTCCTGACGCCATATCCTCTTGTTGATAGAAACAACCAGCAGAACTTATTCAATGCAATTGGTTCGATGTATATAGCCGTTATCTTCTTGGGCATAAACAATTGCTCATCAGTACTACAGTATATTGCTATGGAACGGACGGTCATGTATCGTGAGAGATTTGCAGGGATGTACTCTTCATGGGCTTTTTCACTAGCACAGGTATAGAAATCTTGGAAGCTGATTGAGTTGGTTAATGTAGTAGTTAGTTAGGATTCAACCTTCTTAACAGATGCACAAATATAGTTCAATTGAATATTCCAAATTCTCAACATGTTATAAGACATATAAAAAGAAGTAAAACAATTTAATCAGATTGTAGTGCTATGCTGATTTCACAGGTTGTTGTTGAGATACCATATGTACTAGCTCAAGCAATTATATTCGTGATCATCACCTATCCGATGATTGGTTATTTCGGGTCAGCATACAAGATTTTCTGGTACTTCTATGTCATGTTCTGCTCATTGCTGTCATACAATTACCTTGGAATGCTGCTCGTGTCCATGACACCAAATTTCACGGTGGCGGCAATTCTACAATCTGCCTTCTATGCAAATTTCAATATTTTTGCTGGGTTTTAATCCCAAAACCGGTAAGCCATCTGTGTCATTGACCATAGTTTTATCTAATTTTTTTTTTGTTCTTAGCTCTTTGCACAAACATTTTGTCCCGTTTCGTTTCTTTGTATATGTGGAGTACCAGATTATGAAGTTCATGAATCGTACAAGATATAGATATCTTATGCATGTATCAGCAACTACTAAATAAAACTATTCCCTACATCTCAAAATTTTGTGCTTGGGGAATTAATGGTGTTCTACTATCACTGTGGCAGAGAATTCCAAAATGGTGGATCTGGTTATACTATGCGTGTCCAACATCATGGGCACTTAACGGTATGCTAACTTCGCAGTATGGAAATATTGATAAGAACATATCGGCATTTGGAGAAACTAAAACCGTGGTGGCCTTCTTGAAGGATTATTTCGGATTTCACCATGATCAATTGTACATTGTGGCGATTGTCCTTGTCACCTTTCCTGTTGTTCTAGCAACTCTTTTCGCATACTGTATAGGGCATTTGAACTTCCAGAGAAGGTGACATCATAATTCTCTGTTAGTATCACAGTGTAAAATCTAGTTGTATAATCCTCAAAACTAGCCAAATAAAGTGAATACGTTTTTGTGACATTCAAGTGGCCGCATTGAAACTGTTAGCATTGTGGATTTAGAAGTGTGCTAGTTCCAGTACAGCCAATTTGTATAAGTTTTGAGGAGGATTCAGTGCTAGACAATATGGATTATAATCTCATGTGAAATCTCTCCAAGATCCTGGAACTCTCTCTCGTCATCAATTTGTGACGGATGAAGGAGAGTGGGAGCGCATCTCTCAGCTTCAGCCCCTTTTAGGTCTCTAAATGTTACACAGTACAAACACTTCTCCAATTCTGAGAGCTTAGAGAAACCAAAGTATGGTGCCCTTGAATATCGCTTTGGTGCTAAACACCCACATGTCTTATAATAAAAAGTCTGGATCTATAATGATAATGTACACACAATGTGAAACTAACTAATGCAGCTATGTGTCCAAGCATGACAAGAAAATATCTAGTAAAGAAAAGGCGGTGAACTCTGAAGATAAAGCCTAGAGCACAATGATCAGCAGAAACTGGTTGTTTCCGATGCAATTAAGAGAGACATCCAAGTGGAACAGGCCAAAAATGGGATGTGAAACAACATTCTTGGCATTCTCTTGCAACACCACATCCACAGATATTGGCACATAGTTTATCAGGTTTGAAGCAGTAGAATCTGCGAAGGGATGATAACGAACATAGAAAGAAAAATAAAAAAAAAGGCATGTCATTGTCATCTCCATAAAACAGAAGACCCTTCGCCATTAGATGTTTAATCAGAGTAAGCACTGCCTGTTAGGCAATTGTGTCAATCTCTCATTTCTCTCATTCTGCTATACTTGTCAAGCAATTTGAAGTGTTCATGGTCTGTAAATCACATACGTCATGGAGAATTGACTTAAAGCTAATTTTGCTGCAAACGCACAAGCCTCTTAACATTTCCATTTTCTCTTTGTCCTGTTTCTTTTGATGGCTGCTGCACTACACTTCATTATACAGGCACATGTTTTCTAATTACTGTATCACTACCAATTTCATGACGAAACATAGAATCTTTGTGACTCATTTGTTTCCTCCTCAGCTTTTTTAAGGATGTTGGAAATTGTCTCTCTAATGCCTCCAGTTTTTCCTCCTCTGCCTTTAAATCTGCATTCATTGACACTATTTCTTCCCTTAAATGTTCAGTTTCTTCAAGTAGTTTTGTAACAGAGGGGTCCTCTCCATCAGCTCCCGTTCGCCTGAGGAGAAGAGATGGCCAGATTCTTTTAGTAATTTTCCAGAATTTTCTGACGTACGGAATTAACTTCATAGATAGTTTGACGTGCTTACGCTTTTGACCTTTGTGTTGAAGATGACATTTACTATGTTTGCTACATTGGTTATGATCACTGATGCATTGAAAAAATTCATTTTCTTAAAACTCACATTACCCTTGAATCCGTCAGCTTCTCTCTTTATTACTCATTCATCCAAACTTCTTGTTTAAAGCTCAACCGAGGTTGTCTTAGAAAGAAAGTAGCTATATGATGGTGGTTTACAGGATATACAACACATTTGAAAGTACTAAAACTTGTTAGAAAGTACAATTGAGTTTTAAAATTTTTAAAAATTACAATCAAGTCCTAAAACTTATCATTAACGTATAATTGAATCCTAAAATTTTCAAAATGTGTAATCAACAAAATGACTTGACTAGACCAATTCAACAAAATTTAAGACTTGATTATGTTTTTTAAACATTTCATGATTCAATTATACTTTTGTGACAAATTTTATGACTTACAATGCACTTATCCATTTGTGTTTGTCCTAGGAAGAATTCTACTTGTACTTTCAATCTTTTCAAATCGTCTTTACACTTTTTATTTGGTCTAATCAAGTCACACTATTACAAATATTTCCAATCAAGTCTCTTCGACATCAAAGTCAGCTAAATCTAGCTGACGTTGCCATCGATCCATGTTGTATTGTGAGGAGGATAAAATTTTTACCAATGTAGACATCCATGTGGGCATCAACATTAGTTAAATTTATTTACATCATATGTTGATGTCATTTTCATTGGCTAAATTTGTCCTCTCACGCCCATGTGAGCATATGCACATTTTATCCGCATCCTAATTTGGTGTCGTCCAATAAATAAGCCAAATAAATTTGATAAGATTTGTTGTTGGAGAGACTTGATTATATAATTTGTGAAAGAAGTAGGACTTGATAGACAAATTAAAAGTACAGAAACATGGTTAAAAGAAAAAAAATGTGAAAGTACAATGACAAAAGATCATACTATTTGCTTTATCATATGAAAATCAAATTCAGGATGAGAAATTGGAATATTGTGACATATTCCAATATAACAATTGAACCTAGATAGCACAAGTAATTCTAACTTTGATGACATATAATTAAAATTTAACATTTCTTTTTCCAAAATGAAGGTAATGAAAAATATTTATATTTGTTCATGGCATCGTGTGAGCCTTATTCTACTTAAAGTATAATGTAACATTCACAATGAGAAAATTGCCAAAATTGTCTTAAACCTATTATAATTTTTTCAATTCAATTCTAAATCTTATTTTTTTTTTTTTTTTGGCCAATTCAGTCCTAAATTTTTGTAATTATGAAAATTCAATCCATCTAACTATTTTTGGCTGGCCGGTATTAATGTGGATAATTTTTAATAATATTTTATATTTTTGAATTTTTTTATTAATTTTTTCTTCTTTTTTTTCCCCTTCTTCTTCCTCCTTCCTCCTTTCTTTGGTTGATCATTACCGACTAGAGACTCGCCTAGCAACAGCGGGGTGGCCCTCACCATGGTTGAGCGAGGCCTCACTAGATCTAGAGGGGCTGCGACCTGCCCATGGCTGGTGAGGCTCAGCCAAAGGCCATGGCCGGTGAGGGCGAGCCTTGCCTAGCCACTAGCAACTCTTGCGAGAGGCCGCATGTCACACCCCGAACCTCGAGCGCGCACACATCCCTTGGTGGTCGACTAAATTGCAATATTCCCAGGATGCATCGCTGACCCAAACGATTATGCACATGCTGAATCAAATTAAACAATCTCTAGACAATAATCAACATGGGATAAAAAAGCATGATAGTCAATTCACAAAAACCACACTTTATAAACACATCGAGTTTATATACAGGAGGTCTAAAGTAAAAAAGAAGCTACCGAGCTAACCCTACCCCGGACCCTATCTACTTGGGATTCGAGTCTATCACGACACCATCAGGGATGTCGAGGTCTAAAGGACCATCTTCCTCTACTACAGGCTCTTCACCCTCAGGCAACTGGTTCACCTCGATATTAGCTATAATATCGACATCCACTGTCACGCCCCAGTCCTCGGGCACGCATACATCCTTTTACTTGGTCGATTTTAGAATGCGATACCCTAGGACTATATATCTCCAACCCTTTCATTTATTAAGCATGTGCAGAAGTAATTATAAATCCCCAAATAATAAAACAATAGGATAGAAAAGCAGGTCATATTTTTTATATTGAAATCTATAACCAAACCTTTATACATGGCATTAGACAAAACACTTCACATAACTATTCACAACTTCAAAGTCTCACTCTATCTGCACATATACAAAGGGTTCATCAAGAGATGGGATTTCAATCCTCATCTGGGTCATACTCAGGATCATCCTGATCCTCTTCTGACTTTTCTTCACTGAGCTCACATTCTTTAAGCTCTTCATCATTTTCCGGCTCATCGTCCTCTTCTAGTTCCTCCTCCACAGGCTCATCTACGGCCTGAAATGTTGTCCCACAATCGGGATGAGACTATATCTCAGCAAGTTCTACCCCATAAAGACTCGATTAGGAAACCAATACGTTAATCGGGCTGCCTATGCACACACGGGTTAGAGGACTTACCTTAGCCTCAGATTCCACTTGCATATTAGCACAGATTAAATAGGCATCCAAGCAATCACATTACTAATTGAAGCATCGATCAAATCGACCCAGTCGATCACACGCCGACAAGACCACTCATGGTCATTTCCATCGATTTAGTCGATTACATGTCAATGATGACCATTCCCTGGCCAATTCAGTTCAATCAATCAATCCATGACAAACGGATCAAATCATATCAGTGATTCCATCTATACTCGATAATTAATCTCAACATTCCAATTCAACATTCCCACTTAAATATAGGTTCAAGGCTCTAGAGTTGACCCCAACACAAAGTCTTGTCATCGTGCGGTACTTAGTCATTGACCACAAATAACAATAGTATAAGACACTAGAGGTAACTCACACGAAGTCTCGCTATCGTGCAGTACTTAGTCCTTCACTATAAATGCAATAGTATAAGGCGCTAGAGGTAACTCACCCGAGATGTAGCACTTAGCCCTTCACTATGCATGACAATACTGCAAGGCGCTAGAGGTAATTCCCATGTGGCTCAGGTCGCCATGTAACACTTAGCCATTGACTACAATAAGCGATGGTATAAGATGCTAGAGGTAACCTACACGAAATCTCGCTATCATGTAGTACTTAGTCCTTTACCTACTCATGACCCATTGGCTTCCCTTAACACAACACACATCACATCACTTCCGATAATCATCTTGCTTAAACTATAAACCAACACATGATTAATTCCTCATGGCCCAATGACATTATGCCTCGCATTTAAATTCCTCAATTCAAGTAATGTCTTGACCTAATTTCTTCGTATTAAAAAGATCCGATAAAATCTCGTGCGTGAGCACACGGTTGGCTTTAGCCAAAATCTAATATTTTCCTTTCCATAACTTCCACATTTTCTGTAGTCCATTCACATATTTTTGGCATTTATCAACTAATGCCCGGTTATTTTTCAATTAATAACCAAAGATTATTCAATTAAAGAATAATTTCCAATTTCGCAAATAATTCGATTTAGCACAAAATAAAGCTCAATTAAATAAACGGACTATGCCACGACAATCAGCACAAAATTCCGGTCGTCGGCTATCTCAACCTTAATTTCCGAAATTTAATTAATTAATTAAAATAAATAAATAAATAATTAATTAATTACAATACATCCAATTTAGCTCAAATTGGAGCTCAATTAAATAAGCGGACTTCACCATGATCATCAGTACAAAATTTCGGCCACCGGCCATCCTGGTTGAATTTCCGGAAAATAATTAATTAATTAAATTAATTTCGAAAAATAATATTTAATTACTAAAAATTCCAATTATGCCCGAATTGCCAAATTGAAGCCCGATAAGGGTCGGAAAAAATCCCAAGTTACCTTCAATAAATAGTAGACCACGTCTACTTGCTAAATGCACACTCAATTTGTCTAATTTGCGTTACAATTGACTAATAAACACTAATCCATACTAATCTAACCACTTAAATCTAATTAATTAAAACTAATCAACCCTTAAACATCATTAGTATACTAAGCAAGGATTAGTGAGATTACTCACTGGAATTAAACGCAAGTCGGATCAATCCGACGGGGACGACACGAGGGTCGTTTCTTCCCAAAGCAACTCACGGGTTCGGGGCCTGAAAACGGCCCAAATTGGCCCACGAGTGCGCTGGAAACCCATTCTGGGTTTACTGCCCTTGCTGCAAAACAGGGAGAAAAAGAGTTGGTTGGGGGCGGCAATGAGTCGGGAAGGTAGGTGATGGTCCGGCGAGGTTGCACGGCGATTCTCGACGACCGGAGGTGGTTGAATTGCGGCTTATGGTGGCTGAATCGAGCTGGACAGAGGGCGTCACGGGAGCTAGACGGCACATGGCAGGGACGTCAGGCATGGGCGTGAGGTGGTGGAGCACGCGGCCTCGCGCGGGCGGCGGTGTGGCAGCTCCGGTGCGACGGCGTCTGAGCGGCTAGCTGCTGCTCCTTCAAGCGATGTTGTTCGCTGCTTCCGCTTCTGCTGGGCTTCACACAAACAGAGGGGAAGAGAAGAAGGGCAGCGACGATGGTTGAAGCGGTGAGGGAGAAGTGAAGATGAACGGCGAGCGGTGGACGGCGAAGCGCGAGTGGCAGCGAGCGGCTCCTATCTTCGTGCGGTTTCTTCTTTTGTCTTCTGTCTTCTATTCAAACAGTGAAGGGGAGAGAGAGTGTCGAGGGAGAGAGAAGGAGAGATGAGAGAGAGAAGGAGATAAGAGTTGAAAAGTCAAAAAGTAAAAAGCGAGAAAGGGAGAAGCAAAATTGAAACCGGCAAGGAGAGGAGTCGGTGGAGGTTCTCGCATGTGGGGGGAGAGAGAGAGAGAGAGAGAGAAAGAAAAAGAAAGAAAGAGAGAGAGAGAGGGAGAGAAGAGAAAAATGAGTGTTTGGCTAAAAAGGGAAAAGGAATGGGAAGATCACAAAAATAAAAGGATTTCCTCAAATAGAAAATCCTAACCCCAATTTCTTTTAAATAAGCTCATAGATTCTCAAAAGGATTTTCCAACTTAGAGTTCTTGATCCCCACTTATCCCTCTTAAATTTCTCTCAAATAACTTTTCTAAAAAATCAATTGATATTTCAATTATCAAATTGATTATTTTCCTCATCCAAGAATCCCCCATGCTTCTCGATTTCAGCATCAAAATTAATACCCGACTTCAACCGAATAAAAACGGCCATAACCCGACTTTTTCCCAAAAAGTTTCGGTTGTCAGAAAAATCTTCCGAGACGAGTCGTAGATCCTAGAATTTATCGTGACATGACAGAACTTTCAATTTCTGAAATCGGACTTGAATTCGACGGTTAATTTTCATTTGGTATGTTTTTAGTATAACCTATGCTACCAGGTGGTTTTCAGAACTTTTTAAAGCAAATGATCTCGTGGTCAATTTTCTTCGAATCACTATGAATCCATTCGACTTAATGGCGACTCTTGATTGTCGTGAAAATCTCGAGGATTCAATTACGGACACAAGGTACCAAAATGACAGTAAAATCAAATTAGTGTCGGTCAACGAGAATTTTCCAATTTAGTGGAGTCACCCACAATCGGCCACACATCAGTCGAACAAATCTATCTCTAGTCTTAGATCGATTTTTAACTATGCCACAATGGCCTCTAAAGATAAGCACGGTCGAGAAGTCGATTCTTGATCAAATTCTTAAGTTTATTGCCTTAAAATTTCTTAATTACTTACCCAGACAGTCTAGTTATCTCAAGAGTGATCGGCTCTGAGAATAGCCCTATAAACGCATCAACGAAATGCCCGATTAATTCAGAAGAAAACAGGTTGAGAAATTCAAGATGTCACATCCACAACAAGGTCAAGCTCCTCCACATACTCGTCATTGACGGCAAGTCCATTGAAGCCATCCAAGGGTCCCTCCCAAAGTCTGTTGGGCCCATGGTGGTACCACGCTTTGAATCTATGAGGGACCAATTGAGGTAGGCCCTCATTGACCCAAATAGTAGTAACCACGAGCTCACGGGTCCAGTTAGGGTTCTCGTGGTAGTGCGCTGTTCCTTGGCTTCTCGCGACCATCCAAAATGAATGGGTTGAACCTCCATCGAAGGACTTGTAAAAATTTTGAACCATGACGGGATGAAATAATGTCTTAGCGAATCTACACCCTAAACCCCGATTAGAAAAGTAATACACCTAGAGACAATTTAAGCACACATCATAGAGGACTTACCTCGCTTCAGCACCTCCCTACACGTTAGCACATCTCATATACATATGCATATTGTAATTGCACCAAATAATTGGAACACTTCACTTTAATAAATCAATCGATCATAGGGGTGTTGATTATAAGATCAAATCATTATGACACATCCCATTTCGTGCCACATAATTTCGTCTTATAATTAGGTGCGGTTATATCAATCACCTAAGTGTGTTCCAATTAGTTATAACCCAACGGCCATGGTCAACCAACAATCAGCGGTCATTCGGTATAACCGGGTGTCATCTCGTCCCATCGAGTACGGCAATATCTACATCTAGATGGTATTCTTGAAAGAGCATTAACCCAGCCTTCATTGTGACTGACATCCGTTGACATGGGACATTCCCGAAAGAATATCGTCCAGCGTAAATGCTTGTAACGGGTTCTCATAGCAATCAAATGCTCAAATATTGTTGTGACCAAATTTTCGGGTGTGAACCACTTAAGGTTTGGCTAATGGATTGTTAAGCCTAGATTTAACTCAGGCTCTCCCAAGCTCATACCAATTCGCGACTTAAGTTCGAATTTCTTAACATGCAAATGGATTTTATCTAGGAGTCGCAACTAATCAGTTTACGGTAGGTCGATTAGACACCTAAGTAAAATAATGGAAGGATTATTTTACTCCTACGAACCAAAGACTTTGGGTATGAGGACTTTGTTACACTAGACTTCTCTAATGCCATTTCGGTACCATTTCTTTTCTTTTTAAAAATGTTTTTTTTACAGACAGTTTGGATTAATTTTAAATCTATTCCCTTAACATATGAGGTGATCATATGAGTATGCAAACCACCAATTTAACACCCAATAAAGCAATGAATAAATTATGTGAGTTATCTTGTAGCAATGAAAGCATCCACGTCATTAAATCATAATTCACATTGATAACCCTAGATATGATTTCTAATTAACACGCAATTTTTTTTTTCATTTTTACTTAATTAATGAGAATCATGCTTTATACAATGTAATATAACTAAATGACCTAATTCTAATGACATGCAATTTCTAATTAAATGGATCTAGCAACAATCACTAAATGACATGCATTTCATGAATCTAATTCTATATGACATGCACACACACACACACACACACACACACACACACACACACACACACACACACACACACACATATATATATATATATATATATATATATATTTATTGTGTTTTATTAATAAACATGCAATCTATCATAGAGAATGTAATTAATTTATCCTAAGACATTTTTTGTATTTTTTTATGAAATTCGAAATTAGAAAAAATGTGAAAATTATTTAGCTAAATTAAGATTCTATCTATCTTATATTAAGGATTAGGTCAGGCTAAACCCTAATTAAAACCAAGATATTATCTTAATTTAGCAATGTCTAACCTAAGATGTAGTCTAGCTAAATCAATCTAAACTTAAAATGAAATATGCAATTTTATCCTAATGTCAAATAGTTAAACATGCAATTTAAGCTAGTGAAACAAAAATCTAACATCCTAAATTTATGTTCTTTTTTATGTTTTTTTTTTTCAACAATTCATGATAAATAAAATGCTTAATCTTACTATGCAAATAACCCTAAAGCATGCAATATTCTAACTCAAATATATTTCAAATAAAGTAATCAAGACAAGACAAACCATTCAAAATCATCAAAAATATTACACATCGTTCATATCAAGGGATAATATTTCACTAGTAAAATTGATAAATTAATCTTAAGCCTTAAAGATCAAAATATCAATTTTATTCCCATTTAATTAATTGTTTCATCTAAAGCCTTATATATCAGGCAGTGGCAGAGCAGAGTCGTCACTGGTGAAGCGAGGTGCGGCTCGACAAAGGAAAACCCGGTAGTAGGGGGCTCGACGAGGGGTTGAGCTTCGGGCTACAAGGGTCTCGGCGGCGTGGCGAGAGATGGCGAAGCTTCGAGCTAGTGTCGGGGCACCAACATTAGGCATCGTGGACCGACACGACGGTAGCTTCGTCAGGCTAGGGGCGTTGGGCGACGGTGGTGCTGTGTGGTGGTCGGATGCAAGCGCGGGTGGCGAGTGTAGAGGAGCTAGCGACTGTTGGGACGGCGTCCGGTTGCAGACGCGGGTTGCAAGGGTGAGGAAGACAATGAATAGTAGATGTCCCCTCACTCCCCTTGCTGATTGTACTTTTTTCTTCTGCTTTTTCCCCTCTTCACGTTTCCTCAAGCTTTTTTCTATTTCTCCTTTTTTTTTACCTTTGACCCTACGAAGGAAGAAACAAAAAACTCTCTTTTTGTGTTGAAATTTTGACCTAAAATTCGGGAAAAAGCCCCCTTCGACGTGAAAACTAAAAAAAACCTCAACATGGCCGTGTATTTCTATTGTGTGTCCCCCCAAAACCCTACGCAAACAACCTATTTATAGGTCACCGATTATGGTTTTAATTTTTTCTAATCGATATCTATGAAGATTCTTTTTCCAAATGCAATATTCGTTTTGCCGAACGCAATATTTGCTTTTCACATCTACCCTATCCAAAAATTCATCATATCCCAAAAAGAAATTTAAATTCCTATTTTTCACAAGATAATTTTTATCATTAATTTTTGGGCCAATTTGCTTGCTTCGTGGATTTAGTCCAGCTTACCAAGTTAAAGCTCAAAACCACTAATTCGAACTCACCTATCACTGGTCCAACAAATAAATGCAAAAAATGCACAGTAAAAATAAATGCACCTAAATCTATATACTATGCAATAAATATTTTTTTCTGGGATAAAATTAACCCATAATTTTTAATGCGATAAATGACTAAACAGGTCGCCAAAATTTAGGTGTCAACATCCATGTCCGGCCAAGAACATTATGCTTTGCACTCAAATACTTCCATTTCAAATAATGAACTTAGCCTATTTTCTTCATATTAAAAACACTCGGTAAAATAGGTGTGCGTGGACACATAGTCAAATCAGACCACAAAGCATAATATTCTCCCATTTTAAAGTTCCATGATTTTATATAGTACTAAAAATCTTTTTAGCATAAAAAACTGACACCTTGGTATTTTTCTAATTAAATACCAAAATTCCATATTTTTGAAATCATAATTCAAAATCATAAATCAGCATCCAATTGCATAAATTAACAACAAATTGCACAAACCAACTACACCATGACAATCAGCACAAAATTTTGACGATCAACTATCCCGGTATAATTTTCGCTAAATAATAAATAATTAAATAAATTTCATTTAATTAAATAAATTGCAAAATATTTAAATTAAAGCACTTAATTAAATGTACATAACCTAACTAGGCTAATTTAATTTAACTAACTAAACTAATTAACTAAACTAACTATATTAATCCAAATAACCTAGCTAAATAACCTAACTAAATAATCTAACCATCTAGTCTAGGTAACTAATTTATTCTAACTAATCTAGTTACAAGAACTAACCCTCACTAATCTCTCATTAACCCAGTAATCCACCTTAAGCATAATTAACCTCCTAACTAAAGTTTAGGAGGTAAACTCATTGGATTAGCAAATAAACCGGTTCACGGTGACGATGATGCAAAGGCGAGCAAGACTCGGGCCTATGGCGACACCCAAAGAGGCTTTGAAGGGCCTAAAAACAGCCTTGGAAGGCCTATAACCCAACTAGGACTTCGATTTTGTAGCTAGTTGGAGAAACTAGTTAAGGGGCTCAGTTGAGCTTGACACGATGGGCTGGACAAGTTGGGTGGACGGGCGGCTTGGTCACGGTGCGGGGACGGTGGAGATGGTCAGGCGATGGTGGCTGGCGGTTGGAGCAGCTTAGGCAAGCGGATGGCCAAGGCATGCATGCTAGGGATGCGAATGGGGACGAGATCGCAAGTAGGGGCAGGCCGGTACTAGGGCGGCTCGGACGGGTGACTAGGGGGCCTAGCGGTGGCTTGCGGGCTAGTGGCTGCTTTGCTAGCTCTATTGCAGCACAATAATGGAAGAGAAAGAAGAAAGAAGAAGAAGCAAAAGCTGGACAGCAAGGAGGAGTGAGCTTGGTTGAGAATTAAGGGGGAGAGAGAAAGGGAAGCAAGGGGACAAGGGGAGAGGAAGTCAACCTAAAATATCCAAGGTACTTGAGTGAATTTCACTCTTATCTTCAACCAACATTGGTCAATTGGTCACCCAAGGCCAATTTCAACACCAACCTTCACCAATTGAAGCCAAATTGAAGACCAACATGTAGCAGCCCCACTAGCCTACGAATTTGCTGATTTCCAACTTCAATTTATTCACAATTCTCTCAATTTGATGGCCAAATTTGTTGAAGAGGAAGCCCATGCTCATTCCACATTGCCTTCACAAACTAGTGCCTTTTGAAGGCTAAAAATCCACTCAAAAATGGCCATATGAATTTCTTGATCCAATTTTGCCAAATTTTGATTTTTCGCCAAAAATCCAAGCTCGTCGAAAATTCTTCAAAGGATGAGTTGACGTTCCTAAAATAAATCTTGACATAGTAGAACTTTCGATTTCTGAAACCGGTTTCAATTTCGCGGTTAATTTTAACCGAACGCAATTTTAGCATGACTTAACTTATCAGGTAACTTTTAAAAAAATTTAGCGTGTTTGACCAATGGTCGATTATTTCAATCCATAATGTGCATCTTCGACTTATAGGTGACTTTCGGTTGTCGTAAAAATCCAAAGATTTCAATTACGGGCACCATGTACAAAATAGACATCAAAAATCGGTTTAGTGTTGTTCAACATGAATTTTGCAATTATGTGGAATCACCTATACTTTAATCACGTGCCTCTATTGAATCGACCTATCTCCGGCCTCTAATCGATTTTAAAAATGCCATATTAACCCTTGCATATTAGCATGGTTGAATAGTCGATTTCTGACTGAATTCTAAGTATGTCGCATTTATATTCCTTAACGGCTTTACCTGATAGATTAATTATCTCGTGAGTGATCAGTTCAGAGAAAAAGACTATAGGCGTGTCGATGAAAACCACATTTCATATAATCAGTATAAGGTCAAAAATCATGATGTCATTGTGGCACCCCTCGATGGCCCTTGATCCATTAGGGTTGCCACGGTTTGCTTACCTTTCACTTTCCCTAATCACATGTCACTCTGATACCATTCCAATTATAGCAGGTCCATACAACCAGGGGGTTTACATCTTTCAGATCGGTCCCTTACGTAGGTCATATAATGGAAGCATATCTAACAACTCCCTTCCCTATGTTCAGAAAATGATGCACACCTACTAAACATTTATAGGTAAAAGCCAAACACTTTTATTTACTTAAACCGGATGGACATCATTCATCGGTACATCAAAATACCGTAGTCTTCTATACTCGGCTATACTTCAAAAGATGACTGACATCTCCTTCAACAGTCGTGTATATTTAAGGTCCATCGATCAGTGTTGGCGTCCAACAGTTCTTTCCTTTGCTATCCTCCTCATCGGGGTCATATCCAACCACTTGATCCATCTACTGGTGGCAGTGGTAGTAGATGTATCTTATCTAGTCTAAAATGTTAGTCCCCAAAAGGAGTGAGTACAGCCACTCAGCAGTAAAGATCCACTAAACTACACAATGCGTCAAACAGAACAATCGATGTATCATGAATAAAACACATATCATTCATGCATTCAAGCATACCTCACCTTACAGCCATGCACACATCATTATGCAATGTGCATATTCCACCATGCACTCATCATTAGATAGCCATGCATATATCACCGTGCCATATGTACATATTTATGCGCATAATTCATATCATCCATGCTATCATGTATACATCCTCGTGAGATCCATTCAAGCCTTCATGATCACATTCTCAATGTCAAATAGCATCAATTTACTTTCATAAGCAGATCATGCATCATGACATATGCATACACCCATGTACATGATTCAATTTCAATATTTATCTTTCATAAGGATCTCATCATTTTTCTTCCAGGGACCAATGTTTGCATCCCACAATTTATCGCTTGCATCCAACCTAGCATCACGAGGAGCCTCCGGCACACACCTCCGGGCATCCGGCACACACACTCTGGGCATCTCGCATCCCACCTGGCATCACGAGGAATCTCTATGGCTCGCCATGAAAATGGTTACCCCTACCCTCTGGGCATGCATCATGATACAACCCCTCACCCTCCGGGCATGTATCATAATACAACCGGGCATCCCGACACTCCTGGGGAATACCTCTGGGCATGTATTCATAATACAACCAGGCATCTAAATGGCATTGACTCATTCGAATCTTTGGGCATCCCGACTCTCGGGGTATTGTTGGCTCACATCTTCGACGGTCTTGTTACCATCTCAATTTACAATTATACATGTATCTCAATTTCAACATGGCATTTGATACAACAATATCAAGAGTCTCAACCAACTTTTCATGCCATATAACACGCCATATGCCATCACATATGTAGCAAAATCAATCACTCAAAGTATTTCATCACATGGATAATTTCATTTATTTTTCAAAACACATCAATTTTTTTTTTCGAATAAATCAGCATGCATTCCTCTAATGAAAACTCCAGAAAAATTAGTAAATGACATTAATAAATTCTAAAAACTTGATAAATTATAGATGAGACCTAAAGGCAGGTATCTCATGAATAACATCATACCAAAAGAACCTCACACAAAACAGCACGGTCCATGCATCACAGTTTTCAAAACTTCAATATTTCAACTTGCACAGTTTCAGAAGAAATTTAAATTAAATACCCAAATGAACTCCAAAAATTCTGAAATTTTGATGTGTTTTAGATAAGTCCTAGAGGTAAATACCTCATGAAGACATCGAAACCCAATTCATTCTAGGTTAATAGATATAGACGATTCTTTCTTCCTGTTCTCGGTGTAATCTTTTCCCAGATTGCCATCTTCCAAAAGAAACTCATTTCACCGATCTACATATGTTCGTTTCTTCTAAATATTCAGTATGTTTTTCCTCGGAACATTACCTACAACTTTCATTAAGGATACATGACCAAATTTTAACTGTATGATTTTATAAAAATCACGAAATCATACAAGGTCTAAGCAGCGTTTTTCCTAGATCCAATTCCTTCAAAGAACAACGATTTCACCGACCTATTATTGTTCATTTCCTCTAAATATTTGATATGTTCTACCTAAAGAAGTACACTACAACTTTTGTTAAGAGATCAAAGTGATATTTTCACAAGAAGGTTACTTTACAGACCACGAAACCACTGAAGGTCATCACAACGAATTCCAGATCTAGTGTCTCCAAAGAAAAATTATTTCACTAACCATTTCTTGTTCGTTTTGCCTCAAATTTTAGTATGTTATTTTTCAAGGTGTTCTATACAACTTTCATGAAGAAATCGAAAGAAGATTCTGACTAAAAGGTCAGATGCAACACACAAACTCAAAGATGGTCAAACTGGTCTTTCCAGAAACAGCATGCATGACCAACGAATCTCTCTCCATAGCTCCGAAGTTTCATCCCATCTACCACGACCAAGACTTACCATCTACTACACATACACACGGCAATGTAAAGGGTAGGTTTTAGGACTTCACTTGCCTCTAATTCCTTAGCTTGACAGCAATCAAAACCAAAAGCTTGGGCTTGGCTCAACGGCGACAAAGACGCGACGGTGGCAGCTCGCACTAGCATGGATGGAGGGCGGCCTTCCTTCTCAGCCCTCACATGCACAGACCGCTTGCTACTCACCCTCTCTTTTGGTCTCTCACTCGACCCTCTCTCCCTCTCTCAATTGCTCGGTTCACTCCCTTTCTCTCTCTCCCTTCAATTCCGAAACCCCCTCCCCTTTTGTTCTTTGATTAATAGTTAATCACCATTTTTTTTGCATGTAGGTGACAAGTGTTCTCATGGAAAGGACAAGTGGAAGATGCATGGACAAGTGGTGAGTAGCCTTTTGCATGCTAGAGACACATGGAGAATCCCTCATGCCACTTGTCAATCTCCATGCAAAGGTGATGGCCCTCAATGGGCCGAGCTTGGGCCAGGCCTTTGGTCGACCAAATGGGGGAATTGGTGGGCTGGTTTTTGGGGGGTTTTGGGCCTTAAGAAATCAGCCCACACATTTTCCTAATAATCCACCCTAAATCTCCACTTATAATAACTTAATTTCAATTATTCACATGGTCATAAATTTTGCAACATTAAATCATAAGAATCAAATCTATAAGGTGCATAGTCAAGAACAAAATCCTCCTTATCAAATTGTTCTATAGCACCAACCTTGATCATTCATTAACAAAAGCTATATTTCTATCCAAACAATTCTCCATTAAAATACTCGGCATTAATCTATTACAATTCTTTGGTCTAAAGGCCATAACATAAATCAATAACACTTCCATCACCTATTCATGGTTCATGGTATATCTAGGGGTTATTATGAAATTGTGGGATGCCACAATTATCCCTTCCTTAGGGAATTTCGTCTTCGAAATTAGACATTTCCTATGTCTCTTGAAATAAGTGAGAGTACCTTTCCCTCATTTCATTTTTACTTTCCCATGTGGCTTCCTCCACATCATGATGTCGTCATTATATCTTAACCAATGGTATTTTCTTGGACCTAAAAATTTGTTCCTTTCAATCCAACACTTGCACAGGCTCTTCAATGTACCTCATTTTCTCATCCACTTTGATGGTTTCATGATCGAGTATGTGACCAAGGTTTGGCTAATACTTCCTCAGCCATGAGTATACTTTTCTGAAAACTATTGTTATACACAAATTGTACCGGGTATAACTTTTCATCCCAACTTCTTCTAAACTCAAGGATGCAATCTCTTAACATGTCCTCTAATGCTTGGATCACTCTTTTCGTTTGTCCATCCATTTGTAGATGAAAAGCAGTACTAAATGGGAGCTTCATCCCTAAGGCGATTTGAAGACTTCGCCAAAGATTGGAAGTAAATCTTGAGTCTCGATTCGATGTGACAATTACAGGAACACCATGTAAGCGTACCACTTGGCTTACACATAAATCAGCAAATTTATCCATCGGATAATCTACGCGAACTACTAGGAAATGGGTAGACTTAGTCGAGCGATCTACTATCACCTAGATAGAGTTGTGACTACTTAATGTCCTTGGTAATCCTTGCACAAAATCCATCGTCACATGGTCCCTTTTCCATTCTGGTATATCTAACGGTCTCAATCTAACACACCATTTAGCCGAATTATTCCTATACATTTGTCACCATCAATTCAAGCCTAGAACCATCAAAATCGACATCATTAACAACTCATCTGGTTTAGTCCAACAAAGACATTCACTACACTTTCACTGCAACATAGATTCAAGCCTAAAATATAGCATCATTCCTTCAATTCTTGTTAAAAAAGGTGGGGGTATTGTCGTCCCATCAAGTCTTCACTTTCCCATGTTGCTCCTTTTGTTTTCTGGGTGTTGCCAAACCACTTTAACCAAGGGAACTGTCTTGGTACGTAGCACTTGTTCTTTGCGATCCACAATTTGAATTGGTCTCTCTACGTACAATACTCTGTCGTTTACGTCTAATTCTTCAAAATTTAGCACGTGGGTTGGATCAAGTTTGTACTTTCTTAACATCAACACGTGGAAGACGTCATGCACTTGCGCTAGTCTTTGCAGCAATGCAAGACGATATGCCAAAGTCCATATTCTCTCTAGAATCTCAAAGAGACTAATGTACCTCGGATTCAACGTCATTTTCTTGCTAAAGTGCGAAGTATCCCTCATTAGTGACATCTTTAGAAAGACGTGCTCACCAACTTGGAATTCAAATGTTCTTTGACGCTTATCTGCATAACTTTTCTAGTGACTCCGAGTGGTCTTTAGTCTTTCTAACTGCAACTACATCCACTGATTGTTGAACTAACTCTAGGCTAGTAATCTTTCACTCTTCGACTTCATCCCAACAAATTGGAGTTCTATAGGCTTTGCCATACAACGCTTCAAACGGTGCCATTTGAATGATCTCGATAGCTGTTGTTGTAGGTGAACTCAACTAGATGAAGCTATTCCTCCCAGCTTCCCTTAAAGTCCAACACACAAGCTCGCAACATGTCTTCAAGGGTTTGAATCGTTTTCTCAAACAAGCCATCCGTCTGCAAATGATAGGCCATACTGTATTGCAGCTTCGTTCCCAAGGCAATCTGTAAGCTTTTCCAAAAGGCTATTGTAAACTTTGGGTTTCAATCAAACGTAATCATCACTAGAACTCCATGTAGCCGAACTACCTAGCGCACGTACAAATTAGCATACCTATCTAATGCGAAATCCTTTCGTATGGCAATAAAGTGAGCAGACTTCGTCAATTTGTCAACCACAACCCATATGGAATCATTACCCCTCTAACTCCTTGGTAACCCCATCACAAAATCCATTGTGATGTGTTCTCACTTCCACACAGGAATCTCGAGAGGTTGCAACAATCCTCTCGGCTTGTAGTGTTGTGCCTTCACTTGTTTAGCGACATGTCTGGCAATATTTGCCTTCATACCAGTCCACTAATAATGTTGACGTAGATTCTGATATATCTTTGTACTGCCTGGATGAATGCTATAATTGCTACGATGAACTTCTGACAAGATCTCTTCCTTAAGCTCTACATCGTTAGGTAAACACAATTGCCCATAAAACTTTAGTGTTTCGTCTTTAGAAATCTGAAAGTCGGGCATTCTCTCTTGCAAAATCTTTTGCGCACCAAGACAATCTCGTTAGTCAAAGTGGTTTGGCAACACCAATGGACAAAAGGGGAAACCTGGGAAAGTAAGATTCAATGAGACGACAGTCCCCCACCTTTTTATTTAAGACCGGTAATGGTTTAAATTTTAAGAACGAAATTTTTATAAGAAGGGAAAAGTTGTGACATCTTGATTTTCAACCTTGCTTTCGACTAAATGAAATGGCTTTTTCATTGATGCGCCTATGGTATTTTTCTTTGAGTTGGCCACTCACGAAATAACTAGTTTATCAAGTGAAGCCGTTAAAAATCTAAACACAACTAACTTGAGAATTCGATCAGAAATTACTACTTGACTGTGCTAATCTGCAATGGTCAATACGACACCGTTAAAATTGATCAGAGATCGGAGATAGATCGATTTGACAAAGACATGTAATTAAAGTGTGGGTGATTCCATCTGATTGCAAAATTATTGTCGAACAACACTAAACCGATTTTTTTTTTTTTTTTTTATCAATTATGTAACCTTGTGCCCGTAATTGAAACATTAAGATTTTACGACGACTAAAAGTCACCAATAAGTTGAAAATGTACAATGTGGATAAAAAATAATTGACCATAGGTCAAATGTTAAAAATTCTTAAAAGTTACTCGGTAAATTAGGTCATACTAAAATCGCATTTGGTTGAAATTAACCACGAAATTGAACCCGATTTCAAGAATCGAAAGTTCTCGTGTGTCACGATTTATTTTAAGATTGTCGACTCATCTTTTCCAGAATTTTTTACGAGCTCGAATGTTTAGCGAAAAATCGAAATTTGGTGATTTAATACCGAGAAATACGGAGGGCCATTTTTGTGTGCATTTTTGGCCTCCAAGTTAGATCAAATGGTGATGGGAACGCAAGAATTTAGTGTGGGCTCCTACCTTGGCATTATTGGCCATTGAATTGAGGTTAATTGGAGATGAATTGGAGATGGTTGTGAAGACATTGAAGTTGGAAAGCATGAAATTCGTAGGCCATGGGGGCTGCAACATTTTGGACCTCAAGTGAGGCTTGTTGGAGAAGCTTGAGTGGGAAAATGGCTGCTGGTGATAGAGCTTGGACTTTGGGGACCAAGGAATGATGAAATAGATATTTGTGGTGGACTTTGGTGGCCTTTTATCCCCCCTTCAGTTTGCAGCAGCTTCTTCCTCTTCTTCCTCGGCATTTCTCATCCATTGTTGTTGTTTTAGAACCAGAGAAGCAGCAGACCAGCTAGCCTTTATCGTAAGCCACCGCCACCTGTCCAAGCGGTCGCCCGAACTGCTCGATTGTGCCTCCAGTCCTGCTAGTCAAGCGCTCTTGTCGTTCGCTGAGCTGACCGAGTCTTGAAGCCCTAGCCGCCCATCACAGCTTCGTCAGTCATGGTCGCTCATCGCTGCTTGCTTGGTCACCTGTAGCCGTCCCCGAGCCGCTACCGTCGCTGCTTGGCCCCACCGTGCCCGTTCTTACGCCATCCTAGCTCTTTCGACGAGCTACTCTAGCTAGTCACAAAACCGAAATCCTTGTTTGGTTGTGGGCCTTCCAAGGCTGTTTTTGGGCCTTTTGGACCTCCTTGGTGTCGCCATAAGCCCGAGTCTTGCTTTGCATCACCGTCGCCGTGAACTCATCAGCTCGTTAAATCAGTTAGTTTACTTTCTAAACTTTAATTAGGAGGTCAATTATGCTTAGGGAAATGTTAGATTAAGCTAAGTTAGATTAGGGTAATTAATTAGCTTGTTTGGTTAAATTAGATTAGTTGGTTAAGCCAATTAGGTGGTTAATTGATTTGATTAGTTAGTTTAGTAGGTTATGTACATTTAGCTTATGTAGATTAATTTAATAAGTGTAATTAGGTGGTTAGATTAGTGTATATAGTTTAATTTGTGATTTAATTTAAATATTTTGCATTTATTTAATTATTTTGTAATTTATTTAATTGTTTATTATTTTCCAGAAATTATACTAGGATAGTCGGTCATCAGAATTTCGTGCTGATTGTCGTGGTGTGATTAGTTTGTGCAATTGAGTGTTAAATTGTGCAATTGGATGCTGATTGGTGATTTTGAGTTATTAATCCAAAATTTTGGATTTATGGTATTTAATTAGAAAAATAGTAGGTGCCAATTTCTGACACCAAAAATGTTTTTAAGTATTGTATCAAATAGTGTGATTTTTAAAAGAGAGATATCACCTTTTATGGTTCAACTTAATTGTGTATCCATACACACTTATTTTTCTAGGTGTTTTTAATATGAAGAAAATAAGCCAAACATATTATTTTAATTGAGGCATTTGAGTTCAAAGCACGATGTTCTTGGCTGAGATTGGATGTGCGTGTGATCATTATGAGAACTTGTTACGAGCTTTTATGTCAGACGATGCTTTTTCGGGAATGCCTCACATCAATGGATGCTGGTCATAGTGAAGGCCATACGATGCTCCTTCAGGAATGCCATCTAAAGGTAGATGTTGCTATGCTCGATGAGACGAGACAATGCCTGGCTATGCCGAATGACCGCTGACTGTTGAGTTAGCCGTGGCCGTTGGGTCATAACTAATTAGAATGCTTGATAATTATGGGACAAAATTGTGTGGCATAGAATGAGCCGTGTCGGAACCCCTGTGATTGATTGATATGTGTAAAGTGAAGCGTTTCAATTATTCAATACATTGGATGTATGCTTACGTTATATGAACTATATTGATGTGCAGGGAGGTGTTGAGGCGAGGTAAGTCTCATTTGATGGTGTTAGGCTGCCTCTAGGTGTATTTCATTCCTAATTAAGGTTTAAGGCGTGAGCTCGCTGAGACATTGTCTCACCCCGTCATGGCTTACAATTTTTAGGTCTCTAGAAGGAGGTATGTCACGTGCGGTGTGGGGTCTTGCAGACAATGGAGTTCGAGTTTACCTACTTCCCTATTCCCGGGACAATCCTAAGCTTGGAGTAGGTTGAGACCACGGTTTGGATCAATGAGGGTACACCTTAGTTGGTACCTCATAGATTCATAATGCGGTACATCAACTTCCCTCAGGAGGTGAGGAGGGTCCCCTTATGGGTTTTGATAAGCCTATTGTTGGGACCGGGGAATGGGAAGCAGCACACCTGATGGATCTCGACACCTCTGACGGTGTCATGGTGGACCCTGAGCCCATGGATGAGGAGTCTAGTGTCAAGATGGCTTAGCAGCTCTTCCTTTTGGAGTTAGAACCTTGTGTATAGCCTAGTTATGTTTATAAACCTGGTTGTTTATAAAATGTGGTTTGTTTGAATTTGTTGTCCTGCTTTTCTATCACATGTTGATTGTTGTCTGGAGATTGTTATTTCGCTTCCGCATGTGCATGAATCGTTTGGATTGACGACGCATCTTGGGAACATCGCAATTTAGTCGACCATCGAGGGATATGTGCGCACTCGAGGTTCGAGGCGTGACATCCTGGCCCGAAGTGATAGTAGAGCTAGGTTAGTGATTTGAGTGATAATGTGCGATGGGTTATGGGATAATTAGTAGGAAATGCCTTTTTCTTATGCTGATGCACGTGATTGATAGCTGATTGGTAGATTGTTTTGTGTGATCACTTAGTTTCTAGTTCTGTGTGGAATATTAAAGTAGACTCTATAAGGATCGCACTATGAGCGATTAGGAGGAGAGAACTCCTAGGAAGAGGTCGATAGGATTTGTCACTTGGGGTAGGACTCCGACAAGGGTAGGTATTCGAGGAAGAGCATCGGCTTAGGCTAGTGCGAGTAGAATAGTGCCGCCACAGGTCGATGTTGGTGTAGCAACACCTAGCGATCCTAGAATTGATGAGATCGTGTAGGCGCTCGAGACCTTGGGTAATTTGATGAGTCTAATTAATTCCAAAAGTGTGACATCCAAGACGGGTATTTCTAGAATCAAGTTGCCGCCCTATCGCCGCCGATTTTTAAAAATCGATTTGAGATCGAGATAGATAGGTCTGTTCGACCGAGATATGTAGCTAATCGTGTCCTTACTATTGCTGCCAATGCTATTTCACAACAACCGATAGTTGCGAATGTAGTGGGTTCATTGTGGCTACCACCACATGGGTCATTTGTCAAGGTTACATTTGGGAACATGATTGTTGAGAGGCCGATGCATAAGCTTGTCAAGCAGTTTTTGAAGTTGAACCCGCTGAGGTTCAATGGTGCAAGAGATCCTGAGGCTACAACCCTTTGAATCCAAGACTTGGATAAGGCCTTTACACTATTGAGGTGCACCGAAGAAGAGAATGTTGTCCTTGTAGTATATCAATTGCAAGGCAATGTAAGTACCTGGTGAAGGGCCACTAGAGGTAGAGTGTTCCCTGAAGGTGTGGTTTCGGAGTGGAACGCTTTTATTGAAACTTATAATGGCAAGTACTTTTTTGACAGTGCTAGGGAATAGAAGATGGAGGAATTCCAACACTTTTTTCAGGGTCTAATGTCTGTAACCGCGTCACCGCTTCCCTCTTGCCCTTACGTCGTCCCAACCTTTTATTTTGTGCATCCCAGCCATTGGTCAAGCCAAGCCAAAGCTCATTCGGCCGCCGGTTGCCTCACCAAGCCGTCCATTGGTCCACTGCTCGCTTCGCCTCACCAACCGACCTTTGTTTCCTTGTTTTTTAGCTCAATATATAAAATTTGTTGGTGGGTTTCCAACACTATTTCGGGGCCGTTTTGAGGTGGTTCTAAGCCTTGAAACCTAGGTCCACTTTGAGAAGAATCGTCCCCCGTCGCGTTCCCGTCGATTTGAACCAATCGGCTCGCCGAACAAGTGAGTTTGCTTACTAAACCTTACTTAGTAGGTTAATTATGCTTAAAAATTGTTTATGTTAGCTTAATTATGAATTAGTGATAAGCTAGGATAGTTAGATTAGCCTTAGAATGGGTTAGTGTAACTTAATTAGTGAGATTTGTACAATTGATAATGGATTAGTCGAATCTAGTGAAGTTCATGTAGTTTTGGTTTCTAGACCCTCACCATTTGCCATTTTTTGTGGATCAAAATGAGTTATGAATTTGAGGTTGATGCCTTCTTGAGAAATGTTTTAAACATTCTTAGCTACAACATATATTTTTCTCAAGTTTTTTTAGGGATTTAAAAGAATAAGATATCAACTCCGTCGTTTTCAAACAGACCCTCATTTTTCGTTGGAATTGATGACCTTTTAGGATTCTTGGGGTTTTTATCAACTCTTAGAGTTTGAATTTCAAAATGGTTTCTTTATAAAAGCTGTTTCTCATATTTTTTTTAGTTTAACATACTTAAATTTTAGATCAAATGGACATGGTTTAAACCTCAAACCAAACCAATTTCGGAAAATAAACTTTTTGGAAAACGGACATAGTTTTGTATTGGATTGAACGATTTACTGGACTAAATATAGAAAGATTTGGGTTAAGGTGTCTCATAGAAAATGTTTGTTTATGTGTCTTTTACAACATATTCAAATTTAGGAATTTTCCAAACTTATTTGATTAAATTGCTGGATTTAAACTTGGAGACATGCGAGTGGGTCTATTTTGCCGGTTAGGGCCAGTTATGATTTTGTGATGATTCTTGAGGCTTTGATTGTTGGAAATTGCACATTTGATATATGGTTGGTTTGTGACAAGTGTTAGAATTTATCTAGGGTAGTTCAGTAATTTTCCAGACTCACTACGGCTTCCAATTAGGCTATAACGGGCCTAAGTTGAATTTATTGCATTTATTTAATATTTTTTCATAATTGATTATTTATTTATTTATTTTCCGAAAATTTAACCGGGATGGCCGGTAACCATAATTTTATGCTAAGTTCAGTGGTGCTTTTTTTTTTTTTTTTAATTATTTATTATTTAATTAAGCACTAGATTGTGATAATTGAGTGAAATTGGTGATGATGATGATTTATCCCAAAAATTGGATAATGTAGGTATAAATCTAAGAATTGCCGAGTAGGACCATGATACCACTAAATCTAAGAAAATTACTTAGTGGGGCCATGATTTTCACTAAACCTAGAAAATTGCCAGGTGAGGCCATGATGACTACCAAATATAGAAAAGATTCCAGTGGGGCCGTAATTACCACTTAATATAGGTTGTGCCCATTGGGCCGAAATCAAGAGTAGAAATTAATTAATCGAAATGACCGTGTGATAGTCTTGATGACATATAATCGACTAAGTTGATTGATCAATGAGTTGATTTATCTGATGAGATAATGTGATTGTCAGTATTATGAATTGACTAACTTGCAGGAAGGAACTGAGGCCAAGGTAAGCCTCTGTGATTGTATGATTGTGTAATTAAGACGTTTTAGGTATATTACTCTCCTAATCGGGGTTTAGAGGGTGGACTTGTTGAGACATTGTCTCATTGATTATTGTATAACCATTTTTAGGTCCTTAGAAGGTGGTCGTGGAAGACTGAAGTCTTGAAGTCTGTGGAGGTGGAGCCTAAAGGATTGGCGTATGTGTCGACTAGTATGTCATAGGACAATTCCCTTTTAAGAGTCAATCATTTGAAGTCTTGTGGCTGTAGATTTTTGTATTTGACTTGGTGTGTATTTAAAAGCATGTTTATTTGAAAATCTGTTGTCTTGCTTTTCTATCCTGGGATGATTACTGTTAGGGGATTTATTACTCACTTTCGTAAGTTCAATAAAAAGAAAAGGTTGGTGACTCGTCTTGGGAAGTCGTAAAATTTTTATCGACCAAAGAGGGATGTGCGCACACTCGAGGATTGGGATGTGACAAAAAGATGGATTGCCTTAGTTATCATGAGCTTGATCTATTATTTGGGGAAGGATTGCTTATTTGAAAGGGGAAGAGAAGAGACGTAAGGCATGACAGAGAAGCATGCGCCATATACTAGCCTAAAACTACTCATTGGTCTCATGCTAGGATTTGGAAGAGTGAGAAGACAAGTTTCTAAAGTAAGGAAGTCAACTTCCTTCTTTCGGTTACTTGAGAAAGCACCATACTTTGTGCCAAATCAGATGTTTGCAAGTTTATATAAACTTGATTAACTTGCTTGACTCTCTAACCCTAGGTGTATATCTCATGTTTAGATCTATTATTTGGATGTTGTATGATGAGATTTGATGATGCTGTATTGATTGAAGATGAGATTGAAACATGATTTTACATGTTTACTTAGTTCTGCAAAAATCGTAGGTTTTGAACTAACTTTTTGTTAGGACTGATCTGAGGTCTTAAACCTCGTTATTTGACTTTGAGATGTTCTAGAAATTCAATCTACATTTGATAATCTTCGATTTGATACCTGAAATCCATCTCGAAAGTTGGATGATTTATGCTGGATTTATGTGATGTTTTGGTGATTTTGGTTTTTGAACGTGTTGTTTGTTTACTGATTTTCTACTGATTTTTGTGTTTTGATTTTGGAGATGGTTTTCCAATAAAAATTGTACTAAATTATGTTGGTCATGACATATCTTTTTTCTAGAATTTTTAGAGTTGATTTGATTAGGCAAATCTTCAAAAAATCATCACCATACTGTCCTGCCCTGTTTGAGTGTGACTCATATTTGCTTTGAAATGAGATAGTAAACTTGTTCGATTGGACTTTCATCCTTCACAAAAGTCATAGAATGCATCATAAGATTTCTAATTAGGTATAATTCATGCCAAATAATCATTTTTTACTAGGTCAATCGCTTGCGTGAAGACATTTTCAAACTGCTGCAATTTGAAACATTGATTGTATTGTCCTGTTTTCTCATTTTCGTGTTGGTTTTTGCAAATCAAACTAGACTTTGATGTCTTCACAAAAAATAGTCATAACATTGCATTCTACATGTAGGAATTTTCGTAGAATTTTAGAAAACCATTCACGTTCTGTGCAACTCCTGCTGCAATTGTGGCTGATCATGTACCTATAATAACATCTTTGTTTGAGCTTCTTAAGAGCAAAATTAGTGAGTGATGCCTTCTTGAAATACTTGGAGTATGTCAAAAGCTTTGTAATGATGTATGGTATGCCTCATTTAAAGATCATTTACCATGTGAAAATCATGTACGAAATTGACATGTTATTATTGAAATTATCATGTAATTTGTCATAAGTGCTTCTTATTGGTAAGTCACCTGTAAATGTTAATGAATTTGTGTAGTTTTTTGTGCATTGATCTAGGGTTAAATGATCGCATTCAACCCTACTTCATGTTCAAATTTCATAATTTTCATGCATCGTATGGGTAGTTTAGCAAGCCAATCATCATGCATCATTTTTTGCCTTCCTTATAACTGATTTGCACACTTTGGAAATTGCCATCATTTGACCATGAATTCGCCCTAATCAAACTCAACATCTCTTAGAAATTCTTAGGGAACATCTTAGTCTTTCTAATGACGCTGATTTTGCATCATTTGAATATCATTTGACCCATTTTCCATATTTGAAAATTTGCCCTGAAATCTGGTATGAGTGAAATTCGGAATGCTAGTTCTGTCATTGTAGAGTTAGACCTTTTATTGTTTTCACATGGATTTTCTGGTAAAGATTTTAAGGTCGAGTCCTGAATGAAATTTTCTTATCATTTTCATGACTATATTGTGGTGAAATTTCATAATTTTTAGACATATTTTATTTGGACAAATTGTTATTGATTTGCTATGAAGTGTTGCTGCCCTATTCTGTTTTGATGCAATGCTATGCATTCTTGAATTTTTATAAATTTATACGTAGCTTATCTTAGGGAACTTCCTTCACAAAAATTGTTCCTTGTTGAGTGCTCGATGTCTTTCAATTTTCTTGGAGCAAATTATCCATGGGTCATACCCCAATTGCCCTGGTTTTGATTTCCCGTTTGATGGCTTCTACTATGATTCCTTGATGCAATTCTTTTCTACGATTTTTTAGAATGTCGTGTATGCTGAGTTCGGATTATATATCCTCATGAGATTTGTTTCAAATTTTCCAGTCTTTGTCGTCGAAAATCCTTGAAAAATGAAAAGGTCTTTTAGTGACCTTTCGTCAATTTCTTCCGAATTTAAGCAAAAGTCAATTTTAGCATCCCCCAAACTTTCAATTTTAGATTGATTCCTTTCAAGTTTGGATCGTATTTAAAATGCTTGCGACATCCACTAGTAGTACATAATATGCATCTCAAATTAGCCTTGATAATTAAATGCGCCTCATAGCTATAATGGAATCCTATCTCACTTGCATTATTTTCTCTTCAATTTGACATTGCACTCATCCAGGTTTGAACCATGTTTACAATGCTTGCGATATCTATTAGTGGCACATGATATGTGCCCTGGATTAGCCTTGGCAATTAAATGCATTCCATAGCCAAAATGTACCTATGTCAAAACACCCCATATTCTCATCAATGTTTCAATTACATCTAAAACGTTTTTGAGGCATCGTATGAGTCATGCATGCAAAACATCACTTCATTTGTTAGAAACGCATGTGATCATGTGTGGCTCTTGATGACTGAATAAGTGATCTAGTGTTGGCTTACCGATATTGTTTGATTGGTTGAGAACCAAGGCCCGGTGGCCTGCATGCATGTTTACTTTCAACTATGTATGTGATTTTTAGATGTATGCATAAGTGTAATACATGATGTCATGGGGACTTTGTATCATACTTAGAACCTGTTTTAGGGGCTTCTTTAGCATTGGTTGCCACGTGAGAATACAAATAGTGGCCAATAGCTATGAGTCACTTTAATGGATTGGGTAGGCATTCTAAGTGGATCGTTGCATGAATCACAAATGCCGATCCCGAGGCCAAGTTTGATCAATTAGACATATTTTCTTAATTTCTTGACTATTTTTGTGATTGTGATTGTTTTTGTATGTTTTTAATGATGATTGTTTCTTTCACATTGTAAGTACCTAGTCTTAGTATTAGTTTAGGCTTAGCATAGGTCCATGGAGGTTGTAATCCCCAAGACGTGAAGGTGATGGATAGTCGATGTCCAATCTGGCCTTCTTTTGTACCAATGATTCCCTGATATGTTTTGGGTTGCCTCGAGTTGTATAAATGCCCGACGAGTTGTAGCTTTTATTCTTTCGGTTTACTTTCCTTTTAGGATTGTATTTTAGATTTACCGCTTTCCTTAACTATTTTTGGATGTTTACTTATTGCACCGTCCTTAAATTTTAATTGATTTTTTTTTTTTTTTTTCTTTTGATAGAAATAGAATAGCATGAAATTTGACCATCGACGTATGATCACCTAGTTAGTTTTTTTCATTGGCATGAAAAAGTAAAAAAAAAGCGCATGTTGGACACCTTAGGAAATAAGACAAATTGTTAAGTACCAAAAGAGTGCTAATAGAAATTTTAGTGTAACCCAAGTCCCCAAATGTTAGAATCTTTGGTTGCATCGATGGACCACTGACCCTTTATTGGGTTTTCTAACCAGCCCCTAAAAACGAGTTAGTGACGACCTATAACTTTCATCTATGGTGTCAACAATCTTAAACAACTTGTAAATAGTAAATGAATATGTCATAAGGGGTATGGGTCTTGACAAGACTTATCATGGTTTAGCATACTCGATATGAAAATATCCTAAAGGATGAAGTGACGCCATCTTTATAGATGAGTGTACTATCGGAAGAGCTACCATGGTAAGAGTATCTTTAAACTTACCTTTATGTCAGATTTCCTTTTGACCTTAAAATCGTTGATCAAAATGTGTCATGAGGTCGAGGTAGAGTCACGACAACTCCCGCTGTTATAGGAGGTGCGACTTTGGGAGAGCTCATGACAGTGATTGAGCAAACTCATATGGTTGATCCTCGATGTTAGATATTTTAGCCTTTCTTCTGGTATACTATTCTATATTCCACAACTTGCCAATGTCTGCACCATGTTATTGGATTCAAATCAAATTTTCCCCTAAACCTGCGGTTGTGCCTTGCTATTCTTAGTTGCTAAGTTCTACCATCTAATGCCATTGCCTTAGCCTTGAAGTCTCTACATGATTTAGCAGGTCATGGATCAAATCAGTGATTCATGTTTAATTGGTGCTGGGTGAAAAAACGGGTGCGAGTTTAACACTCTTGAAATGAATTTGTGGCGTGGAGGGACAGATACAATTAATTGATAAGGGCGTAGAGGCAATGATGTGGAACAGAGTTGCTTCCGTATGCATATAATGTTATTCTTTTGTGATGCAGTTTTATGAATAGATCACACCGATTGAACCATATTGATGCCTGAGTTATTTTATTTCTATATTCACTTTTTCACGAGAAGGCTAATGAACAAAGTTGAACGTTGCTAATTCATTCCAAAAGAGGGATTGCCTTAGATATCTTGACCTTGGTTCATTATTTGGGAAAGTATTCCCTATTTGACCAAGGGAAGAGGAGAGACATAAGACGTGAGAGAGAAGCATGCGCATATACCAGCCTAAACTACTCAGTGGTCTCATGCTATGATTGGAAGAGTGAGAAGACAAGTTTCTAGATTATGGAAGTCAACTTCCTACTTTCGATTACTTGAAAAGGCAACATACTGTGCCAAATCAGACGTTTGCGGGCTTATATAAACTTAATTAACTGACATATCTCTTACTTCCCCAGTCGGCCACAAAAAATGAGTTACTTTATCAGTTCAACATTCCTCGTGCAGCAATGATTAACTGACCCCTGCCGGCCATAAAAAATGAGTTACTTTATCAGTTCAACGTTCATCACGGAGCAATGATTGACTGACCCCTGCCGGCCACAAAAAATGAGTCTACTTTATCAGTTCCATGTTCCTCATGCAGCAAGCTTATGAATGGCGTATTTGATTGCTTCATCTTCATTTGATACCAGTACCGTTGGTCTATTTATACGTATAAGCATATATAGCATTCCAGTTTTTCTTCGGAGTTGACATTTGTGCCTACACTCTCACATATGGCTGAGCTAATTGGAACAGAATCAGATGGTATAGATTCCATTAGAAATGAGTTATCAGAGCTAGAAAGGAGCCTGAGATCATCATTTCGGCTTCAGGGATCAAGTTTTCAAAGCACTTCGGCTATAAGCAGGACAAAAGATGATACCAGTGATGAATATGATCTCCAATGGGCTGCCATTGAGAGGTTACCAACTTTTGAGCGGTTGAGGTCGTCACTGTTTGAGTGTGAGATCGATGGAAGGGCAGTTGATGATAAAGGAAAGAAAGTGGTTGATGTTTCCACGCTTGGTGCATTGGAACGTCATTTTTTCGTAGAGAAGCTCATCAGGCATGTCGAGAATGACAACCTTAATTTGTTGCGCAAGATCAGAGACAGAATGGAAAAGTAAGCTAATTCTTCTCCTCTTGATAATGGGAGTTGCATCTATATTCAGAAAGTCGAATGGCTATGGAGTTACCTGGATACATTAAACCTGTGGCGGCATAAAAGATTTGTGCAGACCTAAGCAGCTGAGACCCCGAAAGTTCATTAACAGATGAAAACACTTCTGTTCATAAAATGTGTTCCAATATACATGCTTCCATTTGATCTTGGTAAGAGGCCACACCATGCCTGCCCATGTTGGCCAACTTATTTGACTGAGGTTTTGCTTTCTTCTTGCTTTTTTCTTTCCTCGTCTACTTCCTCAAGCTCATCCCATGGGTGTTATTTTTCATGTAGTAAGGAAATAATTGCTGTCAAACTGTCTTTGACAGGGTTGGTGTCAAATTGCCCACCATAGAAGTGAGATATCTGAATTTATGTATTGAAGCAGATTGTGAGATAGTTCAAGGAAAGCCCCTGCCTACCCTCTGGAATTCCCTAAAGAGCATGCTTCCTGTGAGTACTTTTTTTTTTTGGGGTCGATTACAGTACTACTGTAAGTATCTTTCTTGTGGAGTAGATTGTAGGAATTCTTGCCTTTCCCCATTTTTGAACAGGCGGCTAAATATTAATGATTGAATTTATTTCGTGTGAACTGCTTTCCAACATGTATTTCTATGCCATCGGAAAATATAATTGCATGTTCTTTAACTCCTGTCATCTTGAATTTGGTTTTTCTTCGTGTACAGATGCATGTTCTTTCTTTTATTTTTTGAGAAAAAATCAGGCTAAGAAGGAGCTTGTCCTTCTTGAAGAGATTAAGTGTTAACGATAACTCGCGTTTGTTCAAATATACTATTGCCAATTAGAGGCTATATTTTGGAAGTGCGGCAAAACCATGTACATCTCTATGTTCTGATTTGCCAACACTGCTTTTTTGTTCCCATGCCCATTCTTTCATCCTTCTGCTGCTGTAACACTCATCCTGTAATACTTTAGTCTGTCATAAGACTGAACTACTCCTCACCGTTTTGTGTGTTGGAGAAAAATTTTCAACAGATGTTTTTGGCATCATGTCAATTTACCTTAAATGGTTGGTGCTTCCTAACAATTTAACATTTTGTCCAGGGTATTCCTGCAATGCCAGGTTCAGAGTCACGTAAGGCCAAAATAAGCATCATTAAGGATGTCGGTGGAATTATAAAGCCTGGAAGGTTTGTTTTCCTGTTACAGCTCTTCCTATCCCATCATCTCTGGGAAATTGTGCCTCACCCTTCGTCTTTAGGCAGTCTTAGTGTCTTCAACTATTTCATTCACTTCATCCACCGGTAGGTAGCTGTGATGGTTCGAGGCTTGCTCCTCATCATCAAGGTCGCAAGTTCGAATCTTCAATTGCTAGCATCTTAGGTGGGGGCCCATGGTGGTGGAGTCTTGTGCTAGTCTCCCCCAAGGTATAGGGGTCCCAACCTTCGATGCGGTCCAGGCACAGGGGGGCCCATGGTGGAGTCATCAGTTACAAAAAAAAAAAACTATTTCATTCACTTCTAGCTGCAATTGTTTGCATCACCTACACTCAAATTAATATCCAGACTCGATGTAGGTTGTAAAAGGCTAATTACTTAGCTTTTACAATGAACTTTTCCAAACTTGAGCATAACC